>JAJTUV010000226.1:0-477500 GCA_021653895.1 Mastomys natalensis | reverse complement strand
CTGTTGGCAAATGTCCCCATCACTAGCTTGTCTGACCACTCTCCTATCTTCCTGCAAATGGCCTGGCTCACTATAAACCAGCCTGGCCTGGATCCCAGGGTCCTGTGAAATCACTCATCCCTCCATCACAGCTGCTGCTGTGCCCACCACAAACCTTCAGCAGTCCAAAGAGACCTGGGTTCAGACTCCAGCTCCTCTACTCCCTAGTTTACAGTGTTGGGAAGTCATGTAGCATTTGTAAGCCTCAGTTTCTTCTTCTATAAAATGGGAACTAAATCTAGCTCAAGGAGCTTATCCAAAGATTAAGTGAGATGATGTCACAAGCCTGGCATAGAACTTGTTATCTTTTGACTCTCTCTTCTTTATAGGAGTCCTGAGAAATAAGTAACTGTGGTCCTAATATTACACAGGAGGAAACTGAGACTCAGATACATAGTGACAGTCACTAGAACCCACAGAGGAAATAAAATTAAAATGTCATACTGGTTTTGGTTTTGGTTTGTTACTGTCTTTTCTGCTCTGAGGGTTTGGGAGGCATTTGCAGTGCTGTGGACCAGATCTAAGGTCTTGTACAAGAAGAGCAAGCACCCTACTACTAAGTTCCATGCTAAACATGCTAAACCAGCAACACTGGTTTTGAACAGAGGCTTGGCCCTAAACCCAGCAGTGAAAATTGCCTAGACCATGAAGTGGGCTCCTTTAGTCCTGAATCTCCAGTCCATGCCCAAATCAAAGCTCAAAATCTTAACAGTACAGCCCTTGTGTGTGTGAGTAAATGGAGAAAGCCAAGAGTGAGGGGCAGAGGCTAACAGATACCTTGGGCAGCACAGCTCCACTATAGAAGAAAAGAGACTCCAGGGATCAGGAGGTGGATCCCCAATATCAGCACGGTGAATGAAAAGTTCACACCCCACAGGCTGGCCTTAATCATCTTTGACTTCTCTAGAAAGCTCCAAACCTAGACCTCTTGGAACATCTCTCTTACGAACACCAACAGAGGAAATCCCTGGGGCTTCTGATGAGGAAGATCCTCTGCATCCAGCATTGAGGCAGTGATTTCTGCAGCCCTGAGCCCTGCTGTGTCACCGTCTACTGTTCCCAGAACTTGTCTCCAGCCACCACAGTCCCCTTCAAGTGAGGTGGGCAGTGAGAACTGGCTTCAAGGATTCACTTCATTTCTGAGCCTGGAGGTCCAGCTCAGATCCCCAAATGGAATTCAGAAGCAGACTCCTCCTCTCTCTGGACCAGGTTCAACTGTATCTCTTCTGCACTCATCCATAGCCCCATCTCCCTCCCAATTCCATTGTTAAATTCCACTGCCTCCAGAAAACCCTATCCATTTGCCTGCCTGCCTGAGTTATCTCTGTCATCTAGGCTCCAGCAGCTTGGTCCCTCACAGAAAAGGTTGGCCATAAAGCCTATCAGAGAATACCTTGTATTGTTTTCTTCAATATAAAGTCCTGAATTTCCAGCTCAATAGAAATACCTTTGATCTGAATCTGGCTGAACCTAATAGATAAATTATCAGAAACACTGACAACAATCAGCTGTTTGGCATCTGGTATATGCCAGGATCCAGCAATAGATTATAGTGGATGTGGAAATGGGATCTCTGATCTTGGGAGCTTCTAAACAATGAGAACAATAAATACATGCACACTTCACTGGAACCCACAGTCATCAGATGTAGAAACATGTGAGGAATAAGCCTTACATGGTAGGGAGTTGATGGGACAAAGGATGGGAGAGACTTCTTGGAATAAGAAATATTTGAGTAAAGTTACTGGAGTGTTGGATTCTAGTAGATAGATATGACATATAAAGGCACAAAAACAAGAAGCTATCATGCACCAGACCTTGAAGAGTAACATCCTAGGGTCTATTTGGAAACAGCAAATGTCTCCATTTGCCTAGAATGTATATCATGAGTCAGGGCATAGAAGAAGCTATAGCTAGGTGAAAATTGTTTAGAAGGAAAGAGGATAATGGGCCAAAATACCCTCCTAGGACGATCAACCAGTAATCTGAGAATGTACTGAAGCACAAATAAGCCACAGAGAAATTCCATTTCACATCCTCTATATAGGAAAATAGTGATACCAAGTATTGATTAGGTACAGATAATAAGAATTCTGGCAGTGGGAGCATTCTACAATCACTTTGGGAAACAATATGGTTTTACCCCCTACAACTAAACATTCACACATGCCCCCATTAACCCAATGTGTCAGCAGTCTCATGCTCAGACCAGAGTTCTCCAGTGCAGCCATTCTCAAGCCTAAGATTGCAACTGTATTCACAATATATCTGAAGGCATTGTTTGACTGTTTCAATCTCGTTTCAAACACAACATATGATATTGTTACAGACTGAACACAGAAGTGGGATTCAGCTTTCTCTTACGAAGTCAGACATGAAGGGAGCTGCATGGATCTAAACAAACTGCTCCTCTCCCTGAATTCACTTTCTTAGAAAACACAGGGTTTCTTTCAAAAGATGCAATTTCTGTTAACTTGTAGTAAGTTAAATGTTGTGTGACTTAATAAACTATATAAAGATGTTTATATTTTTCTCAGCTTCAAATGCTAATAGAATAAATATCTGTAGGTAAAATATACAAGAACAAAAGCTCTTTGAGATCCCAAGACTGAAACATTTGATAACTACAGCCTCATACAAATCCCTGTACATATGTACTGGGAATGTGAACAGGGGACCTAAAAGAGCTATCTTAGCAGGATATTCACAATGACAGAAGCTGGAGCTACCTCGAATGTCCATAAGAGAAGAATGAATAAATGGCAGGCATAATCACTTGGAGTAATATTACTCAACAGTGAAAATGAATCAGCTACAGCTGAAAACTAGATGACTCTTAGAAACACATCCTGAATAAAAGCCAACCAGGCCATAGAAGACAGCCTGCATTATATCATAGTCCTAAAGTTCAGGAACAAATTAACTCGTTACAGTGAGATTCCATCTCAACCTGCTCAGAATGACAGTCTTAGAAAACAAAAACAAAAGCAAAACAGTAAATGGCTGTGAGGATGAAGACAAAAAGGACCCTATAACTCCTGCTAGGAATGTAAGTCAGTCTAGCCACTGTGGAAATCAATTACTCAAAACATTGAAAATCGAACTGCCATATGACCCAGCTGTCCTATTCCCAGATATTTATTCAGAGAACACTAAGACTTTATAGAGTTACTTTCACACTCATGTTTACTGAAGTTATAGTAACAATAGCTAAGTTATGGGACCTCCCTAGTCCAGCAGCAGGGAGATGCAGTTAAAAATAGACTGCATATACGCAGTGGGATTTTTCAGCCATAAAGAACAATGAGGAAAATGGATTTGCAGGAAAATGGATGTAGCTGTAAATGGTATTAAATGAATGTATCCAGCTCAGAAAGACAAATATACTATGTTTTCTCTCATTTGTGGCTCCTAGATTTTATATAGACACATAAAATCATGTAGTGTGTGTGTGTGTGTGTGTGTGTGTGTGTGTGTGTGTGTGTGTGTGTGGAGAGAGAGAGAGAGAGAGAGAGGAGGTGACTACAAATGTCTATGGAAACAGACTAGCAGAAGGAGGGAGTATGGTAGGGAATATGATAAACACGTACACCTGTCTGGTAATGTCCTCTGTAACACAGTACCGTGTGCAATGAATATATACAATGAAAATAAAATGAATAGGGGCCAGAGAGATGGTTCAACTGTTAAGAGCACTGACTTGTCTTACAGATGACCCAGGCTTGGTTCCCAGCACCCACATGGCCATTCACAAGTGTCTGTAGCTCCAGGTCCAAGAATCCTGATACCCTCCTCCAGCCTCCATGGGCACCACACACATGTGGTACACAGACATACATGCAGGCAAAACACCTGTACAGGGAAAACAAAAATAAGTAAGTCTTCAAAAATAAATATTATTCCAGATGGTGGAGCCTCACACGTTTAACCCCAGCACTCGAAAGCCAAAGGCAGGAGGATTTCTATGAGTTAGAGGCCATCCTGGTCTACAGAGAGAGTTCCAGGACAGCCAGGGCTACACAGAGAAACTCTGTCTTGAAATAAGAAGAAAGAAAGGAAGGAAGGAAGGAAGGAAGGAAGGAAGGAAGGAAGGAGGAGGAAGGAAGGAAGGAAGAAGGAAGGAAGGAAGGAAGGAGAAGAGAAAAGAGAAAAAGAGAAAGAAACAAGTATCTAAGAATCTATGTAAAAGATGACACCAATACACAAGAACATAGATGAGAAGTTCATGAGACCTCAGTCCTACTCAAAAAAAAAAAAAAAAAAAACCTAAGACAATTAAGGAATCGTGAGAGTGGGAGAAATAGTCTTCCCCAGGGAAGAGCACACCAATTGGTTGTGGAATACCAAATAGTCAGCCCTGAAAACAAACATACAAGTAACATTCCACAGACTGAGTAGGTTGCATTTATATATTTAGGTATTTAGGTATTTTATACTTACACACACACACACACGTATGTTTTGTGTGATGTATGTATGTAAGTATGTAAAAATAATTTAAAGGAGAACATAAATTTGAAAGAGAACAAAGGGTGTACATGAGAGGGTTTGGAGGGCAGAAAGGGAAGATAGGAATGATGTAATCATAATCTAAAAATAAATTTATTTTTAAGAAGAATGTATGTAAATGTGGCAAGGCTTTTACTAGTAAAATGGTAAATACACAATCCACCCTCTGGTGGCTGAAGGTTACATTAAAGGAGGAAACATAATAAAGAACTGTTGCTGGTGACACATTAGTTCTTAAGCTAGGTGGTAGCTGTCTATTGCTATGTCTCCTAGTTACATGGTATGTGTGTGCTATAAAATGTATGTATGTACATGGTATGGAAAAAAAAGATGTTTTCCCTTAGCTCTAGCGCAGGTTGGAGCCTCTAAATACCATTTTCCACTAAAGATGGCTGCTTAGAGAGACTGATTACATATGCATGGAGTATACGAAATGAAGCATCTTATCATTTTACCAAGCAGGGAAACTACAGGAACCACTAGAGTCATACATGAAAGTACTATGAGCCAAAACGAAGAGATCCCATTAGCCCAAACCAGGAAAATCTGAGCATTGGTAAGGCTAAAACTGAAAGGGAGGAAAACACATCATATTTATTTCAGACAATGAGATTAAAAAGGAATCTCTTTGACTAATGTGACGGTTTGTATATGCTTGGTCCAGGGAGTGGCACTATTAGGAGATGAGGCCTTGTTGGAGTAGGTGTGGCCTTGTCGGTGTAGGTGTGTCACTGTGGGTGTGGACTTTAAGACCCTCATCCTGGCTGCCTGGAAGTCAGTCTTCTCCTAGCAGCCTTAAGCAGCCTCACATCTGCCTGGATGCTGCCATGCTCCCACCTTGATGATAATGGACTGAACCACTGAACCTGTAAGCCAGCCCTAATTAAATATTGTCCTTTAAAAGAGTTGCCTTGGTCATGGTGTCTGTTCACAGCAGAAAACCCTAACTATGACAATTAATGTTAGGGAAACAGGTCATTATTTTTAAAACTGAAATTAAATGGAAAAAAATCACACATTTCTGTTGTCTTTCCTGAACAAAGTAGACAGCTCCTCACAAATGCCAGATCACTTACAAGAGGATGCTACTCTTTAGAAAAGTCCAGCCAAAAGACAAGTAAAGAAAACAGGATAGCTAGGAATACTGCCATTGTGCAGTCACTGAATAAAATAACAGCTCTGGCCACTGACCATCCGTGACTGCAAACAACAAAACTGGCAAGCACTGTGCTTCCTGATGAGAGTCCGTGCCACTGGCCACTGCCTCTGAAGTATTTTGTTCAAAGCCTCAAATCTAAATCTGATGAAGTCTCTTGGTTTAACTACTGATGCACAGAACTTACAAGAGACAGATGAGTGTGTCCGTGCAATGCCACGGAACTCACTCAGCAAAGCCCAGCTATGAGAAATGGGATAAACAACCCAGGTTCTTCAGCAAAAAAAAAAAAAAAAAAAATAGTTAGAGATAAGGAAAAAAAGAAAAGAAAACAAGATAGATAGATAGATAGATAGATAGATAGATAGATAGATAGATCAACATATTAAGAGATTATCTAGCCACCAGCAACATGGTCCATAGGCTATAAAGGGGCTTGCCCAACCACTTGAGTTTAATCCTTGTAAAGACAAAAGGTCAGAATCAACTCCCATAGTTGTCTCTGAACTCCATACATGTCCTACAGCATCTGTGTGCATTCTCTCTCTCTCTCTCTCTCTCTCTCTCTCTCTCTCTCTCTCTCTCTCTCTCTCTCTGTGTGTGTGTGTGTGTGTGTGTGTGTGTGTGTGTTACACACACAATGGTGTTTTTAAAGTTAAGATATTTAATAGAAATATTAAATATCAGTCAGTAGAGACCTATTCAATTTATTTAGATACAAAGTCAAATTGCAAAAGCAAAAATAATTTGAGTTAGTCTAGAAAACGTAAACATTCGGTGTATATCATATGATATTAGAGAGTTTTGATATGATAGTGGCATTATCCATTTCAATTTAGTATTGTATTTATAGATGTGAAGGTAGGTGCCTGGTGCTTCCTTCAATATAATCTGGGCAGGGGAGGTGAGGTAAGTTAGCAGGAGTTGATGGGACAAAACCAGCTAGGCTGATAACTGTTGGTGCCAGGTGGTGGGTGGGTACATGAGTGTTCACTACATTATTCTTTCTACTTCATGAGAGTTTGCACTGTCCATAATAAAATGTTTTTGCAAACAGCAAAAATAAATTCAAGATATAGATCATGAAAACACACACACTGCATACAAAAACCAGGCCTATGGTACAGGTCACTATCTCACCATCTCTGGCGGCTCAGGCAAAGGGACCACAAAATCAAAGCCAGCTTGGATTATGAGAATCAGTTCAGCATTGTCCTGGGAAACCTAGTAAGTCCTTGTCTCAAAAGTAAAAAGAATAAGGTATGGACATATATAAATATAAGTGCGCATGTGTGCGTGCGTGTGTGCATGTGTGTGTGTGTGTGTGTGTGTGTGTGGTGTGTGTGTGTGTGTATGCCAGAGTGCTTTCTTAACATATACAAGGCTGAGATTCACTTTCCAGTAACCTCCAAAATATATTTCCAAATAACAAAAAGAAAATTAATAAAGAAATGGGAAGGCACTGCAGTTGCTCAGATAGGGCGTGGCAACATCACTGAGAGAGCAAGGAAAACAGACCGGAAGAAGCAAGCCAAGCCGGAGCTTGCACGTGTTGGCTCTGATGTGTGCTCCCTTGTTTAAAATCTAAGAAGAAATCAGTGCATCTGGGAAAAGCCATCTCTGAGTCATTTGGGAGAAGCATCAGAATGAAGTAAACAATTCTATCACTGCCGTGAATATCTGTAACACTTCCTATCAACAAAGTGATCAAAGTGGTTTCCCCTGGGTTCTGGTCCATAAGCCAGTTCTGTATCTGTAGCAGGCAGCTCTCCCTAAGCCAGTTAGCTCTGTATCTGTAGAGGGCAGCTCTCCATCCCCATGATGGTTTGTTCAGTGTTTTAAAAACCATCAGAGATGAAAGGATACCTTGGCTGGGGAGTCAGAAATGCTTCTCAGGTTGAACAACTTCACCTCCCCTGACAGGGAGAAACTGAGGCTAGAGAGTTGACATTGCCCACCAGGCAGAGCTCACCTGCAGTAAAGCTTCTTGGGAAAGCAGAAAATGGAGTCAGAACAACCTGGAGCTAAGTCCACCCCTGTATTTCCTTGCCAAGTGACCATTGTAAGTTCTCATCTCTGATCATTTAAGTCCTTACTTGAAGGACCAGCAACCATGCACACACTGCTCAGCATCAGACAAGCAAATGGACTCTCACCACATCACAAACATTCTTCTTGGGGTTGTTACTTTACTATTTAGAAAACCCAAGACTAGTGCCTACACAGCACCATTCCACCACATCACCAAGTATGACACTGTCTGAGTGCCTACTCACTACCAAGCAGGACTCGCCCCTCCTAGTGTTTCTGGCTTCTTGTGTGAATATACACACAAGTAAGTATCATTTTAAACCAGGAACCCATGTTCGTCCCAAATCCTCTGATCATACTTTGGGCAGAGAGAACTGCTAGACATCCATACCTGGAGTCCTCTAGCTCCTACCCAGCCTCCATGCAAACTGTGATCCTCTCAACTTAATCCTAAGAGCCCAGCATTCAAGTCATCCAGTGCAAAGCTAAGGGATGAACCCAACCCTACACCTAGCTCTAGTCCCCCATCACTCTTAAGGATGTATCTATCCAAATAGTATTACTTATTGAACTTCTATCATGTAATGGTCATACTTGTTGGAAACACATGTGTGAACAAAATAGACAGAAGCCACTCTATGGATCTTATAATAATAGAGAGAAGCAGATGGCAGATAATAAACAAGAAAATGGATTACGCTATGTGGTGCATTAGAAAGTGCAGGGGTAACGACCAAGGTGATGAAAATGAGTGGCAAGCAGTGAGTCACCAAACATTGACTTTGCATCCTCAGGGATCTGGCCCTTGTCCTCTTCTCTTAGGGGCTACCCTCATCCCACATGGTGCCCTTCAATCCATCCTGAAGTCACGTTCATCCTGTTACTCACAAGATTAGGCAGGTCACTCCCTGTGCAAAACTCCCTAATACTGCCTACTGACAAGTCCACCCAGACCTTAGGCCATCTGTCACCTGTCTGCCAACCTCATCACCCACCATAGACCCCTCCAGACTCCCTACATCCGACCACTGCTGGGAACATACCATCGCTGACCCTCCTACAGGACTGCAAACCTCTTCTGCGAGGAGGTGTATGCTAGAATATAGCAGTTCCTACAAGAGCAATGTTGAGTGAACCACTGGATGCCAACACTCCCAGAGCCAAGGGTGAGTGTGTTCACCCTGGAGAGAGGCTCTGGACAAAGCACCACAATATCCACTCCAGCCTCTTGGCGACCTCTGTCCCAGCCATCTGACCTTTGCTGAGATAATGGGCTCCCTCACTTACTGGATACTGAGAATCTTAAATGAGAGCATTGTCTAAATAAAAATGACAGCTTGAACTTTCAACATACCTCATCCTCTCCCTTCTCCCCTTAGTGTGACATTAAGCGAAAGGGATATCAACTATGAGGACAAAGGGGAAGAAAGGAGAGTCACAAACAGAAGAGAGAGTTTAACAACTTTCTATAAGATTAGAGGGGGAAAACGAGGGATCGGTAGTAATTTTATAGTGTTAGACTATCATGTCAGCATGCATGCTCTGCACTGCTGAGTGAGCACCTCAGGGTAGCCATACCCTCAGCCTCCCCACAGATTTGTGGCCAAAACCTTCAACAGGCAGGCTGTACCTCAGAATGTCCACGTACATCTTCTCGAGTTAATCTGCCTGCCTTCCCAAATGCAGTCGCTTACTCCCAAACCCCTCTGTGACCATTGTAATTATGTGATTCAATTTAATATAAATAAGCCAATAAAACATGCTTGTGAAAAGGGCCTATTTTGATGAAAACTAAGTTGAATACCTTGAAAGATTCAACCAAAACAGATTGTTATTAAGAAAACAAGATCATATGGATTGTAGACAATGGTTATAAGGGATTGGGAAGAAATTCTACAAAGCTAAAGGAATCTGCATTCAGATTGTTCTGTAAGACCCTTTAAATACAAGCTGTGCTGTAGAAAAGCTGACCCAGGAAGTGGCAGGTAGTGTTTATGAAATGCATTCTGAATGAGAGGAAGACTTTATAGAATGCTGGTTAACAGGCCCATACTTAAGAGAAGGGAAGAGTCATCTGTAGATTTTAGGGTAAAATAAAGTGTTTGTGATGTGCCATTCTTTATCAGTTACTTTTCCAGTGTGGTGATAAAATACCATAACCAACAGCAACTTACGGAAGAAAGACTATTTTGTCTAGTTCCAGAGAGATAAGAGTCTACAAAGGTGGGGAAGCATGGCAGAAACAAGGAAAAGCAGCCAGACCCAGCACCCAGCAGCCAGCAACAACTTGTGGCAAGCAGCTGAGGACTCACATTTTCACACCACCATCAGGAAGCAGAGAGTAAACTGGAAGTTTGGAGGTTTTAAATCCTCAAAGCCAGCCTCCAGTAACGCACTTCCTCCAGCAATGCCACACTCCCTAAGCCAAAAAAACAACAAACAAAACAAAACAAAAAAAAAAAAAAAAAAAACCCACCACTAACTGGGGACCAAGTATTCAAATACACAAGTCTATGGGAGACATTTCTCATTCAAACTACACCATAATTTCATTTTTTAATAATTTTTCATCCAAAACCATTTTTGGGCTAGCCAAAAGTGTAGATTGGATTTCTAAAATAATCTTAAAATTTTAGATTAATTTCTACCTATAGAATAGACACCACAAAGAAGAAAGTCATCCACCTGACATGAGCTCCTAAGTCCAGAAGGGGCTGAAGACCACAAAGCATGGCCGGTAACAATGTGACAGACCTATTGTTATCTGCCATGCTAAGAACCTCACACATACACAGAACACAGTTTATACTAGTTTAAAACTTGGAATTTTTTAACTTTAGGATAGTAGGAAGTGATGCGTGTGTGATAAAATCCACACCATGAAGGGTTGAGAGATGACTTCACAGTTAAAAGAATATATTGCTCTTGCAGGGGACCAGACTTTAGTTTCCAACACCTACCTTGGGCTACTCACAACTGCTTGTAACTCCAGCTCCAGGGGATCTCATGTCCTCTTCTGGCCTCCATGAGCATCTACCCACACATGCACTGCACATACATACATACATACATACATGCACATGCACACACACACTTTTTAAAAATATAAAATAAAATCTAAAACTATGCCCACATCTGAAATTGTATACCATGTTGTTAAAAAATTATGTTCTGTAACCTAGGTAAATGAAAAGCAATTTCTCTTTCAATATTTTCGTTTTACAATGGGTTATTGGAATGTAGTCCCAACATGGTTCAAGGAGCATGTGCACAAACTCAACAGCATCTGGAATGGTTTTGTCATTGTGTTGTTGTTCTGCTTTTTAATGTGTAAAGATGTTTTACCTGCATGAATGTGTGTGCACCACGTGTGTGCACCATGTGTGTGCCTGGTGCCCACAGAGACCAAAACAGGGCATCAGAAATGTACAGATGGTTGTGAACTGTCATGTAGGTCCAGGGAATTGAACCTAGGTCTACTGGACGATCAGCCAGTGCTATTAACAGCTGAGCCATCTCTCCAATCCCTGGAATTCTTTTGTTTTAAGATTTTATTTTATTCTTATTTGTATGTATGTATATAGGTGCATCAAATGTGTGCAGTACCCAGCGTCCAGAAATCTCCTAGAGGTAAAGTTATAAGCAGTTGTGAGCAGCCCCAGGTAGGTGCTGAGAACAAAACTCTGTCCCTCTACCAGAACAGCACATGATCCTAAATGCTAAGCCAGCTCTCCAGCCCCTGGAATGGTTTTCTTCATGGATCCAGTTTACAGATAGGAAACTCAAGCACGGAGACTAATGACTTGGTTGTGATCAGAGAGATAACAGAACTGTGATTTGTACCAAGGTAGATAGGTTCTAAAGTCTGCTCCGTAGCCACACCCATCCTCCCCCTGCCTCCATAGCTACACCCATCCTTCGCCTGCCTCCATAGCCACACCCATCCTCCCCCTGCTGGAGAAGTGGAACAGTCCCTAAGAGACCTTCGCTTGTTCTGGAAGGTGAGGTGGAGGCAAATTTGAGGCCAGGCTGAGCAACAGAACAAGACTCTGTATAGGGAAGGAGGATAGCTGGATGAACAGTTCTTCCTGACACTTAAGTATCCTCCTCACTAGAAGGCCAGGCCCTGCCTGGTCTACCCAGTGAGAATCTACCCTGCCTGACTTCACACACCATTCAAGACCAGTCAAGTTATTGCACCTTTGTCCTTAACTATGGACAAAAGCCAAGGACAAGGACTGGAAGGACAAGGACTGGAGAGATGGCTCAAATGGCTCAGTGGTTAAGAATGCATACTGCTCTTGCTGAGGATCCAAGTTTTGTTCCAAGCACCCACACTGGGTGGCTCTCAGCTGCCTGTAAACTCCAGCTCCAGGAAATTCAACACCTCTGACTTCAATCACAGATGTACATACACACACACTTGCACACACACACACTTAAAAATGCCAAGAACTGCTACAGATTAGAGATGCCTCCAGCATGAAGAGGGGCACAAAGCCAGGCAGAATTCCATAAACCAAACACACAACTGGGAAAGTGGAGAAGACAGAGAATTCAGGCAACAGGAGGGAGAAAATCAGAAACATCCCCAGAAAGATAAAGAGACTGTGCCCATGTTGGGTGGGGTTAAGAAGAACAAAATAAACAGAGTTCTTAGAAATTTGGGATGTGATAGAACTCACTAGGATGAAAATTCAAGAGATAATTTGGAGGAGTAGACATTGAAAGCCAAGGTGAAGGGAAACAGGAGACAAAAGAAGCCAGGAGATCAATCCTAGAGACCCAAGACAGACTCAGGAGCTTCAGGAAGTAGAAAGATTATGGAAGGAAAGAAAAGAGGTCTCACAGAACTGAAGGAGACATGTATGCATCCATATTGAAAAGGGACCACTCAGAATTAGACACATAATGACAGAAGCCATCAAACTGCATGAATTGTCCAATTCTGAACATAAACGATGTCCTCAGATCGCGAGAGGTTATACACAAAAAGGAACGTGAATATGAAGGCGTGCAGCGTCTCGACTTCAGCTCTAAGTGTGCAAGAGGAGAGCAGGGCAGAGCATCCTGTCCTGAAGGGAAATTATTTCAACCAGGATCCGTACTTAGCCTACTCATCCATCAATCATCCAGGCAGAAGACAAATAAATCCACAGACTAGAATTCCCCGTCCCTGCCTCACTGCGAAATCATAAGGGGGGGGGCGGGGGAGAGTCAGGGGCGAGGAGGCACGCAAGGGGAGGGGGCACAGAAAGAGGACCAAAAATCAAGGACACAAGAAAAAAGTACTGGAAAAGCTGGGAGGGACATCCCTTCCTATAATAGGGAGATTTTGTTAACCCTGACAGGGTTGTTCTGGGGCAGTTCTGATAGAGCTTTGGGGGAGACAAAAAGCTACATTTTCTTGCTAGGAATGCTGATCATTGAGTTACCTAATAATAGTGTACCAGATATCCTGGCCAGGCTGGGCCTGCAGGGCAGCTAATTCTTTACTTATTCCAGCAGGAAGACAATAGATAATGTTTAATGTTGGCAAATTAGGAAATAGCAGTCTAAGCATGCTATTTGAAATATGTAAGGGGAAAAAAAAAAAAACAGAAAACACGGTTGAAGAAAACGGCTAAAATGGTTGCCACCAGAGCGGCAACTGGGCGGATGAATTGGGTGAGGCAGGGGATGACAATCAATGAAAGCCTTCCTTGCTTGGGCTTTGCATTTCCTGAAGCATTTTCACGTGCAGTTATCTATCTCATAGGCATCTTCAAGAATTCCCCGTCGCAGAAGAAAGAAATAAAAGGCCAGGAGGGACCGTGACCTCTCAAGGTCACAGGAGAAGCTCAGACCACTAGCGCTAGCTCGGGCCCCGCCCCCACTGCGTTCCCGCACCAGTCCGAACAATTGGAGATCCGTTAAAGGCCAGACAGGGTGTCGGACAGCGTGCCCTGTCCCTCGACTCCTCACACCGTGTCGCCGACCTCGGCCCGCAGCGTGAGTGTGGGCGCGGCCGGAGTTCGCTGGGCCACTGCCCTGCGCCGCCCGCCGCCCGCCGTCCGCACTCTGTCCTTGGGAGGACACGCAGGGAAGTCGCGCGTGGTGCAGCAGCGCCCCCTGCCGGGAATTGGGCTCTGCGCTTCCAGCCGGCTCTAAACGCTCCGGGAAGGGACCCTGCCACGCTCCTCCACGGCCCCTGCCTCGCACAGGGGCTGGGACCACCCCCTGCCCGCCTATGGACCATGACAGGCAGTGGCAAAAGAGGTATCTTCCCCACAGTTGCAAGACGTGTCGTCCAGCCAGACCCCTTCAAAGGACCAGTGCTGCGGCTAAAGACGGTGACAAACAACCGAAGATCCCATAGCATGTGTAGCACACCGACACTGCCATCCACACCCTCCCAGAGCCCTAGATCTTATGATCTAGTGCCCTTCAACCTGCCCTCTTGGGGTGCATGCTCCAGGGACAAGGGAAGAAAAATGAAAGGTCTTTGCCTCATAGCCCCGAACCCCCTGGATGACTTTGACCTTGGTCTAGTCCATGGGTATATCACCTCCAAGGGTCTTTGACTCGCCCGGTGTGGCTTACGTTCCTCGTGCTCATCAAATACTCCAACAGTGGCCATGACTGACCTCTACCGGCAAAATAAGTCACTACACAAGGGACCAGCCCCTAGGCCTGAGAGACCCCTGTGGATCCAGCCCACAGGTTAGAGAGCCACGCTCTGTATTACATGGAGAAAAATCTCCTTAGATAGCAGCAGGATGAAAAGAGACCTAACAATCTTTTCAGCTGCGGTTTTCAAAGAAAGAGAGACCCCTGCAGAGCTTCCTAGAGAAAGCCAGGTCTTCACATAGGTCTTAGCAAGCTCAGCAGTGTTGAGATTAACAAGCAAGGCCCCAGGAGTCCAACTATCTGGCTCTGAGTCCCAACTTCATCTTTCTTAGATTCTGTGAGTTTCATCAAATTACTAAAATTCTCTCTCAACTTTTGCCGCCATAAGGTAGGCTGATGATAGATAATTCACAGACACTTAGTGCCTGCATAGCCATTCCATGAAGTAGGTAGTTACCAGGTAACCGTGAGGAACAGAAATGCCACACAAGAAATAAGTCACACAAGCACGAAGGTACAAGCCTTCTGAATCCTTGCTTATATTTGTTACAATAGGCTTGGATGCTACCAAGACCCCAGTTCTTAGTATTGTCCTGGAAACTCTCTGGGGTGATGCATGCAAGTATTTAGAATGGTGGGAGGAACACAAGATGTTTTGTACTGTCTTTAATTGAGATGAGCACAAGATACCCACTGCTATGCCCACAGTTTGCCAGACACTGACTGGGCACCTATGGTTTCAGTAGTGAGCAGGCTGGCCTACCATTGTCCTGACAAAACAATGTAGAGAGTCATGCAGACCCTGAACGAGCTTGATGCTTGGAGAAGCAGGATACAAGGAGCCAGGCCACCCTCTAGCAGCTGGGACTCTGCACCCCAGTGCAGAAACGTCACCAAGTAGGGGAAGAACACCTCTACCCTGGGAGAGAAAGGCAGTACAATTGTTTCTGGGGATGCTGGTCAGGCAGGGGTTAGGTGAGATGGGGGAAGGGGCACCCTGGGGCAGCCGTCCACTCCACTTTGCCTTCTCGAAAATTCTTTCTTTTTAATGTGTTTTTTATTGAATTAGAACTATGCCAGTTCCACACATATACACCTTCTTCCTTCTAACTCATCCCAGGTACCCTCCCTGGAATAGCAAATGGAGACCATCTTAGAACCCCACAAATGGATGCAATGTGGAGATCAACAGATTGTGGGGACCCCAGCCCCAACAGATGCATCTACATCAAAGCTCCTATATCAACTGCTCAGGGAGCATCTAGGAAGACGGGGAGGAAAGATACTGGGCAGAATGTTGTGGAACAGTGTCTCCTAGAAACATCTGTATAGACAAGACTGGAACAAGGGCAATATCCATGGATATATTAACATGGAAAGAGATCTCAGCACCAGACAAAGAACTATGGGCAACTAATGCCTGCTAGGAGACAAAATTGTCTCTACCCACGAATCATTAAGTTCTGCTTAAGGCCACATCACCTGCCACTTTGTTTGGAGTTACAAGTTCACCTGTGGAAGAGAAGCACTCTTCAAGCCCATTGAGATGCACATGTGGTACCTCACACCTATAATTCCAACCACTCAGGAGGCTGAGTCAAGAGGAATGCTGGTAGCTGGAAGCTAGCCTGGGCTACAGATTGAGACCCAACTCCCTTCCCTCCCAAAAAGCCAAGAGGGAATAGTTATCCTTTGTGAGCCAAAGGCCCAATATGAAGTCTTGGGAAGTCATACCAAATGAACCACACCAGAGTCATGGATGTGAACCCACAGCAGAGGACCAGAGGCAGGCAAGCCACCTGCAGCCTCAAGGAGAGGCTCCCTGGGCCAGAGGAGCAATGAACTCCGCCATCCTCCCCCTGACAAATGAGACTGCTCTATTGAAATGTGTGCAGTGAGGCAGGAAGATAACTGCAAGTCGGAGGCCAGCCTGATCTACATAGAAACTTCTAGACCCTGCTCCAAAAAATAAAAAAATAAAAAAATGCCTATTGGAGCCTGGAGGAGTGCTAACTGAATCCAAGCTACTGCCCTCTATGCCGAACAGATTAATCACATTAATTTCCTACCGACTCCTGACTGCAGGAGACCCCACAGAAGGGATTGAAGAGTAACTAGAACTTTGGTGGCCCTTCTAGGATGAATGGGAGAAGAATTTATGAAGGGAAAGAAGATGGCCCTCTGTGCGTGATTCTTCTGTGTTAGGAGACGCCTCACCTCCACGGTGGTATTATTTCAATTCTTATGGCAACAGAGGAGGATCCACAAGTCCCCATTTTTTTATGTGTTGGAGCCAATACTCTGAAGGTACAGAGGTTACAAAACTTACCAAGAACAAATGGCTGTCCATCCAGAGGAGAGATTTGAAGCCTACTATGATCCTGCTGCCGGAGAGAGGCCCATGGGGTAGTAGTAACAAAGGGGACAGAGTCAGGTGAACCAATGAAAGAAGGGCTCTGCCAGGTGGGGGAGGCAGAGAAGCCATTTTCCCCCAATGTCTCCCTTTCCTCCCTGGGCCACACAGACTCAGCTCGGCTCAGGCCGCCTCCCTCTACAGAGTATTTTTAAAACCACCCACCTCTAAAACTCTTCTGTTCCTTGCTTTTAAGTTCCTCTGAAAAGTTGGAATAAATTTGCCTGTCTTTTCTCTCAGACAAATGCAGAGGAGGAAAACAAAAAGAACACGTATTTTATGAGCGCAAATTTGGGACAGTGACACCTCCAATCATCATTTCATGGCATGATGATATACAGTAATTAGGTGTCGGGAGTAATCTATGGCCACAGAACAGTCATCTCTGTGGAAAATAGAAAAAGTGCTTTCCTCCCAGAAGGAAATCTGAAGAGCGGGAGCAAGGGCAGGGAGAGGGGGAGAGATGACATAAAGTCTGCAGGAGGCAGCTGCAGCCAGCATTAGGCCTATCTATCAGCATGGGGGGAATGGGTTGGGGCAGCTGAGGCAGGTTGGGAAGAGACTTGGAGTCTGGCCTCCTGGCTTTGACACCCCTGTCCTTGTGTATGACTCCAAACAAAACCCTCTGGAAAGCAGCATTGGGCCTGCTGTGGTGCGGAGCCCTCCCTCCTAGAAAGTCACGGTTTCGAGAACCACAAGAGCCGGAAGTACTTGGGTGGACACAGAGAAGCTGGGAAGGCTTTTGGACTGAGACACCTGCCCACCCCTACTGTCGTTCCATCCCACACCCAACACCAGCATCCACTCCCACCATAGCCCCACACCCCACATCCCACCCCATGCCATCAATGCAAAGATGTGGATTGGAAATGTGCCTGAGAGCCCTTTCAGGAGGAATGCTACTGACTGGACAGCTACCAGCTAATCCTTCTCGTTATGAGGTAGTGTTCTGAGCTTTGGCTTTTACTCTCTTGAGAGACAGACCCTGAAAGATGCTTCGTGTTCGATGTGGGGTCCATCTTCTCCCACTTCCCAGAACCCTGGTTTCCTCATCGGCAAAAGGACCAAAGTTTATCTGTAACTTCAGTGAGGATTGTATGAGATAAGATACCCAAATCTTAGGTCAAGGCTGAAATGTGCTTCACCCACCCTGTCACATGCTTGGCTCATCCCTTTAACCCTTCAGATCCCTAGGGTCCCTTCCTCAGAGAGACCTTTCCTGACATCTCAGTCTACAGGACTCTCTGACCTCCCACCTTAGCCTCTCTTCAGGATGATGTCACAACCTGAACTCTCCAACTCTGTTCGTTCACTGTCTTTTATGTAGTTGAATAAGATCAACCAGGTGTGGTGGTATACACCTGTAATCCCAGCTCTCAGAAGCCTGAGACAGGAGGATTGTCAAGAGTTCAAGGCCAATCTAGACTATATACTGAGTTCCAGGCCAGCTTAGGCTACATAATGAGACTAATAATGAAGTGCCTCCCAGAGGGCAGTAGGCACACAATAGAATTCTTGAGGAATAAATAATAATTAATAAGATATACAACATCAAGAGACTAAAGAAAAATTAGGCAGGGCCTAGTGGCACATGCCTTTAATCTCAGCACTTGGGAGGCAGAGGCAAGTGAATCTCTGAGATCAAGGCCAGCCTGCTCTACATAGTAAGTTGTAGGACAGCCAGAGCTATGTATTGAGACCAAGAAGAAGGAGAAAGAGGAGGAGGAGAAGGAAGAAGAGGAAGAAGAAGAGAAAGAGAAGGAGGAGGAAGAAGAGAAAAAGGAGAGGAAGAAGAAGAGGAGGAGAAGGAAGTGGAGGAGGAGGAAGAAATCATATGATCTTATCAAATGGAAAAATTAACAAAATCTAATTCATGATTAAAAAGAAAGTCTCATCAAACTAGAAGAGGCACTTCCTCATCCTGATTAGGAATATCTACAAAGCCCAGGAGGTGGTGGCACATGCCTTAAATCTCAGCACTCAGGAAGCAGAGGCAGATGAATCTCTTGAGGCCAGCCTGGTCTACAGAGTGAGTTCCAGGATAGCCTGAGCTACACAGACAAACCGAGTTTTGAAAAACCACCACCAACAACAAAAGACTATCTATAAAATCCCAGAAGCAGACATCAACCCTAACAGTGATAAACTAGAAACCCCTGCAAACGTCAGCGATTCCTGAGGCCAGTCCTCTCATTGGTCCTTTCCAACATCACACTTGAAATCCTAACTGACAAAATAGGACAAGAAAAATTAAATGGTGTCAGGCTGTAAGAAATAAAACTCTGTTTACAAACCATGTGATCATCTTTGTCATAAACCTTAGAAAACTGACAAAACAAAGCACACCCTCCCCAATAATCCCTCCTGGAGCTGACAAGCAATTAAAGCAAGTTTTCAGGATATTTAGTTAATGTATAAAAATTAATCACTTTTCCACACACCAGCAATTAACAAATGAAAGAAAAAGTTGCCCTTTACATTAGCACCCTAAAACTGAAATAGCTATTTATATACAAAACTAACAGAATGCATAAAAGATCTATATGAGAAAAACTATAAAACTGGTGAAATCAGTCAAGGACCTAAACAGGGAACTTGCCCATGTTTACATCTCATCAGCTCAGCTCCTTACAGTTATAAATATAGATTTTACATGTGCTCCACATGTGGCCTCATCTTCACACTGACCTTGTAAGTAGAGGAGCCATTTTACAGATCAATAGACTGAGGCTTTGAAAACTGTGGAAAACTCAGAATGACTGTGGTGGGTTAATACCCAGAGAGAAGAGAAGGAACTTCCATGTGGCCTGTGCTCTGTATAATGTCAAGCAAATCTCTCAACAGTCATGGAAGCCGAGGTCCACACAACACAGCTGGGGAACAGAAGAAGCTAGGTTCTGAACATAGATGGACTGGAACATAGACTCCAAACCCACCCACCCTACCCTGATTTTCTCTCATCCACAATCTGAGACAGGAGCATATCCACATTGCACGGTGGCCACCCCAGCTCCTTCCAAGGAGCATGGTGCTGGCTGGTTTTACATCACTTCACACAAGTCAGAGTCCTTGAAAAGGAGGGAGCATCAATTGAGAAAATGCCTCCCTAAGATCAGGCTATAGGCAAGCCTATATGACATTTTCTGAATCAGTGATTGATAGGGAGGGCCCAGCCCATTGTAGGTGGGGCCATCCCTGAACTGGTGGTCCCGGGTTCCCTAAGAAAGCAGGCTGAGCAAGTCATTGGAAGCAAGTCAATAAGCAGCACCCCCCATGGCCTCTGTATCAGTTCCTGCCTCCAGGTTCCTGCCCTGTTTACATTCTTGTCCTGACCTCCTCCCATGATGAACAGTGATTTGGAAGCACATGCCAAATAAACCCTTTCCTCCCCAGTTGCTTTGGTCATGGTGTTTCATCACAGCAATAACCCTAACAAGGCCAAGCATGTCTACTCAGTCTCCTCCAATACTGTCAGTCACCTCTAGTGCTGTGCAGAATCGCATGGGTAAATGTCCAGTACCAGCCATCCCCCTGTGGTCAGTAGGCCAGAAGGAAAGCCACACTCTCTGAACCCAGACGCAGGTATAAGGTCATCAAAGGCCAAGAGAGAACCAACCATTGATGTGACATTTATGTCTCCGTCCCTCTTCCCCGTCCTCCCCCAGCTTCCCTTCTCCATGCCCTTCCCATGCCTTACAGTGCCCCCGCCTGCCTCCTCCTCCCTCACCCTACCTCAACCACCACCCAGCACTCCTGTTGACAAACTGCCTCATCTCTGATGCCTTCAACAAGTGATAAAGGGGGTCTCAGATAAAGAGCCAAGGAGGTAAGCTGAAGTTGCAGGGCCCCAAGGAGCTGGCACCACCTTCCAGATCACAGCCATCCGGGAATCACTCTGGGAAGTAAGACTCTCTGTTTCTTCTCACCAGCCCCACTCAAGAACAGAAGGGTGAACAAAGGAAGAAAAACAGGAAGACAAGCAGGTGTAGGAGTAGGTCTGAGATGTGTGAGTAATATCTCTTAATTTTAGCCTCCCCTAATTTCCCATCCTGTCATCTCATGCAATGTCTTCCCCACCCCCACCATGCCCAGCTGAACAATGATTTCCAAATTAGTAGCTCATTCTGGCTTTATCATATAAGTCTGTAGGCAGCACAGTTCTCTCGTGGGAGACACCAGATAAGTGAGATCAACTTCTACAGGCAAAGGGAACTCAGAGGGACTGGCCTCCTGTGGTGTGTTTCCACCAGAGAAGTGTCCAGTCTTGGTTTTCTTGATTGAAGGTGGAGATGGGTAGATGAATCCCTGGAAATTAAAGAAGCTGAGGGGTGTGTGTGTGTGGGTGTGTGTGCGTGTGGGTGTGGTGTGTTGTGTGTTTGTGTGTGTGTGTGTGTGTGTGTGATGAGCATGGGCATACAGGGCATGCTTAATAACGCTCCCTGGTACAATTACCCAGATGAGCAGTTTCCAAAGCATCACTTCCATGGCATCATGCTATTGTCTGATGCTCAGACTGCCCCAGGGGCACTCGGCTGCCAGCTCTACATTTCTACACTTTGCTTAGATTTTAGCTGAAGTTCTGCTTCCATGGCTCTGGGTCTAAAAAGTTGTTGGTAGGAGCCACCACCTCCTCTCCCCCTCCTCCTCTTTCTCCTCTTTTTTTGGAGAACTCCTGCATCTTAAGACCAACAGACATATGCCCTCTGCTGTGAAGACTTCTCAGGTAGCTAAGCCCTTCTCC
The DNA here is from genome assembly GCA_021653895.1 of Mastomys natalensis. Taxonomy (NCBI): domain Eukaryota; kingdom Metazoa; phylum Chordata; class Mammalia; order Rodentia; family Muridae; genus Mastomys; species Mastomys natalensis. The sequence continues at coordinate 456,002 of JAJTUV010000226.1, read as the reverse complement.
CTGGAGCACCCATGCCATACTGTGCAGGACCATTCCTGAAGAAAAGCAGAGGCCCTCACTCCCAGGGCCGAGGGTCTGTTCAGCCACTTCCACACACAGATGGTCCATACAAATTTCCAAAGTGAAGCTCTTAAATGGTGACAATTGTTCATTCACTACCCAGCATTTCATCACAGATATGTACGGTACTAAAAACCAAAGACCCAGCCTTTTACGTTTTTATCTGTAGTTGAAGAATCATTTATGTCACACACTATTCTGGAGCTGGGGGTGTGGCTCAGAGACAGAGCGTACCTGGCAAACCTAAGATGTGAGGATCTGAGGTTGAATCTTCAACACTCACACAGGGGGAAAAAAAAAACAGACATGGCTGAACACACCTATAACAGCAACATTGCAGGGCAGAAATGGGTAAATCTCAGGAACTCACTGGGGTGCCAACCTAGCCAAATCAAAGCTGCTTCCACCATGAGAGGCCCTGTCCTGAGGTAACGAGATGGAAGTACTAGAGGAAGACTCCTGATGCTCAACTCTGGTCTCCACAATGAGTGCTGGTTCACACATTCAACCGAATACTTACACACACCATGCAGTACACCCGACACACACACACACCACTACATACCACACCATACCATACCACATACCATTCCACATATGTACAGCACAACATAACACACCACACACCTGCAAACACCACACTTCATGTCACATACTATACACCAGGTCACACCACACCACACACCATTTCACTCATGCACAGCACACTGTACCACATACACACACCACCACCACCACCACCACCACCATCACCACCACCACCACACTACATACCAAATACTACACTCTAGACCATATCACACCATACACCATTCCATATACACACAGCATACCATATCACAACACACACAAACACACACACACACCATACCACAAACACACACACCACACAACAAACACATACTACACAAACAAACAACAACAAAAGGACAAGAAATAAAGCAAACCAAAGACAGATTAAGCCAGCTGAGCCAAAGGGGGCAAAACTCAGCCTTTGTGCAACCCCTTGGCTGGAACTCTGCCTTCCTTGTTCCTTCTCATTCCCCATAAAGTAGCAACTATCCTGTGCCCAGAGATAAAAGAGCCCATGTTCTAGAGATGGCAGACTGCAGCCTCTCTCTCTCTCTCTCTCTCTCTCTCTCTCTCTCTCTCTCTCTCTCTCTCTCTCTCCTCTCTCTCTCTCTCTCCTTCCCTCCCTCCCTCACTCTCTCTCTCTCTGAAGAATATGGGCCTGCCCTGCTCTTCCTGGCTTCCTTCTCATGTGATAGGGGCCACCAGAACCTCCCACCCCTGTGCACTGGACAGCCCTGGCATTTCACTATTAATCAGACACTGGTCTTCTATAAGCCTCCTGACTCAGCAACTACACAAAGATGTACAAAGACCCCAATATATACAAAGCTCTGTGTCACTGAGCCACCTCTAAGACTCAGATGTTGGAGTAAATTCTCAGAGGCATACAAGGCATCAGGCAGAAGCTGGGGAGGAACAAGAGAAACCAAACTTGTGCACAACCCCTCACAGAGCAACCTCAAGATGGATGGCTCATAATAGGACATGGGGGCGTGTTTCCATCCTTAGAAAAGGTGAGGTTTAAAAGTGGTGTAAATATTTTAGTCTTTCAAGCTTCCCCATTAAAGAATTGCTACCTCTTTTGGCTTCTTTCCATTTTTAAAGATCATATCCAACTGAAAAATCTCCCTCTATGATATCCACACCAGCTCGAATCTCAGAGGCATTCCTCAGTTTCCTAAAAATAACAGCCCTGAAAATCACCTCTGCCCAGCACCTCCTGGAATGGGAACAAGGTGTTCTCTGTTCTGGCACAAGGTGGGTAGAATCCATTGGTTTGTGCATAGCTTTCTGTCTGCTCTGGGGACAGCAGGATTAGTCTGTGGACTGTGCAGCTGCACCATGCCAATGCCTGCCTTTTATTTTGTTATTTGCATAGAGCAAAGGCACAGTGTGCATGGTCCTTGCAAACAAGCACTAATCTGCAGGGAGCAGGCATCATTGCCATCTTGCTGGATGTCCTGCCCTGCCAGCTGGAAAGAAGGCCATCTCTGGGATGAAGAATGACAAGTCCCTGGGTCCCAGTTTCCTTCTCTCGGCCCAGGAGAAGGCTCATGACTTCTTCAAAGTGGCATTCAGAGCTTTCCAGCTGTCCTTGACAATACTGCCAACCAGGAGGCCACTTTTAGTTCTCTACAGCTGCTGCCTCCGTCCATGCAGACTCTGGCCCAACAGAGAGAATGATCTGGAACAACTGGGTATCTCAGACTGGGGTTCCAGCCAGTCGGACTGGTTATGTGACTGTACCCTCTCAGAACCTCAATAGCCTTAGAGGTGGCTACCAATTACACCAGTTCCCATCGGGAGGCTTCCATGAACGCTTAATTCCTCTGGGTGTGTGGGTGTGTGGATGTGTGGATGTCTGTCTGTCTGTCTGTGTTTCTGTGTCTCTGTGTGTGCAGAATACATATGTATGTATGAAATGTGTTCCGGTGCATGTGCACATCTGTATGAAGGCCAGATGTCAACCTCAGATATCTCAATTTTTTTCTCAATTACCATCCACTTTTTTTTTTTATATTAAATTTTCCATACCTAGAAAAGGTGAGTTTTTAAAGTGGCATAAATGTTTTAGTTTTTTATCTCAGGCTTCTTAAAGACTCCCTACCTCTTTTGGCTTCCTTCCATTTTTAGAGATCATATCCAACAGTGAGTGAGTGAGCCCTAGGAATCTATCTCTGTTTCTCCAATGCTGAGATTACAAGAACACATCACCACACCCAGCATTTTAGCATATTAGCCATTTACGTTATGTATATGGGTGTTTTCCCTGCATGTATGTGCACCACATGCTGCCCACAGAGGCCAGAAGAGAGTGTGAGATCCCAGAGGACTGGAGTTACAGATGGTTGTGAGCTACCTTGTGAGTGCTGGGCATCATACCCAATGCTCTTAACTCCGTTGAGCCATCTCTCCAGCCCCAAGCCCATCATTTCATGATGATGCAGAAATCAAACTCAGCTCCTTCTGCTTGCACAGTCAGCACTTTACCAACTGTCTCCCTGTTTCCTTATCCCGACCTCTGTAAACTCTCTAGTGTTCAATGAAAGCCTGGATTGAGAGACAGTTCAGAGTTCCCACTCACAGGGGCTTTTCTCCTCAGAAGACAAATGGATTAACTCGGCTCTTACCTCTCCTAGAAACAGACCAGGTCCTCCTGTCCTCAATTTGAGTCTTAATATCGTATGCGTTGGTGGGATGGTGATGACATCCTGAAGTCAGGGCTAGTGCACCACCCTGCAAACCAGAATCCTGTGGACTGTCCTCATACCCAGTGCCAGGGTCAGCAGCTTCCACCCTACATTACACCCTATGTTATCTCATTTAATCCTTAGTTCAACCTCTGTAGAATTCAGAAAGATATCCTGTAGGATCGTGAAAGGACAGCATGGTTTCTGGTTGAGCACCAGCTAGAGATGGCCAGAGACCCCTCAGGTTGGAGACCCCACAGGTTTCCCTGCAAAGGATGGCATGCACTTCACCACACTCCCAGACTCTAGGCTCCTGACACGAGGTCGAAGATCTCCATCGATCCGCGCCTTTCAGGCACTTACGACAACACCCCTACTAGCCTGTCCACAGGTAGAGGGCATGACTACAGGCCACAGAGCCTCAAGATAGATCTCCATAATAATGAGATACCTAAAGGTCAGAGGGCATAGCCAATTAAGCAATCCTTTCCAGACCCACCTCCTTGCAAAAGGTATTTAACCTCAGGCCCACCCTGAGAATACCAGGATATAGTTTCATCCATTTTCTGCCATGACAATAAACATTTTAAGATCATGAACTATTTCTCTTCTTTGGGACCTGCCATGGGGAACAGTGGAGAAGGTTTTCAACTACCAAGCTGCCACTTAATCTCCTGCAGACGACCTCTCTAACGCTTCCAGACATGGAGGCCACCAACTCAAGCAAGCGAACTGAGCCAGCCATGACCCAGCCAAACAAGTCACTGAGACCAAGAGTCTCATCCCTACAAGACACAGCCAGAGCTCAACCTTCCCTGTCTCTTCTTCAGCTGCAAGCCGATCTAGCTTGTATGCCCCACATCTCATCCCTGCCGTGGCCTCTCAGTGGGCCTGAGAGCCCAAGGGCCTAAAAACCAAATGGTCCCTGGCCGCCTTTTGACCTGGGGACCCCCAACTCAAAAGCTCTAGCCCCTGGGGGACCTCAGACTGTGTTTCCCAACCCCAGGAGCAGAGTTCCATGGCTTCACACAGCCTGACATCTGCCCTGCGTCATCATGGAGTGAACACAGTCAAATTCCCGAGCCTCTGCCTCTCTGAGCTGCAGCCCTAGCCCCTTAGAGGGATAGACACGAGACCCACAATTCAACCCAACAACGGACCCACACACAACCCCACAACAACCCCACAATATCCCAGAAGAAATAACACGAGATAGAGGAAGGGAGATCTTCCCACCAAAAGGATGAGGCTCCCAGCCCTTACCCCACCCCCAGTGCCTTTGTACTCCCTTCATGGCCCAAGGTTGTTTTCAAAAATTCAAATACCTATATGTTCAGAGCTCAGCCAGGTCCAGGCAGAAGCATAAGCATAAGTTATGGTTTCCCTTGGGAGGAGCAGATTACCCCCAACAAGTACACCAACAAGCAGGTGCAGGTAGCAGGTGAGAAGGGGAAAGAGCATGCTAGGGGAATTCTCCTAGAGATAAGGTGAAGGAACTGGTGTGAGAGTCCTCAGGATGCTCAGAAATGAGAGGTATATTCCACCCAGATTTCCCTATTGGTGGGAACAGGTAGGGGCCTTGAGTGTGACTTCAGCAGGCAGATTCTGTCCCCTCTTCTCTAGTCTACACCTAACTCAGGGTGGGGCTAACCTAGACCTACATTTGTGGGTCTGGAGGTCTAGGGAAAATGGAGAAAGAATCTGGCTCAAAAGAAGGATGGTGGGAAAATGGTGGGAAGGAGGCTCTGTCAAGGAAGGTTCTGAAGGTCTTCCCATCCATTCTGTACTACTTCCTACAAAGCAACTGAGTCTGTGACTATTTACCAGCTGCTGAATCAGGTAAATCCTGGGGTCTCAATGACGCAACACAACGGAAGTTTACTCTCTGCTATCATTCCTGGATGGACAACCTTCCACATGCTCCTTCAGGGGCCCAGGCTCCTTCCACATTGTGGCTCTGCTCCCTAAGCCCACCTAACTCTCAGAAAAGTTGAGAAATAGTTTGGATGTGCTCTTGGAATGGGAAGACAAGTTTAATGAAAAGAAAAGCTTTTGTTACTGTAGATCACCTATTGGCACTTGGAACCAAAGACTCATTGAATGTAAGAAGTATGAATTCAGAGAATGTTTTAGTGTGGACTCAGAGAACTCTCAAGTCTCATAAGCCCAGAGTTGTAAAACATCCTTCCCTAGACTCTGGAAGGTGGCAGTGGAGATGTCCATCCTTTCATCAGATTTCAAGATGCTTGAGGGAAAGCAGGTGTCTTCTGCCACCTCATATGTCCACAGCACAGCAGTTCCCATTCATTATAGCTGCTCCAGGGAGGGTTGGAGAAAAGTGAGTTGTGCCTACTGAGTACCAGGCACCCCTCTAAGCACCTCAAATATTTAACTCACCTACTTCTCACAACAGCCCCCATCAAATAGGACTTTGATTATCTCTACAGTTGACGGACAGGGGCGGGGTGGATGAAGACAAGAGACTAAGGAAGCACACCTAGGTTGAGACAGCTAGGAACATTCCAGAGACATCTGCAGACAGGTAAATGTTAAAATTAGGCAAGTGGCTTCCCTGTTTCCCTTCACCCTCTCCTCCAGTTGCAAAAAAGAAAGACAGTAGTCATCTGGGCATGGCTTGAGGTATGAATATTCTTGCAGGCAGAGAACAATGCACTTTGTCATTTGCTTCCTGAACTTCTTGTGTGCTGTCCCCATCACAATGGAAAAACTGGCAAGCCCACTTTTATTTCCAGGAGGGGATTGAAGTCAGTTTGAAGCAGGAGCTATGCAAGGGCTTATCTACCCACTCACTAAAGAGACCTCACTGGCTCCATCTAATTAACAATAAACCAGATGCCCCAACACAATCCCCTTCTACATCTGTAGCAGGCTGACAGTCTAAAAATGCCAGCCTCCTCCTTGTGTGTCAGCTAAATGTCATTGGCGACATTTGATGCAATTCAGAGATGAAAGTAAATCCAATATTATCTCTGACTAAATAACTACAGGCCTAATCAGGGGGCCCCAAGCCCCAGAGCACACTGGGATGGGGATAGGGGAGAAGGCAGCCCAGCCTACTGGAAGGTGGAAGAACAGGCTGCTTCCAAAATACCCAACCACCAGCTGCCCATGGACAGCAAACCAACTCGATGCCCTACTTCTGCTAGGAAGGATCTGGGGTAACAACCCCCAAGACCACCTGTTCAAGGACAGAGAGTTGTCCCTCCTCTCTGGGGCTCAGTTCTTCGCCTGTTACAGGAACACAGGCAAAGTGGAAAATAACTCATGCCATCCTGAAGGGCAACAATTCAATCACCTAATCAGCCCTTATTTACATGAGAGACTGGAATCTGGGTGCTGGGGTGCAGCAGCTCACCATAGACTGTAAGCACCATGAACATCAGTTCTCTCCTATACAAATTGTATCTCAGCCTAGCCTACTAGTGACCCCCAGTCCGTGCTGCCCCACACTTGGGGGCCAGGGTGATCCAGTCCTTTCGGGTCAGTCAACAGGGTCTAGCAAGAGAGAGAGTGGGGATGGAGGGACAAGAGACATGAAGAATGAAGACAAGACAGAGAGTCTGATCAAGTCCCATTTATTGACAGAAAATCCTGGGTATTTATAGGCACAAGCAGGGGAACACAGCTGAAGGCACTTTGCCATGTGCCTTGCAGCTGTGGACACTAAACAACAAAACAGGATATGTGAGAAAAACAAAATGTTTATCAGAGTGTCCTCAACTGTTGTAGGCTGTTGACAAACAAGTCTCTTGTCGGAGTATATGGCCTGAGATGGCTGCAAAGATGATAGCCACTTTCTGCTAGGAGTCAGCTCCCAACATACTAGGAGCTCAAATGTGCACAGTGAATGAACACAAGAGTGAATGAAGGAATCTACTCAGCTGCCATCCCCAGGCTAGAAGCTCCTTGGGAGGCTGTGTGATCCTCAAGAACAGAGATCAAGTATTCCTTATCTCCTGGTGTCCAGTGCCTAGATCAATGATAATCATGATACAAACTGTGTTAGTTCCCACCATATGTGACACAGATGAGTGGGGGGAGGGCAGGTGGCTTCTCAGTGGGAAAATAAAAAAAAAAAAACATGAAAACTCCTCCACTAGGAGATTGAAATCAGCATCTCTGATGAGAGGCAGCTGGCCACAAGAAGTTCCCGATGTTATCCTGAGGAGGACACGGTGCTTACACAGGGTTCTAGACAGCAACATCAGACAGCCCAAAGTGAGAAAAGAATCCACTGAAAAAGGATATGGAAGAAGGGAGAGGTGCAGGGAGTGGGCACACTGTGTCTTCAAAAGTGTCACTGTCATAGAAGACAGAGAAAAGCTGAGGGCCTGCTCTAAGTCATGGGAAACTAAAGAATTGTGACAATGAAATACAACAGGCTCTCAGACTTCATGAAAGTTTCAGTAGTGGCTTCTCCTGTTTTAACCAATGATTCCAGATGTAGTGTCTTAAAACAACAGACATGTATTTATGATTGGGACCCACTTAGGAAGGCATTATTCAGCCCATAACAGTCAATAATTGAGAAAAGTTTTGAATCAGTCAAATGTGTGTTAAGTGTGTCGAAGCTACTCCTAAAATACATGCCCTAAAGCTTTTAGAGGCAAGGAGCTGTGATGTGTGTAACTTCCTCTCAGGCAGTTCTGGGATTATGATTTGTGTGTGATATATGTGCAGCAACATAAGGCAGATATATTCCTGCTTCTGTGCAAATAATTAACAATAACAAATGTAGATAAACTCTCTTGAGCTTTAATGTGAACTGGAATTGCTTTCCAAGGTGTGAGAGGCTGTTTCCACTGGAGGTTGCTCAAGGGTAGAGAAGAAGGGGTCCTGAAGTGGAAACTTAAGGATTCTTTGGAAAGTCAGCTGTGTTGGATGCTGTTTTGCTGGGGCAAACACGTGAAGGCGCGTTTTGCTGAAGCAGACACAGGAGAAAGGATTTTTTGCAAAAGCAAGCATGTGAAAGGACATGTGATGAAGGATTCTTTGCTAATGACACACATGTATTGGTCTGCCTTACATTGCATAGTTGAGCTCCGTTTGTCAGGATTCCATAGAAAGAAACACATCACAAAACTTCTGGTGTAGTGCTGCAGTTTCTTTCCGCTTCAGCAGACTCGGGCTGGTTGGCAGAATGATGTCAGCTAAGACAGATGAACATGCTGAGGCAAGACACATCTGAGACAAAACCCAAGGAGAAGCAAGACCCTCGTGGAGGACACATGACGTTTGAAGAGAGTATAAAAGGGACTCAACAGACAATGACGGGGGCTGAGCTAGGCTCGCTTATAGAGCTAGCAGTGCAATGCTTGTTTGTCTCTCATCTTCACTTCACTGAGAGGCATAACCAAGAACTTCTCCTGGCATTCTTCCCTGGTCCCTCCTGCTGGCTTATGCCAAGGCTGAGGCCTGGCTGTCTCCGCTTGGTAGTGCCATTGCTGCTGATTTGTGTTTGCTATCCTGACACTACCGAACTAGATTGCTGGTGTATCCATGAAGTGTCTGTGAGTTGATGGAGCTGCCACTGCTGACCTGTGAACTGAACTGCTGATTTCCTGACAACACAGATGGGAGTTGCTCCAAAGAACAATTTCTAAACAGATCCACTTCCCCTGTATCCTTTCTTTTCCACTATCTCTGGTGGGTGGTGGGCTAGAAGGGAGGTTAAAGCATTTAGAAACCTTCATTAAAGTAGACTTTGCAAAAAATTAAAGTTTCAGGTCCTGTGTCTCAGTTTTATCTCCCCAGAGAGATAAAGGGGGCTCCTCAGAGTTCCTCTTGCAGACAGAGGAAACCCATGCTCCAAGGATGACATCTGGCTTCTTCTTTATACCCAGCCCCCTCACTGGCAATAACACCTTTTAATTTTTTTTCTCATTTGTTTGATAATTTCCCATATGCATATAATGTTCTGATCTAACCTAACCCCCATTTTCCCCTTCAGTTCCTTCCAGCTCCCCCCTACTCTTTTCTCTCAACTTCATGAGTTCCTTTTCTAAACCCACCGAGTCCACCCAGTGATGCTTGTGTGTGGGTGGGTGTAGAAGCACCTGCTGGAACACAAGTGGCCTCCCAGGGGCAGCATCCCTGAAGAAAACTGACTTTCTTCCAGCATGTGCCCTCTCCCATCCCTGTCGGGATTTTAGCAGACTTGATCTTGTCCTAACTGCAGTGAGTTCATAAAAGCAGATGTTCTGTCCTGCTAGGAAAAGTTTGTCTGCAGTGACCCGACTTTTACAATCTTTCCTTCCCATCTCCCAAGATGATCCCTGAGCCTTGGGAGGGGGAGGGCATGATATCTCTGTCCTATTTAAAGCTAAACCGACCACAGTCTCTTACTGTCTGTACGCTGACCAGTTGCAAGTCTGTTTAATCAACGTCTACTGCAGAAAGAAGTGTCTTTGGCAATCCCATCTCTGTCTTCCACCTACTCCTCAGTCCAATTACTTGCCACATTCCAAACTGCACCAAAGCAATTGACCCTTTATTAACAAGGCCATCCGGTACCATGTACATCTCTGCGTTGTATGTATGATCCCCACAGCACCCCTCATAGTTGAGCACCGCTATCTCCTAAGTCAATTGGATGGCCAGGAAACTACATAGCTTGTTCCATATTACCTAACAAGATACACATCTATGTGGTTCTAAAGCCAGGCTCTTTTCAACATGCTGCTCTGCCCCAATCTCCAGGTGCTGATTCAGTGATTGTTTCCTAAGCACCCACCCAGTGCCCAGTACAAATACAATCAATACCCACCCCCAGCCTCCAGGACAAATGATCTGACAGAGAAACCCACCAGAGCTGAGGCAGGTAAGGTGTCAGAGAGTTTGGGACCAGGACCAGTCAGGGTTCAAGAGTCTAGCCCTCAAACCCTCAGAGCTAAGCCTTAGCAAGAAGCCTGGAAGTAAGTGAGCGGTGGTGGCACACACCTTTAATCCCCGAACTTGGGAGGCAGAGGCAGGTGGAGACCGGGTCAGAGGTCAGCCTGGTCTATAGAGTGAGCTCTAAGAAAACCAGAGCTACACAGAGAAACCCCCACCTTGAAAAACAGAAGGAGAGGAGGAAGAGGAGGAGGAGGGAGAGAATGAGAAGGAGGAGAGGAAGAGAAGAGGAAGAAGAAGAAGAAAGAAGAAAGTGGTGCAAGCAGAGATGAGGCATCCTCCCCCAACACCATCCCTAAACTAGCCTGGCCCCAGTTTAAGCTCCTGCTGTCTAGTTACACACACACACACACACACACACACAACCACACACACACACACACCCTAGGAAGAGAGATTTTCTTAGCCGGTCTCTGCTGCCCTCTAGTGGTAGTTATAGAGATGACTGGACTAGGCCTCACCAAGAGAACTAGGACCTGTAAACCAGAACTTGCAAACACAGGTGGATTGGAGGTAGCAGAATCAGGGGATCACAGTGAAAGACAATCAGTATCTCATAGATCAAAACTTGAGCTCCAAAGTTAATTGTGGGTTTGAGCTTAGCAAAAATAGACATGGCAGACATCACAGACTGACCACAAAGTCACCATTCCCGAGCTTGCTCCCTAGAGGCCAGTAGACTTCCAGGGGACAGTTGGGGCTCCTCTTGCTCTCTTCCAATGTGCCTCACCTTTCCCTCTCCAGACACCTGAAACCCTTAGTCGATTGTGTGAATCCCAGGCTCCTCTGACTCTCCAACGTCTTGTACTCCAGTTCCTCTGGGGGTCTGAGCAGACTGAGGAAGACAGCACCAGTTGAAGTCTCTGGATCTGCAGGACATCTCCACACTGCACCCAGCCTCTAGCTTAAGATGTCACTACTCCCTCCCTGTGTCCTTTCAAGACACCACGGTGAATACTCCCCTTTCACTTCAGCGAGCCAAACCACTAAAGTCCTGCCTCTGTTCACGAGTGTTCAGCACCTGCATCTCAGGGAGCTCAAATCAATCAGCGCTTTTCTTCTGAGCACTATTAACACCTCCCCTCGATTCATGAGGGCTTTCAAGTCTCTCCCACTGGGCAAAAAGAGCTGGCTTCCCTGGAGCCTGATCCTGAGCTAGGTGCCAGCCTGCTCTTCACAGGTGTGTCCACAGACACACTTGCTCGTCAGCGCTCACTTTGTATCACTGCATCCGGGTGCTACCTCCCATCCAGGTACCATTCTCCTACAGACCCCAACATCTCCATGTTGTCATGGCATCCCTCCAACCTTGTCATGGCACAGCCATCTCCCTGTCTCTCCCCTGCTTCCCAGGCTGGTCCTCCTCTACCTCGTTTGAAAGTCTCTTATTTCCTGCCCATGGGGGAGGGGGATAAGAGGCTGGTGGCCTCGGGCTGACCACCTCCTCTCCTCCTGCCTCCCTTCTCCAAAGAGACTTCTGCTATGTGTAGGTCATCTGAGACTCCTGTTTGTAAGGAACAGGACTACATTTTTCCAAAAGAATGACGGACTAGAGGAAGGCACACCAATCTCATGAGTAGCATGTGCTGACACTCCTCAACTTGGAGGCAAAGGACACTAGCGGAGCAATCTGTATTCCAAATATTCTGTGTTCAGCAACAGAGGGTTCTATGGGTATTGAGCCCAGTAGGCTCTCCCTTGGAAGTCCTTCCTTGAGCTGCCTCACAGTCATCTTCTCTCCTTAGCAGCTGTGGATTAATGCAGTCAACTCACAACACAGCAGAAGGACCCATCCATGTTGGTGGTTTCAAACCAGCTGTCAAACATCACCCTACTACTTAGAGTTAAATGATATAAACTTACAATTAAATAAATGAACTGTAAGAGAAGGTATTGTGTAATTACTCAAAGTGCCTGGCCCCGTGCCTGTTGTTGTGCTGTGCTCAATTTCTGTGCTCTCAAGTCTTGCTGTGCCTGCCTGGCCTACACGCTGTCTCATACATGAGCTACACCATGCTCCCTGCCTCTGCCTCAGGACATGGCCTCGTAGCTTGAGATCAGCCTTGGGGAGAGCATGTGGACCACAGATAGTGGCAAATGCTTCCAATCCAGGCTTGAGCCTTATTGATTGTCTGGACAAGAAATCAGCAAGTGATAAAAACTGTTCTGCATGTTGAACTAAGGGTATGTTTTCTTATTCGTTTGACTCTCTGTGTGTGGTGTGGCCATGCATGTACCTGTATGCATGTGGTGTCCATGTGCGTGTGTGATCTCCATATGCTGTGTGAGGTGGTCATGGGGCGCTTTTCTATATTTCTCCCTATCTCGTTCACTTAACACAGGGTCTCTCACAGAACCTGAAGCTCCCCCATTTTTTGTTGGCATGGCTGGCCAGCAACAGCCACACTGCTCTAGCATGCTCTAGTGTCTGCCCCCGCCACCCCAATACTGGAGTTATAAATGTACACAGCAACGTCTGGCTTTTTGTTATTGCTTCGTAAGTGATGGGGATCTAAACTCAGGACCTCATGTTCTCACAGGCCCACTTCTACATCTTTTAACTCTTTGAAAATACAAAAAGTAGACTATGCAGTGATCCTTTACACTAACGTTGGGCATAGTGAGAGGGATCCCGTGTCAGCCCCTGCACCGGGCTCAGGCCGCTCAGGAAATTGATGCGGGATGTTTTGACTGTGCTTACCCCCACACCAGGGCCAGGCGGAGTCGGCTATGTGAAGCCTCTGGGACACCGCTCTGGGGTGGGGTTAGGACTGTGGAAGGGCAGCCTGGCTTCTGGTCGAGCTCGCTGGAGTGCAGTCTGAGGTCCTGGGGACAGCCAGAGCTAGCTGGGGAGCATTGAGTGTGTAGGAGCATGACCTCAAAGATTATTGTAAGACCCCAGTTCTAGAGTCACACCAAGAGGACTAAGAGCCAGCTCCAGAGCTCCAAGTGGACAGGTCTAAACAAATCACAAACAAATACAAACCACTTATAACTGTCTATACTCACTGACAGAGCTCTGTAAGCTCAAAGTGATACAATTTATAAATAAATGTATATGAGGAAGGAAAATGCTTCCTTACAGCAGAAAAGCAACTAATAAAGAATTAATTAAAAATTATAGATAACATCCTAAGACAATAGAAGTAAAAGCCACAAATGATGTTAAGCTGACAAGTGATAGATAGCTGTTAATTACAAAAGGAAAAACAGTAAGGTTACACAGAAGAAACCAGGCAGTCACTTTCTTAGACAGGTAATTAAGGATCAGCTCAGCACGTGAGGTCATCAGATACCACGTGTCAGGGAGGGTGCTCAGAAACCCTGTACCAGGCTGAAGCTCCTGTAAGTGATGCGTAGATTGAACACCATAGCTAGGCACCCACAGAACAGCCTAAACTGAAGGACACCCTGTACCATGCCCATCCTGCTCTTGAAAACAACGTTCATTTCACACGAAAAAAGGAAGACTGAGACACTGCTTCAGGTTCTAAGGAGGATAGAGATCCAGCTGTGTACTGGGGGCTGGGCGATGTTCAGTGGACAAAGCACACCTGCAAGCATGAGAACCAGAGCTATAGTACTCCATAGCCATGCAAAAGCCAGTGGGCTTAGGGCCTATCTATAACACAGGTTGGCAGACCTAGAGGCAGGGATTCCTAACTAGCTTGACTGGCTCCATCTAATCACAGGCTCTGGCTGCAAGTGACTCTACCTCATAAATAAGGAAGAGAGTGATCAAGGAAGACACCATTGTTCATCTCTGGCTGAACTCTCACTCAAGATGTGGGACATGTATACACATCACACACACACACACACACACACAACACGCACACCATCTGGAGATTTTTGCTGCCCTCACAGACATTATTGGAACAAGTTGTAAATGTGATCTGTAGATAAAAGCTCTGAATCAATGTTGATTTCAATGTTAAAAAGAACACCACAGAAAAAGAACCCAGTTGGAATGGTACAACCTTTAATCCCAGGACTCCAGAGGCAGAAGCTGGTGAATCTCTGTGAGTTTGAAGCCAGCCTGGTCCAGAGAGACTCTGTCTCAAAAACAAACAAACAATAACAACAAACAACAAAAACTACATTTCAGAAGCTATGCACTAAATAGCTGTAGAAATGGCTCTTACAAGGGGCCTGGGATCTGTTTCCAACACCCACATGGTGGCTCCCAACCAGATGCAACTTCCTCTTGGAGCTTCTGTGGACACGAGGTTCCTATAACGTGGCTCACATAAATCTATGTAGGCCATACACATGAAATAAAAATAAAGGGTTTTAAAAGAGAAATGTGAAGTAAGTTATTTGGCATCATTATAAAAATGTTGGTAGAATCTAGTAAAGTAGGTAAGACGAGGCCCTGTGCTTGGGGTTCGAACACTGACTCTAACTCTTTATTATGAGCTCCACTCCTCAGCCCACCTCCAAACATCGGAGGTTTTTTTTGCTTTGTTATGTTTTAGGAAAACTGAAAATCTGACTAGAAACTGAGCGTGGGGTCTAACTAAGGTACCTCCTGAGATCGACTGAGCTACCTCATTGGGTGTCCCCTGGCACGCCCACTATCACTTTCCAGACTCCACCTGGGGCTCGGTCCTAACCATGGGTTCTGGGAGCCCACGGGCCGAAAGGGTGGTGAAGTAAGTGAGCATCCAGGAAGTAATGTGAATCCAGTCCTTTGAGCAGACCGCTCTGCTTATCAAAAACAGCAGCTGTCAGAGACCAGTGGGATCACCGAAAGCCCTGCTGTATCAGATATATCCTGTGCTTAGAACGTGCCTCAAGAGTCCTGCCAGGTTCAAAAGGAGAGAAGGAAGCTGGGGCGGGGGCTTGGGGGGCGGTCGACAGCGGCAGAACATAGTCATTCCAGGGAAGAGATCGATATGTTCATTAGTTTGACCACTGCAATCATTTCACAATGCATATCCTCGAAGCATTAATTTGTAAGCCTTAAATATATACAATTTTGTCAATCATGCCTCGATAAGGCTGGGGAAAAGTTAATCCCAGCGCTTCCTGTTCCCTTTGTCCTTACAGGTTTGAAAACTTCAATAAGATTTGCTGCTGTTTTACCAGTTTCAGGTGTTCAGCCTCCATGGCTCACTAGAAAGGCCTCGCTCTGCTTTCTCATCTATCTCTTCATGGTGACAAGCTAGCTACCTTCGTGCAATTAAGAATATTCATACTTAAGCGCAAGAGATTAAATACCGTGAACGTACACAACAAAGTGTATAAATAACCAGGCTTCTGGTAAGAAGATAATCGGGCAGTGAAAAGAAGCTGGATGACGTGGGAAATGCACCCAGAAATGTTGTTCATTTAAATCTCAATGCTGTCTGCCCTCGGCCTCGTGGCATCATGAGCCCTGAGCAAGAAAGAACGCCTCTTTAAACCTTATTTTTAAAAATTTCTTTAATCCTCGATTACAACAGCAACCCCTTGTGAAGGAAACCCCTTGCTGACGGAGAAGTGCTTGTGGATAAGACAGGTTCTGGAAAACTAGGGGAGCTGAGGGCTTTTTCCAGTGTAAAGGCAAAACGGAGCCACTGTACTGAGGCAACGTCTTCTTCAGGGGCTGATGTCCAGAATTGGACCACGGCCGTGCTCCAAAAGCGAGATTTTTAAAAATGAAAAACACCTGCATGCAGGGTACGAGACAGGTCAAAGGCTGAGTGCCAAACAGCCCCAGAGAGGCGCCGCCACGGGAGAAGCCCGAGGAACGGCGTTTCCAACATGCGCCACATGGGGGCAGCAGAGGACAAGCGGAGAAAACCTGGGCGATGGGGTGGACCAGGGTAGGAGCAAAAAGAATGTAACACAGACCAGGAATCAGAAAAGCACCCTCGCCAAAAAAAAAAAAAAAAAAAGAAAAGAAAAGAAAAGAAAGAAAGAAAGACAGAAAAGACGTTGCGGAAAAGACCGTGTGGGAGAAACCTTGATGTAGGGGAGGACTCTGCTCACCACAGCGACCCCCTCATGTGTGAACAATCACAACCTGTAAGATCGTGCACTCGGTTTATAGTGTAGGGTTATACAAACTGAGGAGGAGCTGATGTATAGTCATTTGACTTCTCTGTGCCTTGCTTCCTCTCCTTCTCTCACAGGGTTGCTGCAAGGAAATGAGATAACGTATCCAGTGTCCTAACAGGACATAGCAACTGCCATCTTGGAGATGATGTCACCGATGCCCTTGGTTCTGAATGTTCACAACAGGAAGAAGGGCCCATGGGTTCCAGGTTTATAAATTGCTATGATGGGGGGGGTGCGTTTTGAGACATTTCTCTCATATTACAGATGGAGCAACTGAGGCCCAAAATGACTGAACGACTTAGCACCCAAATTAAGAGCTAGGAAATGCCAGGGCCAGAGCTCACGATCAGGCCACTTTATTCTTTCTTCTACTATGCCCCACCCCCCATATCAGGGAATAGAAAGTGCCTATTCATTCCAAGATAGATTCCCAAAATCTTCATTTCCTGTCCAGTGTAGCTGGCACCAAGTCTGAGACTGAACGTACCACTCAGATGGCACCAGAAGAGGCTGAGTGTTGGTAAGAGAGACTGCACTTGGTCCCTAAGACTCACTCAGCTGCTGCTGGGTGATCCCGAGTCAGGTCCTTACCACCACACACACACCATCTCTCTTGTAGGATCCTTCCTTCCTCAGCAGAATAGGATGAGCCTAAATGTGCACACAAGATACTCTTAGCAGGGACTTGGCTAAATGTCTGAAAAAAGACCAAGAACAAGCTCACTGGGTTGTTTCTCGGGATCTCATGCTGTAACAGAGCAGATTTTCAGTCAGATCTGCTTCTTACTTTGCTGTGTCGTGAGCCCGCGGGGTTACACAACATCTAATACAATTAAATACAGTAAAATGGTAACTTGAGGGCAGGGCCCTTATGCCAAGCACGCACCTCAAGAAGAATGCATGCATGCCTGAGACTCTAACTGTAGAAGTAAGTAAGCTTGGGTTCAGCTTTGTGGAGCTAAACAGCTTCCTCTCCTTGTGCACATCCCTAACAGATGGCCTCAGACATAATCCACAGAGTGAACTATGTCCTCTCCACATGACCTCCCCTCCAGCCATTCGCTTTGTCAGTCACCGTCCTCCACCACTGACCTTGCTCCTGTGCCCCTTGTCTATTTGAAAGGGGAGGTGTTTCCTCCTGCCCCCCCCCAACAAAACAAAAAAACAAAAGCAAAAAAAAAAAACCAAAAAACAAAAAACTAACTCGTCACACATTCACCCATTCACCACCTTATTTATCGGCTAGGCTCCTCCCCCTTCCTCGCAGCACGACCTGCCTCCCACCTCCACACAGTTGGTGCCCACAGTCTTTATCTCCACCGCCTCCCCATATGCCTCTCCCCTGGGCCCTGACTCCTACCCCTACCATACTCCTCAAACCAACCAACAAAGTTCCCTTTCTCTCAAGGAGCCTGTGAATTCCTAAACACAGCGAAAGAAACCTCTCTACGTGCTAAAGCTACCGCTGAGCAGCCTGACCTCTCCTTCCAGAGCCTTCCAGACTCTTTTGACACCAGTCTCTTCTCCTTCTCCATAGATTACTCTCCCCTACAGATACCTCCAGAACTTTCTGGGCTGAGTGTAGACCCCACACACCTACTCCCTCCTCCTCGTTTCTTCCCCCTTGTCTTACAGAAAATTCCAGCTCAAAATGTCAAACTGAGCTCAGGTTTTGACTCTCTGCTCCGGGCCTTGGACACTGTAGCCCTAACACTCAGTCACCCTCGCCTGAAAGATCAACCTGATCATCCCGCGATCCAAAGCCGTTCTCGGTCAGCAGAGGGCACTCTACACCACATTCGTGCACCTGCCTGCTCAGACGTCTTCCTGCTTGCCCCAGACACTGGAGGAGCTCCCTCTAGCTCTCGCTGCCCTCGGCACACAACAAATCCCCGCACCCCACGCCCGCTGCCGTCACGGTGGTGCACTGGCCACTGTGACCAGCGTCAGTCTGCAGATGTAGTGCCTTCCCAGAGCTGTGGGGTCAGCACGCAGCTTTTTAAAACAAATCATTACCAACTGCACGATCTCCCTAAGGTTACACCACAAAACAGCTTTAAACAACAGAAGTTTGTCCTCCGGCCTTTCTGGAAACTGGAAGTCTAAATCAAAACGTCCAGAGCCATGCTCCCTGCAACGACTACAGGGAAGAACCCTTCCTTGCTTCCCCTAGCTCCTTTGTTCTGTCTCTGTCCCTGGTTTCTGACCACTGGTTGGAATGGCTCGCTCTACTCTCAAGGACACCGCTTATGTCTGTGAAGAGACCGTTTCTAGTGAAGCTACCTTTGTGATTCCAGGTGAGCACTCAGTACATTCAAGAGCAGGTTTGGTGTGACAAGTTGGATTACGGCTTCTCCTTTTTAAAGCTTGGATCTACTCCACAGCATCCCACGTGGTCAAAACCTAGGACGCAGTTTTTACAAAACCGTTACGAGAGTCTCTGCTCTCTGCTTAGGACAGCCCTTCCTTAAGGCCTGAAACAAATGCAATCTCCTGCAAACATACTCCTGAAAGCTAGTAGTCACTTGGGGTGAGCAGGGAGAGGAGGCAGAGTAGAGGCGTCCCTAGATCCTTTCAACTTAATTACAGCTCTCTTAGGTTATCTGCCCAGTTCCTACAGAAATCTTCATCTGATACCTGACTACACAATAATGACACATTGGACTCTCACTATGACACTGTCCACACACCATGTACACACACACACACACAGTGTCTTCGCCATTCCTAAGTGTGCCTGCCCACTTTTCAAATGTCATCATCCTCAATGCTCTACGGACTCTTCTGACTACAAGAATCGATTTCTGCCACCCCATGTCAGTTCTCAACACCAGCCTGAGAAGAGTTGGTTTATAAACAGCCATCAGAACACGCCTGCTCGTGGGTAACTGCAGTTCCAGGAGTTCTCCAAGAGGGGGTGCTGCTCCAGTCACTCATGCCCCCATTGGCGCTCTGACCTGCCCTACTGTCTCCTGTAGTCCAGTAGATGCTTCCTGGAGCCATCAGGTAAACTATCTGCAGGAAACCAAATCTAAAGCCCGAGGCTTGTGTTCTTCATCTCTCCAGTCCATAGAACATACGAGTGATGAGCAAACCCACCAGAAAGAATATTAATTAGTAATTTATTCAGCTGATGGAGTGGAGGTATAGCTCATCGGTAAAATGCTTGCCTAGCATGTGGAACAAAAACAAAAACAAAACAAAA
Source organism: Mastomys natalensis (assembly GCA_021653895.1). Lineage (NCBI taxonomy): Eukaryota > Metazoa > Chordata > Mammalia > Rodentia > Muridae > Mastomys > Mastomys natalensis. The sequence continues at coordinate 436,517 of JAJTUV010000226.1, read as the reverse complement.
AATCCTCGCCAGCCCAAGACTGGAGTAGATACTGGGTTGCAGCAGGATGAAGTGCCCTGCCCCCCCGCCCCCGTACCTACCCTCCCGCCCCCCGCACCCTCCTGCTTTCTCTCATCCTAAAGCTTCAAAGTGTGGGGAAACAAACTTTTAAGAAAAACCACTTTGCTGCCTCTGAAACCCTACAGCATGACCCTGAAATTTTGGGGGAATATTAAAAAGTCAGGGAGTAGCCCAGTCTAATAAAGAGAGAAAAATCACAGTGGCTGAGCCCTCGCGTATTCGCACAGCAAATATCCCCTAGCACCTGCTCAAGTCTCCTGACATGGGCACAAACAAATGAACTGCAAACAACCGCACAAGAGCAGCGGTCCCGGTCCCACCGCAAGCATAAGGTGGGAGGCAGTGCTTAGAGGGGGCAGGGTCACTGGAACTGCCATTGAAGCATGGGAAGGGCTTGCAGTCACATAAAGGAAACTCCCCCAAAGGAAACTGCAGAGGGAGGGAGGAGTGAAGTCCGGTCTGACGCAGGAGCTCCTGTGACAACTTGAGACTTTTGAGTCTCTTTGAAGACTCGTTTTCTCTGCATAATACCCGTCCTGATAAAAGGTGCTTGTGAGGGAGAGTTCTGCATTGCCTGGTGCTTCGCGGGGCCTGGAAGAACAGGAGTGTGCTGAGAATCACGGGGTTTAAGCAGCATATGGCTCAGTTAGTGTGGGGCTCCCAGGGATACCAGTGAAGGCTAGTTATGATCAGATGTTGGCTACAGGGAGCCCCTTGGCCTACCCAGAGGCCACAGCAGTCTCCCACCTTACCCACAGCTTCTTGTGCCTGTGACAACTTCCTCTAGTATTCCTCAGCCACTGTGCAGTACAGGCCAAATACAAGCAGAAGGTGATCCTGAGGTATGCCCTGCCTGGGTTCCCAGGTTGTCCCACTTCCCCATTTCCTCAACACCCTGCTTACAAGATCAACTCCCGATAAAATCCTGACACCAAAGCCTCAGTTTCCACTTTTTGAGGAATCCTAAATTGAGCCATTAGTATGAAAAATGAGCTAGAATGTACATCTTAGTGGATTCGAGGGTTACATTACTCACCAACCAGATGGCAAAAAGGACCCTGGTTTTGGTGCTCAGCGACATTGGTTCACAGCGTCCCCAGCCTGCCATGGCCAGGAAGGCACACAGGTGGGAGAGGAATTCAATGAAAGTGCCCACACATGTAAGACATGATAGCATTGGTGACTATAAAAACTGCAAAGAGCCTGGGTGACTTAGGTTAGTATATTCAATGGGGACTTGGAAGGTCTCCATGGGACATTCATCTCCTGCTCGCAGCTAGAAGACAGACTGGGCTAACAAGTTGGAGATCAAGATTTGGTTGGAAACATTATTAAATCACATAAAAGACTGGATGCACATTGCCAACAGTTCAAGACTCCCAAAAGAAGTGGGACTACAAGATAGGGATTTCGGTTTGAGAACCTTACAATCCCACAATCCCTCAGGTCTATAGGTCGGTAAAGTGCTTTCCTATATTTGACCAAGAGTAGCTTTTCATTATCAGGAGGCCACGGCCTCAGCTAACACAAATGTCGTCCCAATGACAGCTGTCCTTCTGCATCTCTCCAGCACACACCTCCCTCTACCTCCCATGACATGTGGTCTCATCCCAGCATAGCTTGCTGAAGCACTGTCTTGCACTGAGGCTAATAGACTTCAGTCTCGGGGCTGCAGATGCTGACACATGGCAGGAGGAACCAGGAGATCATGTGTGGAAGAGCATCTATTCTAGTTTTTGTTGTTTTGAGACAAGGTCTTCTATGCAGCCCAAAATGGCCTCAAACTCATGACCATACAGGACTGAAGTCCTTACAGAGCTCAAAGCCTCCATCTGGCTCCGTGCACTCTGAACAGGACACACTCCAAGGAACGGCCGCTCTGGAAGCCATGCTGCTGTGAAACCAGGCTCAGGAGCAATGGGAAGGTGGGATCTGAACTGTCAGAGGCCAGAGAAGGCATTTAAATGTCAGAGGCTGTGGGCAACAAAACCAGAGCAGTAACCTGAGGCCTTGTTTCCCAGGGTTCTCAGATGATGACTGAGACATCACGGTATTTCTAAAGAGGAGCCCTTTGACTAGCCAGCTTGGTGTTGATGCTTAATCCAAAAAAATTATCAAGAGGATGGAAAAGGAGGACCAACAACCAGCTGTCATAACGGACAATTAGAATCAGAGCAATTTCTCAGATCCAGAGCCATTGACAAAGGCCCTGAGATCCCCTTAGGAAGGACTGTACCATGGCAGAGTCAAGTCCATTCACTGCACGGTACTTCTTTCCCCAAAGCCCTACGACAAATTACCAAGCTCATTACAGAATGGAGAAGGAGTTGGCTACTAAGGCTACTGTTTTTCCAGATCTGTTGAGGTGAACATGGTAAGGTAAGCAAGCACGCGTTTAAAAACATCCTTTAGTGATCCACACTTGCACATGGTCAGTGTCCTTAGAAACCCAGTGTGAGTGAGGCTGTGAGCGAGGCCCATTCCACTGCTTCACAACCACATTGGACCAAATGGCAGAATTCCTTTCATTAAAATGCTAAAGAACATTCCACCATGTTTTCTTGGTTCATCCATCATTTGCCAGTTTAAGACACGGCTATGTCTTGGCTACTGTGAATGATGCTGAAATGAAAACCTAGGTGCAGCCATCTCTCTAAGATTCTGCTCTCACACCCAGACGTGAGGTTGCTGGAACGCATGGCTGTTCTATTTTTAATTCTTAGAAGAACCTTCTCACTGTTTCCCAGGAAGCATATGCCAATTTATGTCCCTCCCCTCCCCGCCCCACCTCCAGTGGGTGGGGAGCCCGCCCCACACCTCTTGGCCAGCACTCACTACCTGTTGTCTCTTGGGAAACAGCCATGCTAACAGGTGTGGGGCCTCTCACTGCAGTTTGATTTGCATTTTCCTGATGGTTAGTGATATTAAACATCTTTTCATGTGCTAATTGACCATTTGTATATCTTAATTTGAGAAATGTCTGCTCGGGTCCTTGGCCCATTTTAAGGGGTTATTTGAGTGTGCATTTATTTATTCTTGAGTTTCAGTTCCTCGGGTATTTGGGATATTTAAACCCCAAGTCAGATGTTTGGTTTGCAAATATATCTCCTATTTCGGTGGTTTATCTTTTTACTCTGTTGAGTAAACAGCTCTTACTGTGTGGATTTCTTCAGTTTGGTGCAATCTTCATGTCTCTTCTGGCATTTGTTACCTGTGCTGTGTGTAAAACACAAAAGCATCCTTGTGTAGACTGGCACTTGTATGGTTTCTGTTTGAATCTTTACCCTGTTTTGAGTTGATTTTATAAGTGGTATGGAATAGGATCTAATTTCATTTTTTCTGTTATAGATACTCTGTTTCTACAAATCATTTGTTCAAAACTGTCATATGTGTTCTTGGCACTACTTTGACAATCAGTCCACTATAGGTGATGAATTAATTTTTTTTAGCTGCCTATTCTGATCCACTGACCTATAAAGCTGTTTCTACTCCACTACTGTCCTGTTTTAATTTTTGTGTTTTTATTTTGCTGTATTTTGGAGGTGTGATATCTCATCAAGACTGTCTTAACTATTTAGGTATTTTGTGACTCCATATGGATTGCAAGCTTGTGTGTATATTCCTATAAAGATTGCCACTTGGGATTTTTTTATAGGAATTTCATTTTACCATGTGGAAATTTTAAAGCATATTAACTCTTCTAGTAAATACAAACTGTCTTTCCATTCATTATAAGTTTTGGCTACTTTGTGGCTGCTTCTTTCTTTCCACCTCCTTCACTGCTCCTCTTCCTCCCTTTCAACCTCGTAACACTAGGTAGGAGGAGAAAAAAGGGATAGAGGGGAAAGGGGCATGTTGTAGTTGATATGTAATCTCAAACTGGGGTTTCTGCCTCACCTTTGATCATTCAGTTCCCAGATTAAGAAACACACAAACTTTATATTACAATAAGCCTTATTCAGCACTAGAGCTGGGCAGATATCTACCCTCAAGCTATTATGTCTACTTTCCTGCCAATAGCCACACAATATGACTTGCCATGTTCCATATGGGTTGCTCGTAACTCCAATTTGCCATCCTCAATATCATGTTTTTAATATTCTTACCCCATGGCATCTTCTCCCCTCACCACCTTCTTCTCCTTCTCTCCTCCTTGTGGTCTCCTTTCAGACCCCAAGCCTGGAATCCAAGCCCCACCTATCTCTCTTCTGTCCAGCTATAGGCTGCAGGCATTTTTATTCACCAATCAAGGATAATTTGTGGGGCAAGGTTACATAGCATCACTTGTGTCTGCTTGCAGATTCTCTAGTTCTTGAGCAAGATATCTACCAGGCCTTGGGGGCCAGAATTTAGCATTATGATACATAGCAAAAGACCAAACCTCAACAATTACCCTTGTCTGTCTAAATGAAAAGGCTCTTTTTCTTATAACAATAAACAATATACAGTAGGAGCAATTATGAAAATTATTAGGTATTAATTACATCCTTTAAAGTCCAGTTTGTTTGTCTTTGGCAAGTCATGAAAAGGTATTTTATTATCTATCTTATCTTGATGAGTTTATAATTCTGTATCTAAATCAATTTCTATCCTAATTTGTATTATTAACTTAAAAATCTTTTCTTAGACTTAAAACATCTTCCTAAGTACTAAACAACTTATGTTTAATTGTGAGACTATAACTATCTTGTCTTCAACCCCGTCAGAGACCTAAGAAGAAATAAATATTACCTGAGTGTGCAGGAAGTGCAGGGACTCAGCTTCCAGAAATTATGGAAATGGTAGAGAAAGATGGCCACCTGGACAGTCTCCAATATTCTCTATAATGTTGGAGCCTCTATCTTCAGTCTTCTGGCCCAGAATATCTGACAGACATTATGTGAAGCAGGAATTATGAAGGACATGCTTACCTCATCTTGGCAGAGCTTAGGAATGGACTACTCTGCATCCGTTTGTTCTTTTTGGGCAGCATTTGGTCTGTAGATAAAGTTAGAGCATTTTGTTTGCCCAGTGTCTAGCTTGCCACAATTGAAGCAATTCTATATTGAGGTTTTGATGCTTATCATCTTCTTTGAAGTGGAATAGGGGTACTCTCAGGAGCAGACCTGTCTCATATTCAGAGGATCTTTTAATAATGAAATAATTTTAAATGCCATATTCTGTGGATCTCTGAGGTTTTGAAGACCATCTATCTATTCATAGTGTATCTGAACAAGCAAATGTTGCCTGTCTCCAGTTACCTATTATCTGTACAACCATGCTTTATATTCTGTGATAATCCAGACTAGTATCTAAACATGACTGTGAGTTTCATTATCTGAGAGAGAAAGGATTCTGGGATAGAGTGAGACAGGAGACTGGCCAGGGAAGATGTAATGAGATGCATGCTCAGGTACCAGCCACATGGCAGAATGTAGGTTAAAATAAATGGGTTATCTTGAGGTATGATCTAGTCAGAGTCTAGCTATATGGCCAAAGTATTTGTAAATATATTTTAAGTCTGAGTCTTATTTCTGAAAGCATGGGGCTAGAAGCAAGAACCAGGCCTAACTTTTACAGAGTACTTGCCAAACCAGAACCAACAACAACCAACCACCAACTGGCTAACAAGCCACCATGAGCTCCCCAACTATAGGGACCCTAGAATATATACCCTCCGAAACGTCCCCAGAATTCCAAACATCACAAAAACTATCTGCAGCTGGCCAAAATCTCACCCATGCTAGAGCACAAGGTAAATCATAGTCCGCTGCTGTGATAATCTGAAGCAGCCCCATATCCACACCTGGATTAAACCCAAAACACATTCTTAGGATATTTCTGTGTTTTTAAAGAAATCAGACTTCTCACTACAATCCATCTTTGTCTCCTTTCATTTCTTTTATGCATATTTTTATAATTTTCAGTGTATACATCTTTTGTAAGGGTTTTTCCTATGTATTCTTCTGCTATTACCCCCACACTGAACTATGTCACCCAGGCCCTAAATAGTTTACCATTTTTGTTGCTATTGTGAATCAAATTGCTCACTTAATTTTCTTATCAGTCCATTCATTGCAAATAAAAACGCATCAGGGGCTAGTCGGTGATGGTACACACCTTTAGTCCCAGCACTCAGGAGGGGGGAATCTCTGTAAAAAGTTACAGGACAGGTAGGGCTATACAGAGAAATTCTGTATTAAAAAAAAAAAGAGGAGGAGGAGGAGGAGGAGGAGGAGGAGGAGGGGAGGAGAGGGGGAGATGCATCGGGGGTGGGAATGTAGAAGGCAGTAGAGTGTTTCCCTAATAGCAGGAGCCCCTGGGTTCATTCCCTATTCCATCAAAAAGAAAAGAAAGCAAGTTCTAACTTTTTTTTCACTGAGTGTTCAGGACCTGCGGTATACACGATGGTGTCACTGCTATTGTGACAATTTTGATGGCTCTTTAGCTCTTCTGCTCAGTGTCTCCAGCCAAGAGGACATCCAGTCCTGCATTCCATAGAAAGTGGTTATTGTGCCAGTCCTTCCTTACTGGAAATGTTTGTTCTCCATTCATTAAAACATGAAAAACTATGTATTACCATTAATATAATATTTTTAAATGATTTGTAACTACATCAGATGAGTTTCTTGAGAGTAACAATGTTCTTTGAGTGCATCCCAACCTCACACTCCCCTGCCCCCATCCTTCCTCCTTCCTATCAGTCTCCTTTACTCTCCAGCTTCAGCTCCTCTATCATCAGTACATAGAAGGTGTTATGTATCAGTGAAGTATAGGACCTACAGACTATGGGAAACATTTGTCGTCCCAGACTGATTTAGCTCTCTGAATACAGCCATCTCCAGTTGCATCTACTTTCCTGCAAATAACATAACTTCATCCTTCTTCATTGCTAAACATAGTGACCCATGGCCTTGACATGCAGCTCAGGATGTGAACTTGATATGTGCCCCACACTGACTGGCCTCAAACTCAAATCTTCTACCATGGAGAAAAAGTCACATGAATTCTGAAACTGTGACTACTGTTAAATTAAATGATACTGCCTCCCTCAGAACCCACTGTCTGGATCTGAATCTACTTGGAGGAAGACCAGAGACCCCTGTAGGGAGTGAGGTGGTACATGGGCTGAGGGTGAAACTGTAGACTCAGATTTTTCAAAACCTACTTTTAATAAGGGTTCTTAAATGCTTTCAATTCCTTTCTAGCCCACAACCCACCATAGGTAGTGGAAAAGGAAAGGTTAATAAAACAAAGGAGAATGTGAACCTATTTAGAAATATTTCTTTGGAGCAAATCCAATCTGCATTGTCAGGATATTGGTAGTTCAGTTCACACGAATCAGTAGTAGCAGCTAGATCCTCTCACAAACACCATTCACAAATCAGCAACAGCAAGTTGATCCAGAAGAAACCACAAGGCTCTGCCAATCGGCCAGAATCTGCAGAAGTGGCAAGAAGCCACCAGAACATCACAAGTTCTTTGGTGCATTTCTCTCTATGAAGTCATGACAAATAATGATAAGGTGTACCAGTACCACCTAGCATCATTATCAAAGACCAGCGTCAGGGAAGCCCTACGATGACCAGTAAAGAACGACAAAGTGTACTAACACCATCAGCATCATCCACTGTCCATTGGACTATATTTATATTCTTTTTAAACATCACATGTTCTCTCAAGCATCTGCTCTGACAAAACATCACATGCCCTTTTTCCAGGCAGCCTCCAGAAAAACATCATGTGTCTGTCTTAAGAAAACATCCTCCCACATTTCTGCTTCAACAAAAACATTCTCTTAAGGTACAGTTTCCAAAGAAAAAAACAACAAAACAAACAAACAAACAAAAGACATAACACAACTGAGTCTCCAAAGAAACCAGAAATTTCTACTCCATTGGCCTATGGTTATATCGGTGAGAGATTGTCTTGGTTCTTAACTCATGTGTGAGGGTCGAGTCCACTGTGGGTGGCACAATCCCTAGGCAGGTGAGACAAGAAAGATGTATAAGAAAAGCAGCTGAGCATGAGACAAGGAGAAAGCCAGTAAGCAGAATTCCTCCATGCTTTCTGCTCCAGTTCTTGTGCTGGTTCCTCTCAGTGATTGATTGTGACCTGGTGTCGCGTCCGCCTCGACCAGCAAGTAAGACACGACACGGTTGGATCCTGCTCAGACAGCTTTATTTCAGGAACGAATCTTGACCCCCAAGCAGCAGAAACAAGCTGCTTATAAATCTACCCTAGGCAGGCTGGGTGGCGTGTTCTCTCAGGATAGGTTAGGCTGCCAATACCTCATTAGCATAAGCCTGCTGGGGAAGGGCTCAAGGCCGAAGCATGCGCAATGGGCTTGTTTACTCAGGAAGCTGAGCTGGCCTTGGAAAACCGGCGCCATCTTAGAATGGCGCCTAGAAGTAAAAGGTACACCATCCTGGCCAATCACGGGTCGTGGCATGGTCCGAGCCCATAGGTCCAGAGCAGTCAGATGTAACCTCACACCACTGTCAGCACAGCCCCACGCCATACAAGGAGTTGTAAATGGCAAGGACAAGCCAAGGCTCACGTCCGCCTTAGGGGCGTGGCTAAATGGCTCTCCACAACCTGGAAGTGTATGCTCCCCCCAAGCTGTTTCTGGATTGTTTGTTTGCTTGTTTGTTTTTGAAACAGGGCTTCTTTGTGTAGCTCTGACAGTTCTTGATCTCTCTCTCTCTCTCTCTCTCTCTCTCTCTCTCTCTTCTCTCTCTCTCTCTCTTTCTCTCCAGGTTGGCCTCAAACTCAGAGATGTACCTGCCTCCACTTTCTGAGTACACGGACACTACCTGGCTCCTTCTTCACAATTGTAATGTCCTGGTCTTGAAACACATGTTTCTGTTTTACATTATTCCATAGTTTTTTGTAACTTAAAATTTTTAATGTATAGTTTTTAAATGTTTTAACCTCCCTTTTAGCCAACCACCCACCAAAGGTAGTGGAAAAGAAAGGATATGGGGAAGTGGACCTGTTTAGAAAGCTTCTTTGGAGCATCTCCCATCTGTTTTGTCTGGAAATCAGCAGTTTAGTTTATAGGTTAGTAGTGGCAGCTTGATCCATTTGTAAACACTTCACAGATATAGTAGTAGTCCAGTTTAGTAGACTCAGGATAACAAACATAAATCAGCAGCAGTGGCACAACCTAGCAGAGTCAGGCCTCAGCCTTGGCATAAGTCAGCAGGAGGGACCAAGACCACCAGGAATGACAGGACTTCAGATGTTTCTCTCTCAGCAAAGCAAAGATCAGTGAAGACATGAGACTAACAAGCATTGTATAGCTGTATCTCACTGTCCATGGAATCCTTTTTAAACTCTCTCTAAACATCATGTGTCCCCCATGAGTCTTGTCTCATTACATGTCTTGCCTTACTATGTGAGTCTGTTTTAGCTGATATCACTTTGTCAATCATCCCAAGTCTGCAGAATCAGCAAAAAGCCAAGGCACATCACCAGAAGTTTTTTGTGTGTTTCTCTTTATGGAGTACCAATTAATGGAGTTCAACTATGTAATTTAAGGTGGACCAATACATGTGTGTCATTAGCAAAGAATTCTCCATCATGTATCCTTTCACATGCTTGCTTTAACAGAACATCTTCTCTCTTGTGTCTGCTTCAACAAAATGTTCCTTTATGAGTCTATCTTAGCCTTTCACCTGTGTCCACTTCAGGAAAACACTTCTTCACGTGTTTGCCCCAGCAAAACACCATCCAACACAACTGACTCTCCAAAGAACCCTTAAGTTTCCACTTCTGTTTTGTGTTTTATTAATTCCATTTAAAAATTGAAGCCAAATGATAGAATATAATTCTGAAAACAAATCATGTTGGACAAAGAACAAGTTATGAGCAGAGTCCTGTCTATGTTTTATTTTAAGGTGTGGAGTAATTTCAAAAGTTAACATTGACTTTGCAGGTTGTGTTCTTCCTTTACACACATGCTGCTCACTGATGCAGTCATTCCATGGCTATGTGTACACTCAGCCTTCTTCTTTTCTCTTTGTTCTCCAATGCTGTTTTCAGCCTCCAGATTGCTGGAATTAAAGGCATTTACCACCACATCCAGCAGATTTTTGGGTCTGTTTGTTACAAAATTTGGGGGAATGACACTCATTAAAACAAACAAACAAAAAAACAACCAACCAGATACAAAACAAAACCTCCAGGAGTCACTTTGAACCTTCATATGGTTCCATCCATCTACTTGAATTTTACTCAGAAAGTTGTAACTATTTATTTTTTTCTCCTTTTTGTCTGTTTCTCTCTGGTGGTGGTGTCCAGAATCTAAGTATGCTTTTTCTGACGGTTCTCCCACCTTCCTTTCCTGATTGACCTCTTACCCCCTTAGGTCTCTTGCTAGGAGTTCAGAGGACTTCTGAGGAGACAAGAGGGAAAGAATCGGGCACCATCCTGAATTACAAAGGCTGCAGAATGGAATCTCAAGCCCGAGCAATAAACTACTCCCAACCCTCTCCAGAGTGGGCTCCAATACCAGGAACCCAAAACTACCACCCAGATTATTCTAGAATTTCTCATAGTTAGACCTCAGATCAGGGTCGTGGGGGAGGAGGGGAAGAAGGGAAAGGCTTTGCATGCATAAGCTCAAAGGCCCCTGTCCATAAGGCAGAGGACAGTACTGCATTAGACAGTTGCTATACTAACTGGGTAAAAACATCACACAGGCTACTAAGGTTTTAAATCACGATGAACTATTCTTAACAAATTAGTTCTAAAGGGGCTAGAATTCCTGACAACATGAAAGGTCACAGATCTTAGCTGATGACATCAAGCAACGACACAACATACCAACACGATAGTGTTCATAAGTCTTCCAGTGTTAGGGTCCAAGAATTTGGGAAATAATCCACTATAAAAACCAAGTTTGAGCAAGGAAAATTATCTTCATTTCAGAAACTGACATATCAGAGAGATGGCTGGTTTGGGATACAAACTATGGTGGAGGAGCAGCAAGACCTTTTAAAGCAGAAAAACACAAATTGGATGGGGTAGGGACAAGGGTAGGAGCAACCAATCAGAGTAAAAGCATGTTGTATGTCTCCAACAATTTTCACACGCGGCATCCTAAGTGGGTTACTACCGGTCAAGTACCCCAGATGGCTTTCTTGATAACTTGGCCTGAATTGACACCAGCCAATCAGAGTCTATATAGAGGGTTTCAGTCCCGAATGGGTGCTAACCAGCAAGGTATAGGGTGGGGGTATTGTGGTCTAAGTTCATATGGGGCACTGCAGCCAGAAACCATTTCTGGGAACTCAGCTGCTTCCTAGAATTTAGCTTAGTACAAAGTGAAGTGTATATAAGATGGAGTCTCTGAAGATAAAGAGGCCCCCAACATTAGTACCACTGAGCCCCAAGGAGATTGCTGCAGCCCTAGAATTCCCTATGCCATAGGCATTCAGTCAAGCATTACAAATTCTCTTCCAATCTTTCTCTTTGATTTTCACCTTCCTGGATGCCTAATGAGATTCTGGACGTAGAAGACCCAGATAGACTCTATCATCCTGTGGGAAGCTCCAACATCCAATTAAAGAGGCAATACCAGCCCCTCATGGTGCACTTCTTTGGATTTTTGACACATTATTTTACCTTATGCTTGGCTTGAGGTGGGGGGTGCTTGGAGTTTTCCTAGCCATGTGCCTCCAACACTGACAAAGAGGGAGCTAATGCTTCCAGATAGCTAGACCTGGAAAGCTCGTGTGAATTTGTAGTGACCCAGGGCTGAGTCTTGAGAAAGCACAGATTCCAGTCAAGACTCAAATGATACACTGACAGTGAGCAGCTGAGACAGCCATGGTCAGTGTATTTGGACAGGAGATTGAAGATGAGGGTTCTGCTAGGTCTTAATGCCTGCCCTTTCTGGACTCAGATTCGACCTGTTTTTCTGCCACTGAGATAAAATGTATTCTTTGCTCCAAACCCTCAGACTCCACTCCAGTGTGTTTATCTGCTAAACCTGATCACCTGCAGTCAGGATGCCCTTGTTTGTGTATCCTTTTTCCAGTTAGATGACTCCGACAGGCGGAGAACTCTCTGAATCCTTTTAGATGTTTTTGTGCTTTCTGTGTTCTGTATTCTCTATGTTGTAGGAATATACACTGAGCACTTTTTTGTATTTGTTTGCTATCTATATTGGGAAATGTAATACAGACTGACAGGTTATGAATTTGAGGAAAAGAGTCAGAGAAAATGTCTAAAGAAAATACTGTAGGTTCAACCCACAATGGGGCTGACCCCTTCCTGATCTATAATGATCACTAGAAGTTGGTTGATTTTCCTGATACATGACGATCAGTGTTTATTCCAGGGATTCTTTTAGATGGTGAGTCTAAGACAATGCATAGAGAAATTATAGGATATTAGAATAAATTCATCTAAGATTTCTGCTGGCACTCTGTTAAAGATTGTGTATTTTTCATAGATGGTATGGTGGGTTGTTTTTTTGTTTGTTTGTTTTGTTTTGTTTTGTTTTAATCAACTTGACATAGTGTAGACAAAGTAACTTAGGAAGAGGGGACTTCAGTAGAGGAATTACCTTCATCATCTGTGGAGCATTTCCCTGATCAATGGTGCATGTGGAAGGGCCCAGCCCACTTGGTGCCACCCCCAGGCAGGAGTCCTGAGCTGTACAATAAAGTATATTGAGCAAGCCATGGGAAGCAGGCCAGTAAACATCGTTCCTCCATGGTCCCCCTTTTGGTTCTGCAACCCAGATTCCTGCTTGCACTCTTGCCTTGGCTTCCCTTGAGCATGCACTGTAACCTGTAAGCCAAACAAACCATTTCTTCTCCAAGTTGATTTTGGTCATGGTGTTTATCACAGCCACAGAGATCAAACTAAAGTCGACATTAGAACCAGGAGTGGAGTGTTGCCTTGATGGATGTGACCATGTGGCTTTTATGCCTTACCGTACATTGTGGGAAGAACATTGGACTGGAAAAGCCATTGAGTGACCAGAGTTTAATGAGCTTTGGGAGATACTTGGAAAATAATGCAGAAGGAAATGCAGGCTATGGAGGCCTGGCTTGTAAGGTTTCAGATGGAACCACAGTCTCTGTCAGGACTGTTTGTTTAGCATTTTGAATTAAGAATCTAATCACTCAATGGATGAGGTAGCCCAGACCCCAAAAGACAAATATTCTGTTTTCCTTTATATGTGGATATTAGTTTTTAAGTTTTAAATGTGTGTGTGTGTGTTAATCCAAATAACAGAGGTTAGGTAGCTACAAGGGACCAAGGGGTGAGGGGAGGTCTTCCTAAAAAGAGGAAATGGTGTATAGTATTGTGAAGGGATAAAAGAGAGACAAGGATGATTGAAGGGGTGGGGAGATAGGAGAACAGGGTAAAGGAGGGAGTAAAGGAGAGACAGCTAATGCTTAAGGCCTTTTGAAGAGCCAAATGGAAGCCTGCTGCTGTGGAAGTGTCCTAAAATATATGCATGCGTGAAAAAAATCTAAATAGAGCTACAATATAGTTGGGGAGACATCTCCCAAAGTAGACCTCTCACACCACCACGTGTCATAAATGGGCTACTTATTATTGAGTCATTGGCCAGAGGAGTCCCATGGAGCACCCCAAGCATTGCAGGCTGTTGTCGAAGGCTGCTGGTTACTCTCCAGAACCTAAGACCGATTGCCAAAGACGCAACTTACATCATCAGAAAGATCAAGCTTAGGCTCAACTTGGAGCTTCCACCTACTCACTGGCCTCTGTGATATTTGAAGGTACTTTGCACACTGTGGAAAAAGAAAGGTAATTATCAGCTACAAAACCTACCTACAACAGAGACCTGCCTACAGTATGCACTTGTGCAACAGCGGAACACGTAGGCTTGTTTTGTGCACTCTGTAAAGTTTATCCTTATTCAAATGCTGGTTTCTCTGCCCTTGTATCTAGTTTCAATCTGGACATGGCATTGTAATGCTTATACCAAGAATCTCCTGTCTCAAGTCTGCATAAATAGTTCTTACCATTTATTCTCTGCCTTGTTAATAAATGCTGATCACTCAATGGTTGGGCAAAAGAGAGAATAGGTTGGATGCTTCTGCCTGCCAGGAGGAGGACAGAAAGAGAGAGAGGGAGGGAGTTTGAGATAGGCCAGGAGGATGGAGGAGCTGAGACCATGAGGAAGGGGTCTGGAGAGGGATGATGGAAACACACTTGAAGCCCAAAGAGCCAGACCAATAATAAGAAGCAAGCATATTGGAGTCATGGCTGTGAGGTAGCCAGATTAGCATAGGAGGTTAATATAAATCAATATTGCCCAGCTATTGAGGTACAGCATGAAATAAATCTTGGTTTCTCTGTATACTTATTGGGGAGTAGCATATGGAAAAGAAGTACAGCTACCAGATTAATTTACTAGTTGAATTTATACTGGAATAATTAATTTTACAGAACAGGTGCTGTGAGAGTATCCAATCGCTTTTTGATTGAATGTGAAGCCTGTTCTGTGAGATGCGACCTGTGCCTGACATGATACAGTGGCCATGAACTGAAGACTAGATGGGTCTGGGGGCCAGGGAAAAGCTTACTGCTATTGTTTTGCTTGGGGACATAGTAATACAATGATTCCTATGTGGCATACAAAGTACCTTCCAGACCACGATGGCCAGTCAGTAGTGGAGACCAGCTTCATGTTTCTGTTTGGTGGCGCAAATGTGTTTTGTCTTCAGCAATAGCCCTTTCTGTCAGGTTATGAAGAGGAGCCAATGGCCTTTGGAAACTGCTGTATTCAGGCTACAGGACGACACTCAACCCTTGTCAAAGAAGCTTCTTGTAGTAGATGGGAGTTAGCAACAACTAGACAGTGTGCGAAAAATGAGAGATTGTCTAGCACTCAATCCTAAATGAGTTGTTCTTATCAAATCCCTCCCCTCAAGGCTCAGGGACCTATGCAGAAGGGAGGTGGGAAGAATTTAAGGGCCAGAGATGGTGGGTGATTTCAAGGAAACAGGACCTTCCAGACACAGCAGGACCAATGCCCATATGAACTCACAGGGGCTGTGTGAGAGCACACAAGACCTACAATAGTTCAGGCCAGACAAAAATCCCAGCACTCAGACAGGAGAATGGACACAAATTCCTACTGTAGGACAAAAACCTGGGGCAATTTAAGAGATTTGAAAGAGAGTCTCTCTATTATATAGCTTTGGCTATTCTGGAACTTGCTAAGTGGACTGTGCTAGACCTTGATAATTTTTTTTTTTTTAATTATCTACAGTTTCTGGTCAGCTTCAGCTGAAGAATCAGCTGTGATTAACCAGAGAGTAGTATCACTGAGGTAAAATCTGGGAAGCATTTCCTGGGGAAACACCACTAAAAGCTGTAGGGAAAAAGTTCCAACTAATATAGAGGCAGAAACATCAGCAAATATATGGAGTTTGTCATTAGCAGTCCAAAAAGCCAAGAAAGCACGGGATGATATGTTTCAAGCAGTGAGAGAAAGTAACTATCAATCAAGATTGTTATTAAGCTGGACAGAGAAATAAGAATGTTTCAAAACAGAACAAGGTGAAACAGTTCACAAGAGCCAAGCCACGACTGAAGAAAAATTGTAAAGGCATACTGTACATAGAGGAAGAAGAAAGACAATTCCATACCCAAAAAATTCAAAGAAGAATATATTTCATAAGAGAAACCGATGACCAGAAAATAATCGGGAAGATAATCCATCATGCCCAGTGTCCAACACAGAAAACCAGCCGATCCAGCACTACCAAGAAATCAAGAGAAGTATTGACCAGCAAACCATCTGCTCAGGAAACAAACGTCAAAAACCCAAGTGTCTCCATATGCAGCCTGCATTAACTTGTCTGTTAAAAGACCCACTGACTCTTGTTTCCAAGACACTCACATAACTAGAAGGATGGCCCAAAACCCTGAGAACTAAAGGCTGGGGAACAACCTACGGAGCAAACGGAAGCCTCAAATACGCTAATACAGCAAACCTCCTATCTAACAAAGTGTACTCAAAACTAGTTAGAAGGAATACTGTGGGAACAACATTGATTGTCAAATTGACAGACTCTAGAGTCTCCCAAGAGACAAGCCTCTTAGCATGCCTTTTAGGGATTATCTTGATTAAGTTAACTGAAGTGGGAAGTGCCCCCAACCTCCAACAGTAAGTGTCAGGACAGGGTAAAAAGAAGAAAGCATGCTGAATTCTGACCGGAAGTGCAGAATGGCCAGTTGCCTCAAGTTGCTGCCACAGGGCTTCCACGCCATGATGGACTATACCCATGAACCACAGGCAAAAGCAAAGCCTTTCTCCCCCCAAGTAAGAACGTGTTATCATAACAGGACAAGTAGCTAAGACAGGGACATTACTTATTAGTTAAAGGAACAATTCATTAAGATGACATAGCTATTGTAAATATCTTTGCACCAAATCTTGGGAGTTTTCATTTTATAAAAACAACACTAAAAGATGCAAATATATATTTAAATATATAATAAATAAGTATAATATATATTATGTCACTATTATATAATTATCTTTAATTAAATATATTATATGTAATATATATGTGACTTGAAACAATAATAGTGGAAAATTTTAGTGCTCTACTCATATCTAAATTAAAAAGAAATCAGTGCGAGGACTGGAAAGATGGCTCAGCAATTAAGAGCACTGATTACTCTTCCGGAGGACGTGGGTTCAATTCCCAGCACCCACATGGCAGCTCACAGCCATGTTCTAGCTCTAGTTCCAGGGGATCCTTTTCTGGCCTCAGCAAATATCAGACACACAAGTAATATACAGACATATGTGCAGACAAATACCCATACACATTAAATAAAAACCAAAAATAACCAAGAGCTAAATTACACTATAGCTCAATTGATTCAGCAGACACATAGACACCATTCCACCCAATAGACAGGGAATAGATATTCTTCTCAGTGGCACATGGAGCCATCTCTAAAACTTACCACATTATAAGAAAAAAAATGCAAGTCTTAATAAATATCCCCCCCCCAAAAAAAAAAGAAAAAGAAAGAATTCCTTGTACAATATCAGAATGGTGGGATAGAACAGAAGTGCACAAATACTTAGAGGTTGAAAAATTCACGTTTTTATGTTTAGTGCTAAGAATTCAATGCAGGGCTTGTCATACACACCCTAGGTGAGTGGTCTGCCACCAAGATATACTCCCAAGCCAATAATACACTTTTGAATGAACAGTGAAGCCATTGAAGAAATCAGAGAGAAAAGTTTTTAAAAACTGAATCAAATGAAATGAGAACCTAACCTTCTAGAACCTTTGTGATACAACCAAGGTCGTACTGGGGAAAGTTTGTAGCTATAAGCTATAAAACTAACCACCTAGCGATACTGCAAACAAATAACCCAATGATGTGCCTGAAGACTCTAGAAAAACAAGAAGCCAAACTAAGCAGATGGAAGAAATAAAGATTAGGTCAGGAATTAATTAAGTAGAGATGAGAAGCACAAAATATAAATGTAATCAAAGAACTGGTTCTTTGAAAATATTAACATGATTGACAAATCCCTAGCTAAAGTAACAAAATTAAAAGAAAACCCAAAATAATAAAATTATAGATGAAAGTAGAATTATAACAGCAGAGACCATTAAAATCCAGAAGATATCAGAAAATGTTCTGAAAACTTGTATTCCAAAAGTTACAAAATAAGGGGAAATGGATAAATTTCTAAATGCATTCAGAGCAGAAGATACAAGATGTTTGAAGAGATCCCTGACAAGCAATGGGACAGAGGCTGCAGTTAAGTCTTCGTGAAAAAAGGCTCAGAAGCAAATGGATCCGTTGCTGAGCTTTACTCAGGCTTTACAGAGGACCTCTAAATATCCCAGAAAATAGAAAGGCAAGGAACATCATCAGACCATTCTGTGAAACCAGTATGACCCTGAAACGAAAACTGCATAAAGAGACAATAAGAAAACAAATTCCAGACCAATATCCCTAGTAAAACGTAAGCATAAAGTTCTCAACACAATACTTGCAATCTGAATTCAAGATTACATTAAGAGATTATACATCATCTTCAAATTGGTTTACTCCCAGCAATGCAAGGGCCCAAGGGTTGTTCAACATCTGCAAGTCAGTATATGTAATACACCATAATAACGAGACTTAAGTACAGAAGTCATATAATCTTGATAGATGTAGAAAGGGCACTTGACAAAGTTCAACATGCCTTCACGATAAAAAAAAAAAAAAAAAAAAAAAAAGTCCTAAAGAAAGTGGAGATAGAGCAGAGTTGGGGGTTTGGGAAGTATTGTCCCCAAGGTCTGGAAGGAGACAAGACTGCTCCCTCCCTTCACTCTTATGCAATGTAGGGCTCAAAGCCTTGGCTATTGCAAAAAGAGAAAATACTAAAAGGCTACAAATTGAAATGGAAGGACTTAAACTGTTACTACTTGCAGATGACACAATTCTATATTTATAAGACCCTCAGACTCCACCAGAAAACCTTGTGACATATAAACTACCTTCAGTAGAGCTGCCGGATACAAAATCAACAAGAAAAAAATTATAGAAATATAGAAAAAATATAGAAAGTTATACACCAATAACAAACTTTCAAGAAAAAATACAGAGAAAGAGAGAGATGGAGGGGAAGGGGGCTTAAAGGGGTTCTCTCTGTAGCCCTGGCTGGCCTGGCCTTGCTCAGCAGAATTATTATTGAGATGGCTATACTATCAAAAGTAACCTACACATTGAATGCAGCCCCCATCAAAATTCTAATAGTATTCTTCACCAAAATGTTTTTTTTTAACTCCTATCAATCAATAAACAAGTGGGCCAATGCACTGAACAAACCATCCTCAAAAGAAGAAATACAAATAAGTGGATAATAACAATTTTTAGTGTTGGCCATCCTTTAGCATCAGGGAAATTTAAATTAAAAATAGTTTGAGGATCTGGAGAGATAGATCAACAGTCCAGAGCCAGTATTAGGCTTGCAGAGGACCAAGCATCTTCCTGTCAGCTCACAGCCTTTCCTAACTCCATTTCCGGGAGAACTGGAACCCTCTTCAGGTGTCTGCATGCACTTGTTGCATAGACATACATGTAGAAAGAACTCATACACATAAATAAAAACAAATATTTGAAAAATATTTTGGGCCATGTATGATGGCCCAAGCCTTTAATCCCAGTACTCAGGAGGCAGAGGCAGGTGGATCTCAGAGTTCAAGTCCAGCCTGGTCTACAGAGAGAGTTCCAGGACAGCCAGAGTTATGTAGAGAACACTGTCTCAAAAAAAAAAAAAAAAAAAAAAAGTCAAACAAACACGTGTGATGTGAATCCTAGCTTCTGGTTATTAAATATGTATATTTACATTCATTGGGAGCAAGTGTGGGTAGAGATCAGGAAACTAGAAAAGGGTTAATGAGGTGGCTGGGGAAGAGGCTTTAAGAGGGGAGGTGGGTAACAGAACACATTTGATAGGATAGCAAAGGGGACAGTGGGCTGGAGTGTCAGGTCAGATGGGGAGGCAGGGAGATGCAGGAAGCAGGCATGTGGGGATTTCTGATGTGTTTTTACATTTCAAAAACTTCTCATGGCAACTTCAAGTGTGGGAGAAAATACAGAAAATATAATAAATTCCATCACATGACCATATTAACCTTTGCCATATATGTTTCACCTAATTTTGAGGTGTGTAAAACCAAATTACAGGTCAGGCATGGTGATGTGCACAAGGGCCTTAGGGAAAAGCTGGTGAATCTCACTCACTACTGTCCCTCAGAGGCCACCATGAGGAGGATGTTGAGGCAAGGGGCAGCTCAGAGAATCTGCTTGTCCCTCAGGAGAGAGAACTGAAAGGCAAGTGGCTTTATAAAATTTTACCCTAAAACAATGAAACAAGAACGATTGAGAATTGGAATGAGCAGACATTCCCTGTCCTGAAGGCCCGGGGTTTCCAGCAGGCTCCTCTCCCCCACAGAAGCCCAGGTACTGAGCTCCAGCTGCAGGGAGCACCTGGACTGCTCTAGCACCTCCCTCCCACCCCCACGTGCTCCCACAAAGGGTTTTCTTCTGAAGAACCATTTATCCTATCTTTTGGCTTGTGTGGTTTGGTTAGGCCAATTGGTATCCCGTCCCTCTTCAGGGTGAGGCCATGGCTTAGCCCCAACCATGACATTGATTTCAGGGAAGACAGGAGACAAAGTACTCATAGTGTGTGGGCTCCAAGATGGTTTATTCAAATATGGGAGAGGGAAATTGAACATAAGCCACTGACAGCCACGACAAGCCCTTCTCTCTTCATTTGGAGAAAGGCTGCCTGACACCCTGGAGTATAGCTGATCTAACACAGAACCACCTCAACAGACAGTCCGTGAGCAGCTGGCTCCAGTGTTCACAAGATGCACACGGGACATTTAGTTTTACAATTTCACTAAGAAGGAGGAGAAAAAAAGGAAAAGAAAGAATAAATCATTTGAAGTCAGTGTGACCTTGGTGACATGTCACAAGGTAACAATCCTGTCATATTTTCTGGCCTGTTAATGTTAGGTTATAAAAGGCCACACAGCTTTCCCTTTGCTTGCTGGAGCACCTGCCTCAGAATCACAAGTCACCACATGAAAAGCCTGACATCCTGAGGCCACCATGAGTGAAGGACTACACACCAGGGCCCAGTCACAGTCATCCATACCAAGGCATCAGACTTGTGACTGCCACTCAGTCTCAGAGCCTCCAGCCAACACAACAATCAACAATCAGCCTAATGCCACCAGGGGATGTCAATCTACAATATACGGAGAGAAAGAAAAAAGCCTATCCTGCTTGTGGACCAAATTCCAAATCCTTAAAATTCTAAGATAATGAGGTGTTTCATGTTTTAGGTTATTAAATTTGGAAACATTTATTATCCAACAAAGGAAAAGACAGGAACAGTGCAAGGACAGGTACACTAAGCTGGGCAGCGATTGATATAGTTTTTAGTGGGGCGTGAAGCTAGAAGAAGTCGCTTGCCACAGGTACAAGACCCTGAGAAGGGCCTGCCCCGGTGAGCAGCCCCGAAGCCCTGAAGATCATTACTCATGTCATAATAAATCTACCTCAGAAACTGAGGCTTGGAGGAGTTGAGAAAAGTCCTCAGAATGAGGGGTGGTAGTGAAAGGACGTTCTAAGCAGAAAGGACCTGTAGGCTAAAAAATGGGAGTCTGAGAAGCTTGGAGTAACTGGGGTTACTCCAGGGAGTCAGGACAAAGGGAGAGCAGAAAAGCAGCAGAATCGAACCGGTCAGAGGGTGAATAAGGGGCAGAATGTTGAAAGGGTGCTACTATACACACAAGGAGCCCAGAAATTTGAGCCTAACAGTTAAGTCCAGGGAGGACTGCCTAGGGTCCTGTCCCAGAACGATGGTTTTTATAGGGTGCAGAACATTAAGAACACGATTTAAGAGGCCAGTTCTCTTGGCATGAACAGAAATAGTGAGAGGTGGTGCCCCGGTCTCCCCCCCACCCCTCACCCCCACCCCCCCCCCCCGCAAGACCCACAGCCTCCAGTAGTGTTTCTCTAGGGAGTCTTTGCCTCTTCATCCCCTCAAATCCCTGCTGGAGCCCACAAGTTGACTCTTTCCACTCTCTCATGTCCACCCCCAGATAATCTGTAAGTCTTCCAAACTGTATGTACAACAAACTTTTTATCTCGCAGTCTAATCTTGCCTCTGCTTGAGGGTCTTGTACCATTAAACTGCCCTTCCCAGCCCAGACAGCTGAGGATCATCCGGGACCCCCCTAACCCCCCAAAGCTGGACCAGCAGCCACCTTCCAACTCCTACTGAGCATTTTTCTGCACTATTAGTTTTCATGCCTACACCTCGAAAAGATTCGTCCTTTCTCCAGAGAATCTACAGAACGCACATGTACCTCCCTCTGCTATGCTGCCCACTCTCTGCACCTCACTCTAAAACCCACGATCCTCGACTCCTCAGGCAGAGACTTGCTATTCTGACATCTGATCTCAGTTTAGTCTCTATAGCCCCTCTGCCTAACTCTAAGTTCCACGCCAACTTCCTAACCATGTTCTGATGCTGCCCGGTGTAATCTGTACCCAGTACCCTTAAGTATCATCTCTCCTTAGTACCCATTACAGGTGTGCCTGTGAGCCTGTGGATCTGGGCAAAGTGTCTTCCATAAGTCAGGACACTCAGGATTTACAAGCAGAACTCCATCCTATGGCCCAGTCCTTCTAAGGACCTTGCTTTTCTTTTTAAATGGGACAATTCCCACACCAAAGGATAGAGAATCATAATAGTAAACACCTAGTGAGCAAGCACCAAGCTAAGAGCTGTTTACACATTATTGACTCCTCCACGGTGCCCAGAGAAACAGACTATATACTATTCGCACCATTTAATAGAGGTGGCAGCCAGGTTAAGCACCTGGTCTCACTTGCCTCCCTGGGGCAGCCTCTCCGAGGCACAGAGTGGAATGTCTTTCCTCATGGTTTCAGTTGCAACTACAGCATCATTCCATCACCAACTGATGGTCTCAGACATACACTTGCAAAGTAGATCCCGTAACTGGATTTAGCGTACAGTTAGTGCATACTTTATATGTGTACTGGATAACCAGCCAGTGGTAGAGCACGGCCACCAGCTCCTGATACCTTCTCACATGTCTGGAGCTTGCTCCGCACAGGACCAGGCACATTAGACTCTTGGTAGTGGTAGTGGAGGAGGAAGATGAGAAGTTTTAAACCGTTGCTACTTTCTCCTCCCCCAAGGAATCTGTTTCCCCGCCAGCCTGAGCTAACCGCAGTGGTCCCAGTCTGAGTCTTCCCAGTGTCCAGGCCAGGGCCGGTTCCAGCTGGCTTTGTGATAACTGGAGAATAAACGTAGACAACAGAAACCAGGGAAGCGAGTCCAATGGTGCTTTCCCCTACGCTGGTATTGGCTTCGCTATCACCTCAGACAGGTGAGGGCCCAGGGACCTCTCCTAAGGTATGTCCCAGGTGCAGACTCTAGGAAAGAGCAGGAGAGCCTAGTCTCTGGCTTGTCCCTGCCCACTCCTTCATCACGAGACACCGGAGACATCCGGGTGGAAGTGACTGGGCTCTGAGCTGGGCTCCTCCAGGCTTGGTGTCGGTGTCTCTCTTCCCGACTGTGCAGTGGGTCCTGAGGTGTGGGGTCAGGGGCACGCCACTTTTGCCAGGCTCTCATTTGACCGGCCTGAGTCACCAAGATGAGGGACACTAAGGAGAGGCTTCAGTACCCACCAGTCGGATTCCCTCTGTTCGGGACTCATTCCCTAGCTTTACCGTAGGTGCTGGGGGCCTCAGCTTAGGGCAGCAGCTATCTGGATCTTCCAGACAAGTCACGTAGGAACACAAAACCGATCTTACTGCGGTGTCTGCAAAGCCACCTGTGTGCAAGGATCTAAGAGAAAAGTAAACCCACGGGCGCCGGGCGAGGGCGCGTGGAGGGGAGATCCTGACCCTAGTCTTCGGGACATGTTTCCTCCCCCCTAAAACAGGGCAAGAGGGCAAACTTCGCTGAGGATGAACTAAAAACAACCATCTCCAAACTCGCGGAGCACAGATATTCTTGGGAATAAACCTGGGCTTCGCTGCTTCAATTTGATCTGAACACCTGCAAGCAATCCAGGCTCTTCCAGGGGACACAGTGTAGGTCCCTCCTGAAACCAAGGGAGCGTGTGGAACTGAGCTTCTCCTTCCAGGCAGCCCTACCTGGTTGGGGCGGCGGGAACTGCAGGACTGAGTTAGGCCTGGAGAGCTCGGGAAAGTTGGAGCGCAAGGCTGAGGGGGCGGCGGCCGCGTACGGGCCCCCACCCCGTTCCTCTTTTTTCTTAACTCGCTCCGTTCATTTAACCCCTCCACCTTCATTCTTTTCCCGGACTCATCTCTTTCTTGCCCGCATCTTTCTTTTCTCGTTCTCACCCCCCTCCCTCCATCTCATCGTCACCCTCACACTTTATAACCAAACAACCGAACCCCCTTTCCAATTAAAGTGGAATTAGGCAACTCAATCAAATTAGTTCCCTATTAAAGCCCTTCTTTATTAAACCGTTTTCTTGTCCTGCTATTAAGTTTCACCGCCTCGCGGAACTCGAGCGGGCCCCAGAAGTTTACCTTGGGATGTCTCCGGGCCCAGTCTAGGGGAGGGGGCACCCTATTTCCTGGAGTGGAGGAGTGACCCTGCGAAGAGCAGGAGGGAGGGATATGAGGTCGGAGATGGAGGTCGGCGGAGGGGCAGCTAATTCGCAAGAGGTGTGTGGTGGCCTGGCCCAAAGGGGCGTCCTCCCCGCCACTCTCAGTACACAGCATCTGCGAAGGCGGCATTCTACGACCCCGAATAACTCTCAGGACGCAGGTCCTGGCAAAAGAAGTATCGCGGGCCGTGTCCCAGCCGCCCCGTCCAGCGTCCTGGACCCCAAAGCTTCTCAAGAAGCCAAGAGTGCACTGTGCGTCCAGGACCGCAGCTAGGTCGTCTGCTCAGGGAAAGAGCCCGGAGCCCGGCCTGCGGTGCGGGAACTTTGCGCCTGGCCAGGCGACGCTTACCACGCCCTAGCTACACCTCTACAGCAGGTTCCCAGCCGCGCCCCCCACTGCACGGTCCCAGGCGACACCCCGCAGCTTCCGGTCTCCTTCCCTGCAGGGTTGGGGCACAGGCGCGATCCGTGACTCCGGGCCACCCTGGCCCCAGTGGGAAATTAAAAGCTTTTCCTCCCAGCCGCCTGAGGAGCGGAACGGGATTCGAGCGTTACTTTATTTAGAAAATAACATTTATTTCTAGCTCATATCTATGCAAAGGAAAGCACAAAGTGAGCAGTTCTGCGCAGCGTCGCTCGCTGGCGAGTCCCGGAGCTTCTGGCTCACTCACCCGACGCTCTATTCGTGCTTCAGCAGCCTGGACCGCTTTGGAGAACAGCCGCAGGCTGGCGGCCAGGGGTTCGCAGGGTTTCTCCCCAGCGTACAGTAGATTTCAGCTATAAAACCCGATACGTACAATGCGCGAATAGTCTAATTTTTTCCATTTTGTCCTTTTTTTGCTTTGATTTTTGAATGTTTTTCACGTTAATACCGAGGTCACCTACAGATTACAATTAATAACTTAGAATTCCATTTTATAACATTATACACTGGTTTGTATATATATATGTATAGATTATATATAGATTTATACATATATAAAAACTCACACTGCACCAAGGAAACCCATGCTTATCAGCATAAGCAACAAAGAGAGCGACAAATACCGCAACGAGGAAAGTGCACCTTAGAACGGTTCCTTTTTTTTTTTTTTTTTAACAATTGATACTGATATATATATATATATGTCCCAAAGACTCGACTCAGTGCCAAGAGATGTATACGTCCTAAGTTTATATTTGTTAGAGCGGATTTTTTAAAACGAAAGGGGAGTGGGTATTGGAGGACACACAGAGGCTGATCCATCCTGCCATCCACCTGAGCGCGGGCTGGAGAGGCGAGTGGAGCAGAGGGAGCAGCAGGGGCAGGCGCGGCCGCAGTCGCCCTCGGGGTTCTTAGGGATACTCAGCCTCTTGACAACAGGGTGAGCAGGCCTAGGGGAAGGTGGCTCGAGGCGGGACGAGCACCCAGACCACAAGGCTCCTCTGAGGACAGCAGCGCGGTCAGCTGAGGTGCTCTCACCCACCCACCCTCCCACCCACCCTCCCAAACAAGACCCCAAAGCCAGCTGTGAGCAGAAGGCGCGCGGGGCAGGGCGAGGAGGGGACCGCGGCCCGGGGAGCAGGCTGGGTCGATGTTTAGGGGTAGCCAGTCTGCCGGGCCCCTTTCCCTACTGCTTCTCGGGGGTGCCATTGACCATGGGCCCGTACAGCCCGCCCCCGTAGCCGGGCTCCTTGTGCACCGCAGCGGCGGCGGCAGCGGCCGAGCGGTCGCGCATGAGGTCGCTGAAGGCGTAGTCCATGGGCGGCCGGAAGCCTAGCGTGGGCACCAGGCCGGCCGTGGAGTAGGGCGCCATGAAGGCCAGGCCACGGCTGTGTGCCGCCGCCGCCGAGTAGGCCAGGCGCAGCGGGCTCAGGCCGAGCGGCGCGCCCAGAGGGTAGGCGCCCGCGTCGGTGCCGAAGTGGCTGGCATTAGGCTGCAGCGGCGAAAAGGCGGAGCGGCTGCTGAGCGAGCCAAGCGCGCCGGGCGTCATGGCCCCGGCCAGCAAGGGTCTGTGGTGCGGGGGCGCGGCGGGCCCGGTCTGCAGCGGAGCAGGCAGCCCGGCTCCTCCGGCGGCTGCGGCCTCCACGCGCCCGGGCCACGCGTCCTCCACCGCCGCGGCTGCGCTCACCGCGGCCTTCTCCAGCGGCGCGGCGGGGCCCAGGCCGGCCGCCAGGCCTCCGCGGTGGTGGTTGAGCACCTGCTCGATGGCCTGCACCACGTCGCCGCCGCAGCCCTGAAGCACCAGCTCCAGGACGCCTCTCCGGTGGCCCGGGAAGACGCGCGTCAAGATGTCCAGCGGCGTCCGCTGCCGCGGCCCCGGCCCTCCGCCCAGCCCCGGAGTCGGTGCGGCCTCGGCTTCTTCTTTGTCAGCCTCCGAACCCGATTCGGAACCGAGGGGGCTGGAGGAGCCGGGGCTGTCCTCCTCGCCGCCGCCGCCCGCGCCCGCGCTCCCAGGACAGCTGCCACCCGCCTCCTTGGAGGCCCGGGCCAGAGGCGACCCCGAAAAGGACTCGCCATCTCCGTTCTCCGAGCCTGAGCCGGGCCGCACCTCCGGGGACGAGGTCCCGGGACCTGAGTCCGCGCCGTCGGGCGACAAGGGCTTCCCTGGCGGCGGCTGCGGACTGTCGGGGCGGCCGGCCTGAAGCAGCGTCTTGGGAAACAGATCAAACTTCTGCAACTTGGCCTCTGAGAGG
This sequence comes from Mastomys natalensis, assembly GCA_021653895.1. NCBI lineage: Eukaryota > Metazoa > Chordata > Mammalia > Rodentia > Muridae > Mastomys > Mastomys natalensis. The sequence goes on along the minus strand of JAJTUV010000226.1, from coordinate 409,590 downwards.
AGGGGGAAAATGGAGATGTGAGGAGAGATTAAGAACATTGAACCCACGACACGCTGGCCTTTTGAATTCAAGTTTCCTCTCATTCTCGACTTCTAAACTATTCTTGACAGAGCTCCAGTTTTAGTTTTACCCCTTCTCCGAGACCCTACAGCTTTCCCCTCCTTCTCCTAGGCTTACGCTTTTTCTGTGCCTAGACACCATCTCCTCCACCCCACTTGACACCCTGAAAACTTAATGTTCAGTACGCTTTTGCTACATCTGTGCCCGGACACTTCCACTCCCTTCCCATTTCACCCCGCCCTAGAGAAGTGGCCTGGTCAAGGTTCAAATCGGAGCAAACATAACTTGTACCTAACCTCAGAGTATGTGGAAGACACTACTCCACTCAGGTTGCCAAAGCCAACCTTGCCTTAGGCATCTCAACCTGGAGAGAGGGATCCTTAGGGGACTAGGTCTTAAACCTCTCTACAGACAAAATAAGTTACATCCTATTTCTAGCCCGTGTTTTTCAAAACTCCTAAGAAATTCTCTTCTTCCAGTTTGAGAGCCAAGCCCATTCCATCGCCCAACTGCCTCCCTCACCTTCGAGTCCAAAAGTGGGTTTATGCTGGGAGTAGACAGAAGCAAGGGAAAGAAATCCAAGAAAGAGGGGGTGGGGGGAGTGCCAGCCATGAGAAAGCCGGCGTGCATGAGGGAAATGGAGCCAGAACGATGGGAACGCAGAGAAGGTTTGTCCAAAACGCCTTAGGAACAAGCGGAAAGGAATCTTGCTGAGAAACGAAAGAGGGCGTCTCCAGTACTTAGGGAAGCAGTGCGGATTAGGATTGCAGGGTCTTTTCAGAAGGGTTGGGAAGAAAAGAGAGAGATGGACATAAGAAGCTCAGAGCAGAACCGATGGGCGGCTTCCGGCTGCCAGAGGAGAAGGCCCAGCAAAATGAGTTGGGCAGTAACTAAGGACCTGCCCCTTAAAAATAAAGCGAAAGTGTTGCCTTGGGGCCTGGGGTGAGGGCGAGGAAGAAAATATACAAACTGCAGACAGGGCAGAGAGTTTATGAGTGGGTGGAGAGCCACAGTTAAGTAGCTGGAGCAGCTGGAGAAAGGAGCTGTACTTTGTCAGTGAGGAAACAAGCCACTAGGCCTCGCGCACCAGCTCTGTGTCCCCAGCTCCTCCTTCCAGACCTCTCCCACCCCCCAGAGTGACCTGCTCTCACCTGCGCCCCCTGCGCCCCCAGCGCCCCCTGCACTCCCCGCGGGCGCTCCAGCTCCGGGGCCCCCGCCGTCGGTGGCGCAAACCGAGCCAAAGACTTCGTAGGCAGGCCGCGGTGGGATGATGCCGTTGGCGGCGGCCAGCGCCAGGCCCTCGGCAGTGCCGTACAGCAGTTGTAACTCGCGCGCCTCGTTCTCTTCCTGGGCCTGCTGCCTGCGCAACGCCACCTGGGCCGCCATGACGCGCTGGCGCTCGGCGATGAGCGTGCACTTGGCGCACAGGCAGTCCTTCCAGCGGCAGTAGCGCTTATGGCCCTTGAGCGCGGACACCACTCCGTGGTTGCGGCAGCGCGCGCACTTGGGGGTCCGCGGGTACTTCTCCGCTGCCCTCAACAGCAGCGGTGGCGCCCGCAGCAAGCCTCCGGCCACACTCACTGGTAGCGACGCTGCAGCAGCCGCCGCAGCAGCCACCGACGCCACCGATGCCACGGGTGGTCCCGTCGCTGTCGCTGCTGCTGTCGCCGCGCCGGGCACGCTAGGCAGCTCCGAGCGCAGCTCCATGGCTGGACCTGGCGTAGGGAAAGTGGGGACACCTGAGTCAGGGTAGTACAGTGCAGTAGACTTAAGCGCGGCCTGCAGAAACCCAAAATTTGGGAAACTTTGGTTGTACACGTTTGGTTAGTGGCTGTCAAGTTGGTGGGGAGGTGCACTGAAACCTCCCTGTAAACATGACACCCCCCCATCACTGACCTATTATATCTAACTTACACGCCAGGTGTAAGATTTCGTTTGAATCAGTAGTTCCGCCAAGGGGGAAAAACCAAGACAATGTTTGAAAGTCATTGGTTCAGTTGAATGTAAAGAGGATTTGGAAAGAAAATATTATGCCCAACGCTTAGGTTAATTGGGGTGAGCCGAGAAAAGAGAAATATTTGCCTGAAAGGGACTCAGATTGCAGGGGGAAAAAAACAAAAACAAAACAAACCTTGGGACCAACAAGCGGATGTCAAAGGAAAAAGGAAAAAGTAAAAGAAGGAGCAAAATCATTCAGTTTGGTGGAAGGTGAAGAGAGAAAAGTGGAGGCAAGGTGAGGAGGAGTTGAGCAGGTTGGGCTGGGGTCTTATTTGTTGCTTTTAATGTGGGAGCAGAAGAATTCGAGCGAAAAGGAATTGAAGAATTTCTTCCTGTTAAAAGTAGGGTAGGAACTAGAAGACAAAACTTGGAGGCTAAGTTCGGCTTATGGCCCTGGGATCACAGCCAAAAGAATTCTGGAAATACCGTGGTCTGAGACTTTAAAGGGTTGGAGAGGAAAACAGATGCATCTATTTCACAGAACCGAGTGTAAGAGAGCTGAGAAAAGAAAAAAACCATCAGAAGAAACTTTCCTTGGACGGGCCACCCCAGCCCAAAGATTAATTGAGTAACAAGGAAACCATCCAGAAACAGCTGACACGGTGACCCGGACCGAGGTCCACCGAGAGCGACAGTGCTGCATAGGAAAAACTCTCCAGCAAAAGGTAGGGTGAGGATAGGGCGAAACCTGTGGCTTAGGGGTTAGGCTTTTAGTCGGGAATAGTCAGAAGAAAGGCATATCTTCTGAAAAGTTAGACTGCAGGAGCGGAATTCTTTTTGCTCAACGCCTCCTCCCCAACCCCCACCCCTCCCAGGTTAGGAACCTCAGACACGCCCTCCTCATCCTGGGACCTCTTGGGACCCCGCTTGTGCACAGGTTCCAGAGTTTTGGTCTCAGGCCAGGATTCTGGGACTTGCACAACCCAGCAGGCCTCAAGGAGGCCAGGAAGTCGCCTCTGAAACTGACCCTGAAGGGACCCGAGAGTCCCACCTGCGCCCAGCCGCAGAAGGCCCAGCAGGCCCAGCTCCTGGCTTCCGCCGCGGCCTCCACTCCCCGCCACGCAGCCCGGGCCCCGGCCAGAGCCGGGAGCTGCTCCTGGAGACTCCGTCTGAGAATCCAGCTCCGTGCGCTCCGGGGCCTCCCCGCCCCAGACCCTCAAGCACTCAGTCCCCAAGGCCCGAATGGCCTGGGCCTCATCCTCGGGGGCCACCGGCCGGGTCACCTCCCCTGCACGGCCGCCCGCCCTCCCCTACCTGCCTGGAGCTCCCGCCTCCTCCTCCGTTGGCGCAGCACGCGTAGCCCAGCTCCGCTCGCGCTGCGGCTCTCTCGGCCTCTTCCCTTTGCCCTCGGCCCCTTCTCTGACCACGTCACCCCCCTTCAGCCACCATGTCCGAACTTCCGGACTCCTCTGGGAACACAGCAGTCCAACACCCCGGAGGGCCCTCGGGGCCGGGGGCCTGGCCGGGGGCCGGCTGGTTGCAACCCGCGTCTCCTCGGTGCGCTCCGGACGCTGCGCTCGCCCCGGGCCGGGTAGTCCGGAGCTGCCAGCTCTCAATGAGCCGCTCGCCCGCTCTATTGTTGCTCCTCAGGGCTCCATTAGACAGAATTGGACAACAATGTGGCGCCTGCCATTGGCCAGGGGAGACAGTCGGCGCTCTGATTGGCCGGGCCCGCGCCCGGGGAGCCCCTCATTCTACAGTGTCCGAAAGATTCGAAACTCTGCACGCTCTGCTGAGTGCCTGCGGGATGGGAGGGGGCGCCAGGGAAGGAGTGCGCGAGGAGGAGCGTTGCAAATGTCGTGACAAGAAGTTTCCGTGCGCCCGAGAGCGTGTGAATTGCTCCTAATTACCGTGTCCGGTGCGCCTCTCCGCGCAGACGTGTGTAACCCCTCTACTTCTGGGGCTCCGGCTCCACTGCGCCACTCTCCCTTGGCCCGGGGCGCTTGGCAAGGCCGTGCTTCCCAAGTGGCCCCGGAGGCCTGGGGCGGGACAGGAGCAGGTGACAATTCAATTACTGCTGTCGAAGTGGGAGTGGAACCCGGGTGCCGGGGTGAGGGAGGGAGGGCGTTCACCGCAGACTTGCCAAGATGGTTTTTGCAGGCTTCCTTCTGACCGTGACCGTGTGCTTCCACGTCCGACTGGCTCCGAGGTAGTTGAGAGTCGGTTTGTTCCCTTCCCCTGCCCTCTGTCGTCACCTTTAATACTTAGTTCCTTCGTTTGCAAAGTCCTGACACCGTGGGCGTCACGGAGGGTAAGTGCGATTTGTAAGGATTTGTGTTTTCAGGCGAGGAGTCCAAAGGAGGAACGTGGGTCCACGGGCTGCAGCCTCTCCTCTCCCCGCACCCCTGCCCTGTCCCTCGGCCCCCTGTGCCCCTGCCTTTCCGCATTTCTCTGCATCTTGCTGCCCTTTTTGTGGTTGTTTGCAATTAACTAAGTTTACTTGTAACTTTTTTTTTTTAAGCGAAAGTAAAAAGCCGCCTTTGAGCCTCCCTAGATCCTTTGGAGGCTGGACGCACAGGCCAGACAGTCGGGCCCATCAGGCCACAAGGCTTCCGCAGGGAGCGAGGGCCCTGGACCAGTTTTGACTTGGCTTTCCGCGACCCATGCTGACGTCACGGCCCCAGAACCCGTTGGGTCAGCTGAGGAGGTAACAAGTTCGAATTTTGTATCTCTTCCTAGTTATTCCCATCGGTTACAGATGTTGAAGTCCTTGGACCGCGTCGCCATCGGATTCTCCAGCTCGGACTTTTCCTTTGCCTTTGAGGCTAACATTCTGTTACTCTCATTTTTGTTTTCTACTCTTCTCCTTCAGAGTAAAGAATATTCGTTTAAATGAAATGTGAAGCTATCTCCTCATTCTCTTTCCGATCCCTACTGTGCGTTTTGGCGTTGAATTTTAGAACCCCCTGGGCGTCGGAAGTCGAGTCTCTGTCACTGCAGACCGACACCTGCTAGGCGCACTGAGCCTGCCTCGAGACGAGACGCAGCCCCTCCCTCCAGGAGGACCCGCGACTGGGACTGGAAAGAAGAGATCAACAGAATCCCAAAGCAGAACCACCGGCCTGTAAGGGTCAGGACGCGCTCCGCCCAAGAAGCCAACTGAGTATGCGACTGGAAAAGACCTGAGGGGGCAATGAGCCACAGAATCTGTCAGACAACTTCCAGAAAGTTCTCCAGGACTGTTTCAAATGAGCCTGGACAGAAATAATACAGAATAGCAACCTGGTTGCCCACTACCGGGAAAGTTCTCTCTCTGGAGCCGGAGAAAGGATTTGGTAGGGAGTTAAGGGTCTCGAGATCCCCAGGGGTCAGAGGGTAGAATAACTCTAGCTATGCCTGAGTGCTGGCCTGTGGGAGGGAGGAGCAGGAAGGCTCCGTGTGCTGCTAGATTCTACGAAAGGCTGCTACCCGCCTGCTTTTAGAGCTTTTGGGCGGATTTTTTTTTTTTTTTTTCAGAAAAAATGTGAACCCTCACCCCCAAAATAACCTAACCAGATCCGCTGAGTTTTCTGGGAAGGGGTGGCCTGAACATCTTTCCTTGAGCTTGAGGCTAGCGCACTGTTAGTCCAGCCACTTAGATGAACTCAGGGGAGACAACGGTATCGGGAACCAACCGCAGCTCTTGCGTTGAGCTGTATCGAACTTTTTTTTTTTTTTTCCTTTCCCAGAGACAGGGTTGTTTCACAGTGTAACCAGCCCTGCCTGGACTTGCTCTGTAGATCAAGCTGGCCTCGAACTCACAGAGATCCGCCTGCCTCTGCCTTCCCAGTGCTGGGATTAAAGCCATGCGCCACCACGCCCAGCGGAACCTCCTTTTCTTAAAGACAGGAGGTATCGAATTTTGGAAACCAGCCCAAGCCAAACCACAGGGTGTACCCCATTCGGGTGCTCTTTCCTCAAGTTGATATCTCCCTGGGTCTGAGACTCCGAGCTCTCTTTTCACAAGTCAAGGGTGGGGGGTGCTCACGTGAAGAATGTTATGAAAGGAATCAGAAAAAAAAAAAAAAAACTGTTCTGGATTGAGATAACCATGTCCATGTCGGTTTCCCAGGTCCTTCCTGATGTTAGTTAGCTTCTGCTGATATGAGCCCTGCCTAAAAAGGAGAGGACTGGAAGTGATGACCTCGCTGAGCCGCTAGCCTTAGGGAGCATATGTCCAAGCTGAGGCAACAGGACGACGACGACGACCCACCACCACCACCACCACCACATACATCCTAGCAAAACTCCACCATTAGGACCTCAGTGCAGGTCTGGACACACCTTCATGTACACATGAAGTAGACGCCCACGGGGGTGCGCTGACCTCTGACGTTCTCCCACCCAAGGGACTCTTTCAAAAAGTTTGACTTCACAGTATGCTCTCATAAGCATGTTCGCCTGCGGGCCCAATCAAACCCAGACGCCTGCAGAGTTCCACGGCGTGAGTCTGCACACTCAGCATTGGGCACGTCCTCAGGCAACATGATGCTAGTACTCAGAGCCCCAGACCTTCTCTGCCTGCTGGGACCAGGGCAGAAAAAGCCCAAGACCGCCACTCCAAATGAAGTGACTGACAGTGAGGACCCACCTCACACTTTCAGAAGTGTCCTCAGCTCAGAATCATTTGCTGACGGGTCTGTCGGGCGGTGGGGATGGGGTGTGTGTACCCAGTTAAGAAGTCCTCCACATCCTCATGTTCGGTCAACGCCACCCATCACTCACAGACACTCCACAGCAGAGGCCCAGAGGGAAGGTCCAGGTGGGGACCCGGGATGCTGTGGGGTTGGGGGTGAAGATTCTGTACTACTGACTAGGAGAAGGGCTGGGGGCATCAATGGGGGGACCTGGGAAGCGTTGACTTTTGCGCTGTTTGCCGCGGCCTCGGAGCAAGCAGACGCCATCTGTTTGCCGGCTGCGACGCGTCCCGTTTAATTACCCTCCCGGCAGCCTAATAGAGATGATATTAAACTAAATCTTTCTGACATTAAAAGTAATTATCCCCAAACCGGTGGCTCCGGGACGAAGTTGCCCCTCCCGCACAGATCCCTTTCCAAAGCTCTAGATTCCGTTGGTTTGGCTCGAACTCTACACCTGGGAAGGGGCTGGAGGAAGAAGAAGGCACCTTTGGAGACAGTGTCCCCAAAGGCAGGCATTTCTGACAAGCGTTTTTTCCGCATCATAGTGGCTCCTGTTCCTGCGTGGACGCAGGCGTGGACGCCAGCACACGAGACATTTTCCTCCAGTCTTGCTGATTAAGTCCCCCAGTCGTGCGTGCCCAGCGCGAATGGAGAGAAAGGCAGTCTGGTTTTCTGTCCCTGCTTCCGTTGAAATGGCCCTCAGTGGAAGACCTAGGCTAGGGCCAAGAAAAGTCGACACAACTTTGGAGTTTGGAAACAAAACAACGAACCGCTCACAGTGGCTCTGGTTTTTTGCGTGTTCCTCCTGTGAGGACTCCAGCGTCTCGCACTTTCCCTGCAGTGATTCTTGAAGATCTAAATTCCCCCATTAAGTCCTATTATCTCATTTTTCAGGTGAGAAACTGATTCCTAGCTGGAAGGCGGTACACAGAAGCGGGTACACAGGAGCCAAATTTCAAGCATGGAGTACCCTTCCCTAGCCAGTTCTTGCAAAGCTCTGGGTTCCACCTGAGGCTCTTCCTCCGCAGTCGGGGTCCAATCGCTGGTGCTCCGCTTCTTGGGGTAAAGGGTGTCTTACTCTCAAGCAGCAGGTGGAAGGGCAAACTGGGGGCGGGGGAGGGACCGCACTGGTGCAGAATGTAGCAGGAGGGGCCAACACCAAGCCCCAATCAGTAGCCACAGCCACAGCTACAGCCATAGCCACTGCCCTCCTAGGACAAGCCCTGCAAGGGAGTAGGGGTTGCCCAAGGTTTCAAGGCTTTCTATTTTAAAGTGTCTCTGTGTTTGCTACTCCGCTAAACCGTAGGTGTGGCCGGTGTTGCTTAGCACACCATGCTTTTAGGAAGTGCAATGGCCCATTTCAGACCTGATCAGCCTGGATCCAGGGTCCAGTCATAGGCCCTTGTCCCCTCACCTCAGTTCTGGGTATAGTACGGGGCTTAGCGATTACTTTTAGGGTTGATTTCTTTAAATTCAGCAGTTATTTGAGGAAAACTGAGAATCTGGCCACTCGTGTAACAGTATTTGTTGAGTCTCTAGAATGTGTCCTGCTCTAAGGAGCAGAGATTAGTTACTTGTAATGTGTTCTTACAGAGTTCTCTGGTCAACTAGGCACATGGCACACACTGTTGACCTCACAGTGCCGAGAGTAGTGGGTGTGGAAGGGACTTCCTGAAGGGGCCCTTGATATGAGCGTCAGGTTTCCCAAATGAACTCTGCCAGTGCTTGTTCTCATAAAGTAAATATCTTACAAACGTTTATGAAAATGTAGTAGAATATATTTTGGTATGTATCTTTGTAAACTATTTTTGTGTGCTCATTTACAAATATATGCACCATGTTTACAAACATAAAACATTTTTCACAATCTTTAAAAGGAATTTGAGACGTTCAGTTATATGGATGTATCTAATTTAGTCAATTCTTTTAAATAGTTAGTCTCCATTTTATGCTCTGATAACATTGCTATCATGAGCTTCCTTTATGGATGTGACCCAATTATTTCCTTAGGATAAATTACTAGAAATAAGATCGAGTGATCAGAGGCTTTCTCTCTCCTTTTTTTTAAGGCGTTTGATAGCTTCCTGTCAAACAGTCCTCAGAAAAGGCTGTGGCAGGCAAGGCACTCAACAGATGCATCTCGGGATCTTTTTAATCTTGGTGAATTCAAGCAAGCAGTATCTCACAGACATTGCAATTTACATTTTCATAGGTTTTTTTCTTTATTTCTTAGTCATTGTGGTCCATTTTAAAACAATTTGCATTAGTCCTTTTAAAAATTGGGGCTACCCTATTTCCACTTAGCTCAGCAGCTATGCACACACCACGGCAGCGGCGCCTCCCTTCTGCTGTGTCTGCTGTATGTCTTCATTACAGGGTTTCCTATTACTATCCTGGGGTTTTAAACTTTTTTTTTTGGGGGGGGGAGGCATGCTTGCTAATTTCCTCTGAAAAATGGTGTATATTTATAGTATCTTAAAGGTTTTCCAGTTTTAAACTTCTAGGATAATTTATTACTTATATATTTTACCATTAGCTCTTTTCGTTATTTCTATAATTAGTTCAGTTGAAATTAATTTTTTATGGATGGTGTGAAGTTTGTAACCTAACTTTTCCCCCAAATAATTGGCTGGTTATCACAGGACTGTTTCGTGATCTGCAGGTTCCTCCATCAACTACACACATACTAACATCTCAGACGACCTTTCTTGGCTTCAGTACTTATTTTCTGCCATCCCCAGTGATCTAATTCTTGCACTTGTGTAATATTTGGAAGAGCAGGTCATACTACCAATTCCTGATTCTTCTTTTTTCAAACTTCTTGTGTTCTTTTTTTTTAAAATACAATAACTAACATTTTATGAATTACAAATCTCATTAGTAAAATAAAAATTGAAGTCCTCCTCCCATAAGGTTTTCTGTGTAGCCCTGGCTGTCCTGGAACTCACTCTATAGACCAGGCAGGTCTGGAAATCAAGAGACCTGCCTGCTTCTATCTCCTGGAATTAAAGTGCTGGAACTAAAGGCATGCACCATCACTGCCAGGAAGAATCTGTTATTTTAAATTACTTTGAGGTTGTGCATTTTTTTTGCAACAGGAGATGCTTTCACCCAGAGCACAGTGACTTTATTCCTAAGAGTGTATTTTGTTTGTTGTTGTTTGTTTTGTTTGTTTTGGTAAGAGTCATCCTTTCCTCCCATACTGTTTCCTAAACACACATCCTTGGTAGTATGTAGCTATTTTGAACAGAGTCTCCTCTCCCATTTTATCTAACTGCTAATGACAGGCGCTTAAGAAAGTCAAGGTGATTTGCAGGTCATTTTTAACTCTGGGAACTAATCCTTAGATTGTTGAGTTCAGGAGTTGGCTTACAGGATGATGTTCCAAGCCCAACTTAAAGCCTTGGCTGTGATGGTGAGGCAGGACAGAGAGGAAATTTAAGAAGGCACAGGTAAAGAGAGGAGCCCCTGGACCTACAGTCCAGTCCAAGTCTCTCACCAGCTGAGTCAAGAATTCTGGGTGTAAAGGTTGCTGCACTTCACTCCCATGGCCAGTGCCTTGTGGGACTTGCCAGCTTTCTCTGGCTTGCCTCACAGCCATCTGAGATCCTGGGCCAGATCTAGGCTGGTTCCTGGGTCAGATCTGTTTAGACCTTTCTTGAGAGTGCAGCAAGGAACTGCTGGTTGTCAAGAATTCCCAGCAGGCAGCATCTAAGACACAGACCAAAATGAAGAGGGATGGATGGATTTGGGAAGAAGCCAATGAATGTAAGCCACAGGTCACCTCTCTTCTGTTTTTATCCCTCCCGTATTATTATTTTTTAACTCTGACCCCACCCCCCATTTCCTGTTCTGTCACACAGTGTGGCTGTTAGGTCCTGGCAGTTCCTAGTTTCCTGACTTCCTTAGGGCCGGCCAGGCCCATCCATCTCCGATTTGGAACCCCATGCCCTGTATTAGCTGATATAGATTCCAACATGCTGCTCTTTCTCCCCCAGGTTTCCTTCCAATCCAGCTTCTGATGCCTTAACTGTCTCATCAGTGTGGCACATGCTGATTTTGGGGGTGTAGGGGTCCCAAGTGCCTCTGTGTCATCCTCTCTGAAACCACACAATCATCTATAAAGAAGTGATCTGCCAGGGTCACAGGGCTGGTGTGGGGATGGTTGAAAATTGTTGTTTACAATCAGAGAATGAATGGGTCTTTCCTACCAGTCCCCTGAGCTAGCCTGCTCCAATGTTTGAAATCCCTTTGTTTGGTGCACTTACCACACTGTGTGCTCATTGCTGGTTAAGCATCCCACATTCCCTTCAATCTTTTTAGCACCAGTGTTCTCATGGTCAGGGTTCAGCAGGGATATGGACCAGAGTCTTGCTTGCCCCTACCATACCTCCTCTATAAAATGAGGGTAAAATGACGCATCCATTAAGCATTCAGTAGTATAATGTCTTAAAGCCTGTGATGGGGTGAATTAAAAATGCCCACTCCTTCACAGGGGAATGCTTTTCAGGGTGGTGCTATTCAGGGGGAGGAGCCTTGCTAAATGGAAGATAACACTGGAGTGGGCTGAGGATTTGCAGTTTAGCTTCATTTTCGTTCTTACGGCTTCCTGTGTATGGATGAAACGTGACCTCAGTGCTTCCTGACTGCCAGGCTGCCTCACACTCCTACTGCAATGCCTTCTCTGTCTGAATGGACTATATCTACTCTGAAACTAAACACCAAAACAAACTCCTTCTTCTCTAAGTTGCCCTTCATTAGAATTTTATTTTATCGTATCATATCTTATCAACATTTATTCCATCCTAGCAACAGAAAAGTAACTAATATGAAGTCCTTCCTAGTGACTGGCACACGGGTATTACTTAGTAGGCAGATTCTGTGCTACCCCTCAGAGGGAAAAAAATTGTTTCCTTCTCAGCATCCTCCATGAGGAGGAAGACTGGGCATCTGGTACCTGGAAATGCAAAGAATTTGGTCTCAGGTGCCTCTGATTTTGAACTCTAATCTGAAAATTCCTCCCCAGAACCCAATTTCAGATGGATTGACACTGAACGACCTCTCAGCATATCCTGGCTGTTCAAGAACTCTCTCCATTTCTGACTTACTCTCTGACTCTTTCTCTCCCGCACCCCCACCCCCACCCCCAGCCCGTAGCTTCATATATGTTCTGGAGGTTCCATTAACTAGAATACAAAACACAAAGCATCCTTCTCACACAACCAAGGAAGAAGCAGAACAGCCAAGGACCACTCCAAGCTCTCTGGGAAGCATATTCTTACCCCTATTTGCTCTCAGGCCTTCTACTTGGGGCTCACACCAGACTTGACTCTTTACCAGACTCCTCTCCAAGGTGTGGTACCATTTTTATTGAAGAAAGCATATTCTTCATTCTGCCTATACTTCCCATAACATGGAAGAAAGTCATGAAGAAAATGAAGCACGGAAGTGGCAGCTATGCAAGCCAGTTCCTTACTGACATTTGCTATGGGTAAAGGCATGTCACAATGGAGACCTTAGACAAGTCAGTTCATTGCTCTGGTCCTCAGTTTCTCCATCTATAAGGTTTTGAGCGAAAGACTACAATGATGGAACTAGAAAGATAATGGTTTCAAGTGGAAATTTTTGGTTTCTAAATGGATGTTCAACAGAGTCCTTGGCACTCACTTCTGGAAATAAAGAGAGTTCCCGACTGCTTCTTCTGACCCCCAAAGCACAAAGAAAAGTTTCAATAATGCTTGTTGTTGCTAACTTCTCAGAAAAGCCTTATGCAAATGTTACTAGTGTGTGCTCATGGGAGGCAGGTAACATGTGCAGGGTCTGGACACCTGTGTCCAGAAGGCAGCCTCCATCCTAATGCTGTGGATGCCTCCCTTGGCTAATTCTGGGATCTCAAACTGGGAGGTTCACCATGCTCCCCAATGGAACTTACCCATGAAGCAGTTTTGACTCTCTAGCATTGGGTGGGGAGACTTTGGGTTTCTATATTTCTGGGGAATTTCTAACACTGAAATTGGTGGTTCCAAACCACTCCTGTCTGGGCATTTTAACCTGGGCGGAGGCTTAGAATCAAGTTTGTAAGGTTTCACTGAATGGATAAGTCAAGGCTAACCTCATTTTCATAAGACAATGGACACTTAAATAGTGCTATTATGGTGAATCATTTTGGAACAAATACTTGTTGTGGAGGCAGGCTCACGCATAGGTCAGTGGTGTATGGTATAGAGGCTGAGACTTCTGTTGTCCAGTCCCTCTGGCCCCCTCCCATTTTTCATCAGTGTATGGAACAGGGACTGTACATTTCTCCTCATAGAATAGTTGGTGGTTCATTCGTAACATTTACTGTCAGTGTCCTGTGCCAGATCCCACAGGTGTGGACCTGTTACAGTCCAGTGGAAGAGACTTCTGTGTAAATAACCATAATAACATGATACCTGCTCTGCCAAGGAAACACGGGGATTAGAAGCAGCTTTGCGCTGTGGGTTCCAGGATCTTACTGGAGAAGCAGCACAGTGCTGGGCTAAGCTCTGAAGACAAATGGTCTGTGTTTGATATGGCTACTTGGCTTACTTGTTGTATGTGACCTTGAACAAACGACCTAACCTCCTGGGCCTTAGTTAGAGAGCATCAGTGAAGTAAAGAACAAATGAGTTGATACTAGTAACTCTCACGGTCTCTGGCCTATAACAGACAATATTTAAGTGGTCCTTCTATTACCAAACAGTTCTTTATGACACCTGCACAGTAGCAGGCCTGTGCTGGGCAATACAAGTCACTGACTCCACTGTCAGGGGCTTATTCCTTAAACAAAACTAAAACAGTCTTATCCAGGAAGAGTTTGAAAGGAGTGGAGGGTAAGGAAGGAATTTCTAGCATTGAGGGCACACAGGACAGAGGGGAGTGTGTGACAGTGTTAACTAATGCCAACCTACCTGTGGGTCTAAAGTTCTATAAGCTGAAGCAGCCAGGGAGGGGGCTCACCAGTGAATAAAAGCACAGAAGTGAGCTTAGGGCACGTGTGGGTCCCCAGAAGCCCACTCCTCTCCGTTACGTGTCTCTGAATAGTGACTCAGTTCTCTAAGCTTTAGTTTTTATAACTGTAAGAAAGGATAGTAATAGTGCCAAGCTCACGGGTGAGTCTGAAGATGATGTAGAAGGAAAGTGCAGCCATGTTGGGCTTACTTAGGGATCCAACACCAATTCCTTTTTTTTCTCCCCTCAGTAAACAGCTGGCTTTGCTTCAGTAATTATACAGTTAACCTACAGTGTGCCAGACTCTAGACTGGCTCTGAAAATAAAGATCAAGATATACTTTCTTGGCCTTTCAAAGTTACTAGATAAATTAGTGACCATCTTTTAGTAGTTTGATGGCAGTATCTCTGTTCAAATTCAGTCAATATATTCACAGCTAGTGTGTTGTTTGCTCGTCATTTTGCTAGGTCTTGAGGATATGAAGTGATTCTGGTCTTTTGGGGGGGCTTTACAACCTGAGGAAGGAGGCTGTGATGGTTTTTGAATATGGTTGGCCTAGGGAGTGGCATTATTAGATGTGGCCTTGTTGGAGGAAGTGTGTCATCATGGCCATGAGTTTTAAGACCCTCATCCTAGCTGCTTGGAAGCCAGTCTTCTCCTAAGAGCCTTCAGATGAACTCTCAGCTCTTCTTGCACCATGCCTTCCTGGATGCTGCCATCCTCCTGTCTTAATGATACTGGACTGAACCTCTGAACTTGTAAGCCAGTGTCAATCAAATGTCCTTTTAAGAGTTACCTTGGTCATGGTGTCTGTTCACAGCAGTAAACCCTAACTAAGCCAGAGGCCATGAACTGAATTATGGTTCAGAAAGATGGCAAAATGGCAGCACGAAGATTCCCAGCACAGGCATTTGACCTGTGGTGTGACGGTGAGGCAGTGGTCAAGGAAAGACACAGGAGGGAGCCAAGTCTAAATAAGGATGGAAGCTGGTAGGGTCTATGAAGGCAGTCCTATGATGACAGAAAGCTGGCACACTCAAGAAACTTGCTTAAAGTGGAATGTGTTGAGGGCAAGACTGGAGATAGAGGTGGGGAAGGATGTAGGGTAGATAACAAGAGCTTAACTCCAAACCAAGAATTAGGGTTTTATTTGGAGGGCACAGGGAAGCTTTTGAGGGCAGATGCAAAGAGGATGACAAGGCAAGGCAAGGGTTTTGAAAACTTTCTGGTAGTGGTGGAGAAGGGTGTAGAAGAGAAGGGACTGGAGAATGGCAACCAATTAGGATGCAATTTTTTTAATCTTAACGAATGATTAAACTCTGAGGGGGGGAAGTGTTGTGGTGGATAAAGGATCAATGAATGGATTTGAGGGTCCTATATGCATTAACTATTGCTTAAATCCTGGCTTTTGACACATTTCCTTGTAATGGTAGAACTAGGTACTTTAGGAATGAACCAAGAGAGCCAAGTTGTCTATTAAAACATGGCTTTCCTCTTTCTAGCATCCATTCTTCATAATTATAAAGTCTTGGTAGTGTGATTGTGCTTCCCTTGAGGCAGCATTGCATTGTTGCAGACATGTTAGGAATTGGTGGTGGTGTGTCAAAAGTTGGTAGATGCAGAACTCTGTTTTGCCCCTTAATGTGTATGGGGCTGTGACAATTGCTTTAAAATGTCTTTGCTGTATGAAGGAAGTAGGAAGTTGGAAACATCTATACACAGGGTTGTTGTGAGGTGAGAAGGTTTGCAATGTACTGAGTACTTTCCTAGGGCTCTAAAATACAGAACCTCCTGAATTTCTTTTTATTCTTTCTTCCATGTCTTTCCCCATAAATGGCCACTTCTCACAGCCACCATACACTATTATAATCCTCCAAGTCTGCAGAGCAGATACTAGCTGTTCCAACTGCTTTACAGGAATGCATTGAAATCTCCTAAGATTTTATGAACAAGTTTTTGTTAGCATTTCCCTTTTTTATAGCTGAAGTGCAGTGACCCAGGAAGGTGAGGTAACCTCTCCAAGTTATTGCGTGGACTTGGTACTTGCTCCCAGGCAATATAGCTCCAGAAGATGGGCTCTAAAGCACATACTACTACTTGGCAGAACCAAGAACCACAGCTGACACATTGTGAAAGAGTTAAGAGGTGAAAAAGGGCCAGGCTTCTTTTAATTGTAATTCTTACCAAACTTTCAAACTGTAATAGAAACTGTGAGTTCCCAGCCAGCCAGGGTTTACAGTGAACCCTGTTCCAAACACACTTTTCAGTGGAGGGGAGCAGTGTGAGTGCTAAGGACTCTTATTGTCTTCTAAAGCTGATTATGTGAGAAGAGCAAGAGATACTAAATGCACAGGGAGGTTCAAGGCAAGCAAATTGACTGGTAACATCTAATCATCCCCGGGAGCTTCTTTTAGATACAAAATGTGGCTTGATAATAGAAAACCACATAGCTTCAACATCCCAATTAGTCTGATATTGTTTGCTTGATGCAAATGGTAGCTCTTTGATTTTGCTGGTTAACAGATCCCACTAAGAATCCAATGAATAGAGATTCTCTTTCCAGAAGATCACACACTTAAGTTCTGCACACAAAAGAGGATTTCAAGAGCTATGCCTGCGGTGAATTTAGACAATCTATAGAACAATGAAACACAAGAGGCTAGGACTTGAGTCTTGATTCTTTTACTAAGGTGTTGGGGACACTACGCAAGTCATAGCCTTTTGAGCATCTTATGAAAAACAGAATGATTATCTCTGGCTCGGTCACAGCTGTGGACTGATCAGAATTCTGGAAGGTGAGGTGAACTGTAAAGTGCTTTCTGAATGCTGTCAGGATATAGAGGTTCAGACGGTTTGCTCACCTTCTGGTCATACAGAGCTAGGGCTAAAGTGCACACACATGGGAAGTCCTCCTAAGAATTTAAAATGATCACCTGCGAGATGAATGTGAAGGGTTACAGAGAAATGCCTAAGTAAGTTGCTTCTGGACTGAATCAGGACTCTTTGTCCTACTCTCTCATGGGATCTTGAACTAGGCAGCTCAATGGGATGTAGAGAAGTGTGTCAGTCAGTGATGTCAAAAATGGAGACAAATGAGGAAAGATGTCAGAGCTTTCATCTCTGAAAAGTAGCCTGCTGCCTGGCATACCCAGGTGAGCATATCTAGCTTTAATGCATCTACAGAAGTAATGTTTTTAATTCCTTTGGCTAAACAAAATCTACAAAACCTTAAGTCTCAAGCTCTTGCATGAGAAAGACTCCACAAGAGTGTTCCCATCCACTCAGGCTGTGAATGCTTTTCACTCAGATGAACACCTACCTGTATGGCTCATCAAAACGCCCAGGGTCAGATCATGGTGGCCTTCTAAAACAGAAGCCTCCCAAAGCAATAGCCTGCTAAAGGCAATGGGAAATTGGTATTGCTTCCTCAACCTTCTACACAAATTCTTCAAAGACACAAATGAGAATCCAAGAACAGAGGGCAGTGACGTAGATTGGGGGATGACAAGGCATCCTGGAGGTCACTGGAAGTAGCAGGGCAAGGAGTGTGGAGGAAATGTATTGATGACCTCACTGTGTATGGAGGCTGGCATGTACAGCTCAAGGGAGGCCTACGGCTACGAATATGACACTGCTGATTCTGTGGTGATAGCAAGTCACTTTAGCTCTATGCTCACAGAAGACAGTTTCTAAGGCTCTGTCCTGTCTGGAGCTCAGTCAACCAGACTGCCAGGAGCAAACAGTAATAGGGCCTAGATGATAGGAATTCAGGAGGCTGAGCATGATAGACAGAGCTTTGTAAGGCAGGGTTGAAAAAGGGCTTGTCAACTTCACACACATTCAAGTAACATTTAATAACTGTTAGAAATTGGTTTCAGAGTAAAGTCTATATGTTGGTATACAGAAGTAAACAGGAATGGTAGGGAACCATATAGTGAAGCCACATCCAAGTCAGAGGGACAAGTTAGACATAAGAACTCTGAGATTGCTCTCAAACACCTGCCCACACCCTGGCTGCTGTTTTTGACTGCGGTTTGAGTTCAGGGCTGTGGCTTCTCACAGCAGCTATAAAACAAAGTCTAGCTGGAAAAAGAAGAGCTGGTGCCCTAGCACAGCTGCAGCTTCAGAAATGACATCTTGTGGTGCCACTCGATTGGGAAGGAACTGCTTAGGTGGAGCTCCCCTCACAGGAGCTCCCGTTTCAGTCAGTTGGCAGATAAAGCGTAGTGATACTGGGAACAATCTCTTAGAAGAGTTTTCAGAGGATGTTCATGGCTGAGCATCAGAGAAAAACAGGTGAACTTCCTTGGCCAATACTTTTTGAGAAGAGGGAAAAGTGATCAGACACATCTTCGGCTTTGGTTAAAGTCTTCTTAGAAACCCCATAATGGTCCCAGGGAAACACACCTTAATACACTTACAAAATAACCAAACTGGTAGGTCAGCTCTTAAGATAAAAGACTGGAGATGACACAAAAAACACCATAAAGAACATTTCAGGACTAAAAGACTATGAAGATATAAATAATACTCTTATGAACTACCCCAAAACCTTAAATCCATTGATTAACAAAGTGCACTTCTACTGAATCAAACCCAAGACTACTATGTATCAATTCTGGCAACACATGTATTCTAGGCTAAGCCCCCACACTTGCTCTCCTAAATATACGAAGTCTGAATTTTTAGCCAAAGAATGAGATTCCTTTTATTTGGGATATAAATTCAATATCTAATATTAAAACATTCAGAAACTAAAATCATAGAGCAAGTCCCTTATTGCAAGAGAGCCCACAGGGCAGCTGATCAGATTTTGGCAATGGACAAACACCAAACGCTGGCTAGGTATTGTGGGGCATGCCTGGAATCTTGCACTTGGAGAGTGAAGCAGATTACTAAAGGTTTGAGGCCACACCTCTGAGCTACATAGTGAGCTCTGGTCTCCAAAGCCTAAAAAGTGAAAAACAAAAACAAACAAACAGACAAACCACTCCACCAAGTGACAAGGTCCAGATGTATAAAGTCGTAGTGGGAGAAAAGGCAGGAAAACTGTGTGTAGTGTACACTGAGACACTAGCAATGCGGGAGCAGGTATCTAGGAAGTTCTAAGTGCCTCAATACAAGCTGAAGAGCAGCTTGCCACAGCTGGCCTATACCAGTCTTGGTACCAGCACTCTGTGCACATGATCTCAATACATTGTGTACTTGAATAGTTTCCCAAGCTGCAATGAAACAAACAAACAACCCCCCCCCCCAAGATGGAATATGGAGCTCATGACAGGAGTATATAAATACCTTGAATATATAACAAAACTCTCAGTAAAGGAGTCAGATATATGATATACTCCTCTACCCCAAAATGTCTGATGTTCAGGTCAAAAATGTCCCATTTGACTTTTTTTTTTTTTTTTTTTTACTTTGCCTTTTAAAATTAGGAGATAAACTTAAAATGTAGTTATAGACATGGAAAGCCAGAGGGTATGAGCCCTGGCTCAATGAGACATATCAAATATACAGACAGCATTCTGATGTCAAGGACAGAAAGAACTGTCCTGAACAATGAGGGAAAGATGGGTTAAGCTCCCCCGGGGCCACTCACACACAACAGAACATTAATCATTAAACAAGGGCGAAGGGCAGGTATAGGAGAGGGCAATGGAGCCGTGGTGCTCCATCATGAGGAACGGGGAATATATACTCATGGATGGGAAATTTTAAGTAGCTATGTTTATTACTTTTTTCCAGCAATCTTGCAAGAGGCAGAAGTGTGACACTGAACTGAGTGACACGAGCATGTAGGTGGGTTGGTGAGGAGCCCATCTCTTGACACATGCCACTGGCTTGTCAGGAGTGGCTGCTTCTACCACTCAGTCATGTTTACTCTTTTGCTTGAAGGAAAAGGGTCTCTTGAGGGAACAAGTTTACCTCCAATAATGACTTATTGGGGTCTAGCTGAGTTACCTGAAAAGAAAGAAAACACATATTCAGAAATCTAGAACAAGTACATCAATTTTCAGTCTTTTACACACAGGCATGACACATGCAAAGTATCGTATTTGATCTTAAAATAATTCTGTGTACTGCTGGTGGTGTTGATATGTTCTCTGAGGAAACCAGGCCTCTCAGAAAGGTCATATTCTGCAGTTTTATCAAGTAGGGAAGTTAGTACTGTCTTCAAGGTTAAGACTCAGCCACTTCCCGGAGAGGTCCCTTGCCTCTTGTGCTTTGGGGAAAGACACAGGAGGGTCCATCTGGTTGAACTGAGTGATGTATGCCTGAGACCTTTAGTTGGTTAACCTCTCTCTCTGCTTGTTGGGACAACAACTAAACCTTTAGAAGGACAAGGGCTAGGTCCTTCCACTAAAATTACATGTAGCAAGCTACAGAATGGCCATTCTACTGTGATCAGAGATGACTATATCTCAGGGATGATCCCTTGGGAGACATATCACAGTCTCCTTATTGGGGGTATATGTAGTTTGGAAAGATGAGGCAACCACATTATTTATATATATATATATACACACACACACACACATATTGTATATATATAATCAACCACTAAACTGTAAAAGGCAGATGAAATCTTGATACCATGGACTATGCTACATGAGAGATCTTAATTAGATTTTTGCCCTCCCTAAGCCAAGGCAGTGATGGCATGTGAACGTTTATAAACCTAAGAGAAAGAAACAAAACATTCATTAAAAGGGGTCATGAATTCTGAAAGGCTGAAAAATACTAGGTTAGTAGAGAGGATATAGGATTTGAATATAATAGGGAGAGTCTAGTTTAAGTCACAGTGGTGCAGCTTTGTGACTTATAGGACTGATGAAGATTAAATGAGAAAGAACATAGTATACAGTGTCTAGTACGGTGTAGATCAGCAGACTATGCTGTGTATGAGAGCAACTGTAAAGGGAGATGGATGTGTGGGTAATGGGCCACTCTGAGCATGCAATGGATGGTTAGCTGCTTTCTTTCCATACCTGAAGCTGCTGCTCTGCTATTTATATGAGCTTTGGGACCTTGGGTAAATAGTATGGGCAGGCAATTTGTCTGCTCAACTCAAGCCACTCATAATGAGATGACTCTGCGTTCTTCTTCCAGCTAGAGAAGGGGAGGCCCTGGGGACAAGGGCTGGGTGTCAGAGACAGACTAGTAAGCTCATATTGGGGAACACTCTCTTTAGTGTATCCAGACAGAAACTTATTATGCCCAGGAGGGTCTTTAAGGAGGTATCTCCACCCCTAGGATTCTTTCTGCTTATAAATCTTGCCCTACTATTATCTCTTGGGTATTGGGCAGATGGGCAGGCAAGGTGGAAGGGAGGGCCTAGCCTGCTGTCTGTCTTCCAATGTGCAGGGAGGGCAAGCTGCTGGCAAATGTTTACCCACTTCCTCAATTAACGTACAATACTGCACTGGCTTCTGTCAACAAACAGAGCTATGCTGCCTCTGCTTCAGACTCTGGCATTTTCTGCCCAGCTGCTTCTGCTATTGTTCTTAATTAACATGCCAGAGCTCTTCCGGCATCTTCTACTTTGTTATTTGTGGTTTGTAAATATGATGCTTACTGGGAGAAACCAAAACTACACTAGTGGCAAAGCTGTGAGAACAGGCAGGAAGATGTGTTAGGAAGCAAAACAGGAGAGAAGCTGGAGCATCAGGCCTACGTGGCACCTACTAGGGTGATAGATGTGCAAGATAAGAGATTCACAAACTCTTAGTTAAAATTCTAGATGTCACTGATAAAACAATCAAAAATTTCTTGGACATATATTACAAGCCAGGGACTTCCAATATATTTCTCAATTAGTCCATAAAACAACCACCATGCAAGGTAAGAAACTGAATTTCTTGTTTAAATTAGCCTTTCCCTGTAGGTAGTCTGGAGATGTCATTCTGCAGCTTCAGTGAGGCCCTAGTCAGTGGATTACTTTGAAATAGGCACAGCTCTGTTGCAACACATTCTCTCAGAGGGTCCACATGAGGCCACCTTCAACCCCACGCTCTAAAGTTCATTTTATTTATGCTTAAATTTTTTTTACTATCTAGTTTTTTATTTTTCTTTCTTTTTTTAATCCATTTGTTTAGTAAAACAAATTATTAGTACAACAGTAACACAACTGTTGACAACAATAATATCCAATAGTTTATAAACTTTCATCACACACTGAATATATTAATTTATTTAATCTTCACAATAATCCTTGACTTAAGTATTGTTATTTCCACTTGACAGGCCAGGAAACAGGTTTAGAAAGGCTGAGAATTTGTTCAAGGCCACATAGCTAGTAAGTGGAACTTGTTATGTAGACCAGACTAGCCTTGAACTCCCAACAATCCAACTGCCTCTGCCCCCCAAGTGAGCGTGCCCAGAGCCATGCTTTAGTACTGTAGGAGCCGCTCCGCTCACCCTGAGCTCAGCAATACTTTTGGGCCAGTGTTAATGAGGATATAGATAACATGATACAAAACATACACTGTAAAACATACAAAGTCTTTTGTTCTTTTTCATATCATTTGATCTAAATGCTAGTCTTGTAACTAGTGTTATCCCTAGTTTACAGATAAAAACCATAAGATTAAGAGATTAAATGAAAGCAAAAAATAAAATTAAAGTAAAACAAAAATAGATTAAATGAGCCCGACTGTTACTGAATTAATTGTTTTTGGCCTGTTGTATTTTTTTTATTGAATATTTTATTTACATTTCAGATGTTATCCTCTTACCCCATTCCCCCCCACTCCCTGACCAGGAACCCCCATCCAATCCCCCCTCCTCCTGCCCCCACTCCCCCACCCTCAGCGTACAGCCTTCATGGGACCAAGGATTTTCTCTCCCACTTAACGCCTGACAGGGCCATCCTCCCTTACATATACAGCTGGAGCCATGGGTCCCTCCCTGTGTGCTCCCAGGCTGGTGGTTTAGACCCTGGGAGCTTTGGTTGGTTGGTATTGTTGCTCTCCTCATGGAGCTGCAAACCCTTTCGGCTCCTTCTGTCTTCTCTCTCACTCCTCCATTGGGAACCCCATGGTCAGTTCAATGGTTAGCTGTGAGCATCTGCCTCTGTATATGTCAGGCTCTGGCAGAGCCTCTAAGGACACAGCTATATCAGGCTCCTGTCTGCATGTACTTCCTGACATCCACATCAGCATCTGCCTTTGGTGACTGCACATGGGATGGATACCCAGGTGGGATGGTCTCCAGACGGCCCCTCCTTCAGTTTCTGTCCCACACTTTGTCTCCATATTTGCTCCCTTGAGTATTTTGTTACTCCTTCTAAGAAGGAACGAAGCCCCCCCCACTTGGTCTTCCTTCTTCATGAGCTTCATGTGGTCTGTGAGTTGTATCTTGGGTATTTCAAGCTTCTGGGCTAATATCCAATAATCAGTGAGTGAATACCATGTGTATTCTTTTGTGACTGGGTTACCTCACTCAGGATGATATTTTCTAGTTCCATCCATTTACCTAAGAATTTCTTGAATTATTGTTTTTAATAGCTGAGTAATATTCCATTGTGTAAATGTACCACAATTTTTGTATCCATTCCTCTGTTGAAGGACATCTGGGTTCTTTCCAGTTTCTGCACTCCTCCATTGTTGGTGGGAATGCAAGATGGTGCAACCACTTTGGAAATCAGTCTGGTGGTTCCTCAGAAAACTGGACTCAGGATTACCTGAGGACCTAGCTATATCACTCCTGGGCATATACCCAGAAGATGCTCCAACATATAACAAGGACATATGCTTCACTATGTTCATAGCAGCCTTATTTATAATAGCCAGAAGCTGGACAGAACCCTGAATTCATTACAAAATAAATAAAAAAATAAAAATAGCTCTTTGGTATTCTATTGCCCAGTAGTGTGACTATAGTTAACTAACAATCGTATATTTATATATATAGTTCTAATATCCAGAAGAGATTTTTTTTCATATTTGGCTTTTAAAAAATATTGTTTTTATCAGTTCTTTGAGAACTTTATACAATGTATTTTAATCATAGCAATCCCCTTCTTTAACTTTTCCCAAATGCTTACCACTTTCCTACCTATCCTATGTCATGTGCATGTACTCCCTGTTCCCCTTCAACTCACCAAGTCCAGTCAGTATTGGCTGACTATCCCTTCATGGGGCCTGCCCTGTATTGTGGTCCATATATCAGGTGTCAAACCATTAAAGAAAACTGGCCTTCCCTTCCCAGCAATAATTAAATGCCAGTAGGCAGCTCAGGGACTTTGAGTCCATCTCCCCTCCTCCACACTGGATTCTGGCTGGCTTGACTTTGCCCAGGCCTCGTGCATGCTGTCACAACTGGTATTCATATATGCACCTGCACTGTTGTGTCCAGAAAGCACTGATGTTTTGGAGTCACCCAATATCTCCAGCTTTTATAATCTTTATCATCCATCTTCCTCATGATCCCTGAGCCTCGAGGGGACTGTCAAATCATCTGTAGCTCGATTGCATCAGTGAGCATATCTTGCCAGGCAGGTGTTACTGCAGACTGCAGGGTTTACTGCTAGCTGAGACTGAAGACCACCTTCCTCTTACAGTAGAGTCATAGCATTTACCAGCACTATGAAAGTCACTAATAGGGATGAAGCTTCTAGTTGAGGACCAGCTGAATTTCTCCATATTCTGTGACTCAAGTACGTGATATAGAATTTTTTCTTTTTAAATCTCATTACAAAGAGATGTTAACTCAATGGGGTAATGGATATGCTAAGTATTCTATTTTGATTATTACATGATGTGCATATATCAAAAAATTACACTGCATTTTATAAATGAGGGGACACTTGGAGAATAGAGGATACCAACCTTCTGCCCAGCAGCTAGCTAGGGGCCATATTGTGAAAACACTCTGCAGTGCTCTCAGCCTCATTTGAAGGGCATGAAGCATGTAAGGGGAGCTCTCTTGGTAGGGAGGAAAGTAAGTCTGTGTTTTCTAATAAACAGCAGAGGACAAGAGAACGTGTGTGTGTGGAGAGAGGGTACAAGGAAGTGGTGCTGCTGTTGCTGTAGAGGCAGAGATGTGCTGTGCTGGGTCTAAGTCTCTCAAGTCTGACAAGTAGAAGGCAAGGCAGTGTGCTTGGTGAGGCTCCAGTACAGAGACCCAGGATGGTGAGACCAAGGTCATGGGAAGCAGAACTCTTTAGAGAAGCAGCAGGTACTAACATGGCTAATAATGGTCGCAGCTTTTCTTCTTCCTCTTTCAGGTATTTATCTTCTTGTTCTCAGTCATCATCACAGCAGCAAGCATCACTTAGTGGGCATCTCCTGTGAGCTGGGTCCATACACCTGCACTCTAGATTTATATTAGTCTCTTAACTAGTCCTCAAGATAGCTTTGTGAAATTAGTACTAGTTCCATGTTGTAGATAAGGTCACCAAGGCTACCTTGTCCACTGTTGTAGAGACTAAAGTTTTTTTTTTTTTTTTTTTGGTTTTCGAAACAGGGTTTCTCTGTGTAGCTCTGGCTGTCCTGGAACTCACTCTATAGACCAGGCTGGCCTCGAACTCAGAGATCCGCCTGCCTCTGCCTCCCAAGTGCTGGGATTAAAGGCGTGCGCCACCCCCCCCCAGCATATGCTGCATTTATAAAACTAATTTTTATAATAGTCCTCCAATGTTGGCAGAATGATTATCCTTATTTTATGAGGAAATTAAGTTACAGAGCAGATTGTCTAAAGTATCAAAGTTATTAAGGGCTGATTGTAATCAAAGGAATTTAGCTTTGGAATCTACTGAGTTACTAGATCATATGGCTAGAGATAACTGTACCTACATGAAGAAAGAAGTTGAAAGAGATGACCCAGAGTTTCTTTTAATCAAGCTTCCAGGATACAAGATCTTCACTTTAAGAATGGCAAAGAGACAAAGGTCATTTAAAAAAAGTCTTGAAATGTTTATAAAATACGAATACAAAAACCCAATCTGAGTTTTGTCTTTTGCCATTTACCTGGGACTTTACTGAATTATTGACTCTCTAAATCAACAGAGAATGAACACTTTGGGATTCCTTGTGGGAGGAGGGGTGTTCTCAAATAAGAGGTACAGTTTGACTTTATAGTTAGCAGAAGGATGTCAACCATCCTGATATTTTCTTTACTGAACCTGGGAAACCTGAATGGGTATATTCTCTCATTCAAACAACATTTTTAGCAAACCGATTCTGTAAAACGTTTACGTTAGCACAGATGGGACATATTCTCTGCCAAACAGAGCTTTTCTTTGCTATATCAATTTTCTTAGCAATTTGAAATTTTATATTCATTTCCCCCTATGACCTACCTGGGCTTCATTCAGTTCCTGTTATAAAGTTAATACTGTGTTGTGATAATGTAAACTAATGTGACAGAATCTCATCTTGCTACACTGGAAATCTCAGAATGTTATGCTGAGAAATGCCTTAACTATCCAACATTCCAGACCTTATTTCACAGGTGGGCAACCTGAGACTCAGAAGTCAAGTGACTTAGGTGAAATAGGATGAGTAAGAGCATCACTGTATGTGATTTCAGGGTTTCCAACATTTGTATGGGAGCCCTTTTTCTTTTCATTTTTTGAGATAGGGTCTCAACCTATGTTGCTCTTTACTTGGAATTTTCTAAGTGCCACACACTATGCTAATTATCTTCATATTATCTAATCAAGTGATTATCGTAATTCTTTAAGTACCCCTCTTATTCTATTTTATGGACAGGGTAAAAATTGATATTTTTATTAATGTTAAAGTGTCCTTAAAACTTGGCATCTTGTCAGGGATGCCTTGGTGACCTTTCCTGGCCTTGGTGTTCCTAGTGGTGGTTTTGGTCACTACACTATTTTTTTTTTTTTTTTTTATTGAAAATTTTTTTATTTTTTACATTTCAGATGTTCTCTCCTTACCCCATTTCCCCCCTCCCTCCCAGGAACTCATATCCCTTCCCCCTCTTCCTGCCTCCACGTTGGTGTACCCCCCCCACCCTCCCCTGTACCTCACCTCCCCACCCTCGAGTATCCCCCCCCCACGACGTCCAGCCTTCATGGGTCCAAGGATCTCTTCTCCCACTTATATATAGCTCCCTTGCCTATATAGCTGGAGCCTTGAGTCCCTCCCTAAGCACTCCCAGGCTGGTGGCTTAGACCCTGGGGCTCTGGTTGGTTGGGATTGTTGCTTTCCTCATGGTGTCGCAAATCCTCTCAACTCCTTCAGCCTTCACTCTATCTTCTCCATTGGGAACTCCATGCTCAGTTTAATGGTTAGCTGTGAGCATCTGCCTTTGAGTATGTCAGACTCTTGCAGACCTCTAAGGAGACAGCTATATCAGGCTCCTGTCAGCATGTACATCCTGACATCCACATCAACCTCTGCCTTTGGTGACTGCACATAGGATGGATTTCCAGGTGGAATGGTCTGTAGACGGTCCCTCCTTCAGTTTCTGTCCTGCACTGTGTCTCCATATTTGCACCCTTGAGTATTTTGTTACTCCTTCCAACAAATGGTGCTGGTTCAACTGGAGGACAACATGCAGAAGAATGCAAATCGATCCTTTCCTATCTCCTCGTACAAAGCTCAAGTCCAAGTGGATAAAGGACCTTCACATAAAACCAGACACACTGAAACTAATAGAAGAGAAAGTGGGGAAGACCCTCGAATACCTAGGCACAGGGGAAAAGTTCCTGAATAGAACACCAATGGCCTATGCTCTAAGATCAAGAATTGACAAATGGGACTTCATAAAATTGCAAAGTTTCTGTAAGGCAAAGGACACTGTCAATAGGACAAAACGGCAACCAACAGATTGGGAAAAGATCTTTACCAATCCCACATCCGATAGAGGACTAATATCCAATTTTTTTTTTTTTTTTTTTTTTTTTTTTTTTTTTTTTTTTTTTTTTTTTTTTTTTTTTTTTTTTTTTTTTTTTTTTTTTTATATTTTTATTAATGTTAAACAGTGTCCGTATTAAGAACTTGGGCATCTTGTCAGGGATTCCTTGGGTGACCTTTCCGGCTTGGTGTTCCTAGTGGTGGTTTTCTGGTCACTACACTATTAAGTGACAATGTTAATGGGAAAGCCCAGAGGTAAAGAGAGGGATCCTAACATGAGGAAGGTAAGAGGAAGAGATGTTCTTTAGTCTAAAAACAGGAGAAAATCAAAGTATGCAGACCAAGCATAAACAAACAAACAGGCCGCGGCATGGTGGCACAGCCTTTAATCCCAGCACTTGGGAGGCAGAGGCAGGCGGATTTCTGAGTTCGAGGCCAGCCTAGTCTACAGAGTGAGTTCCAGGATAGCCAGGGCTACACAGAGAAACCCTGTCTGAAAAACCAAAAAATAAAAATTAAAAAAAAAAAAAACCAAAAACAAACAAAACAAAAACAACACCTAAAACAAAACAAAATCACAATACCAAAGGACAGTGAGGTCTCTCCCTGAGATAAGGTCCTTATGGAAGTTCTGCTTTACAGAAGAGTAGTTTAAAGCTTGGGGTCCACAGAAGCATAAACAACATAGGCAAGTTCACAGATGAAGATTCTGTTGTAGGTTTAGATTTTTTAAAACCTGCTTTAATAAGGGTTCTCAAATGCTTTGACCCCCCTTCTAGTCCACCATCCAAAGGCAGGGGAGAAAAGACGGTAAATAGGACAAGGAGATGTGGACCTGTTTAAAAGTAGTTCCTTGGGGTGATTCCAACCTTTGTTTGTCCAGATAACAGCAGTCCAGTTCACTAAGAACAGGACAGCAAACCAGTTAGCAGCAATGGCACATCTAACAAAAAACTGCCAGTACTCTGCCACCAAACTGGCACAAGTCAGAGGCAATGACCAGGACCAGGCAAAATGCCAAGAGAAAGTCTCTGCTGTGCTTCTCTCAATAAAAATGAAGATCAGCAAAGAGACTAAAGAAACACGAGTATGTAGTGGTTTGAAAGAGGTACGCAAACACTGATCTAGGGGACAAGCTGCTCTTTAGAGGCCAATACCACACCAGACAGCCAGGTTTTCATAACAGGTCTCTAGGATGTCTCTGATTAGACTGGATCACAACACTAATTAATGACTGTGGCACTGAGAAACAGGGAAAAGATACCTGCATACTGGTTAGGTTTAGAACTATGAACTTAAGTCTTCTGAGAAATCCTAATCATTGTTTGCCCCAGAATCTCACCATTAGGCACAGATTAAGAACAAGTGGATTTTGCACAAGTCATAATCTCTTAGGAGAGGAGACACACATTTCTTATCTGCAAGATGATGACAGCAATGCCCAACACCCCAGTGGTCTTTCAATACAATACACCATGTCCCTCTGGGTCCCTCTTCCACATTTCTATATGGAAGAGAGTTGCACAAAACCATTGCACAAAACCTCCCATCCTGTCACTCTTATAGCTCTTCAACAATTTTTTTATTAAAACAGGGCAATCCTTTTCTGCTCAGCTTTACATTTCCACCTTTGTAAATGGGTATGGGTGTTTCTGACAAGGTTCTTTGGGGCCTTTAATGGTAGGCATGGCTAGGAAGGCAGTTTGGAGATAGAATATAAATTTCAAGGTAGCATAAACTTCAGAAAAATAAATCCCCCGGCTGCAGAGAGGTCATTTAGCGGTGTGCTCAATGTGTCTTCAACAGCAGAGTGGCTAGGGAGAGACTGAGCATTCTGCATGCATTTTAATACCCAAGTAGGGCCATGCAAGCCAGTGTGTTCTTAGTTCTGCACACAAGCACCACTCAAGAGCTGGAGCTTTGAACAGGAGTTAAAAGAGTTGAGTCCCTAACGACATACAAAAGACTTGCTGGTGCGATTTATTCTGATGTATTTACTTATCCAATTACCAAAACAGCAGGAGATCATTAAAATTTCTAGTTACCAGATGCAGCACGTTCAATATCTTAAATGTTACCAAGGCTTTCTCTGAGCTATTTTGATATTACACTTCATCTGCCCAAAAGCTTATGAAACTGAAGGCAAGAACCATGAACAGTAGCAGGAACATCCTTTGAAGGCTTGTCCAGAAGGTCTGTAGAATACTAGACCTCGCAAATTCCTGGACTTAAAGAAAAGTACTATGATGAGAAATGAAAATATTTGGGAAGAGACTCTGCCAAGTCTTTGTTATCTCTGAGCTTCTGTCTTGTTAAGGATGCTGACATTGTTGTCCTACTTTATACAACAGCTACGAGTAACACCATAATTTGCTTTCCCTTGAACGTCACCAAATGTCTTGTATAGAAGACAGAGCAACTTAAGGTACCTTTGTGCATTATATGCTGTTAATAAAGTAGCATGCAGAGTAGGTACCAAACTAGAGAATATTATGGAGTGCTGAAAAATAGAAAGCAAGCTCACATCAACATATCAGAGTATATAGCAATGAGATACATTAATAAATGACACATAGACCTTTTTGAAAGAGGCAATGGTATCTTTATCCTACCATTTTTTATGATTCTGATCTTCAAATATTATTACCTCACAGTCTTATGATCCAGCCAACTAGAGTTGTTTGCTACTGACCAAATAATCATTGGTTTTCCTTTCTAGAATCTTGGGCTATGTTGTTTCCTCTACCTAGATTATCTTTCCTGTCTAATTTCAAACATTCTAACCTATATATCCCTCAAGATCAACTTAAAAGGCACCTCCTCTACAGAACCAGGCCTGTGACAGAGCTTAAATCCCCCTTTTCTTTTCTGGAACAGAGCTAATCACACCAGTTTCCAGTCTTACTGGTTAGGCCATAGGTTAGTGACACAGCAACCACATACATTCAGTGTTGTTTCTTTCATTATCTACTCCTTTGCTTTGCATGTGACCAGGCCACATTTGCAGAGTCAATGCCTGTCTTTTACATGTAGGTTCTTCAAATAAGGTTGGTGCCAAAGTCAGCTGGCAGATGCAAGGTTAGGGCTTGTTTTAGAATGTAGGTACTGGCAATACCAACACTGCTCTTTGTTCAAATTGCACTCAACACTTCAATGTGGTGAGGAATTCTGAAGGATGCAGCTCAGAGGATCTGTTTCACAGTGAGTTATGTTATGGCTTTCAGGCCATTTTACAATTGTTTATGAGTCTGTCTCCAGCTAAGCTGAATTCTGAGGGCATATATGGAATCTTAGTGGCTCTCTCTATTCCCAGGGTCTAATTTACTGTTAGAAACTGTATCCATTCCAGAAATGTTTGTTGGAAGACTGGTGGGTGAAGTTTCTCCACTCTTCTCCAGGAGTTCACCAATTCAAAGAAACGGAATCTGGAGGAGCTGCACCCCTACACCTACTTCCGCTCACCTCATACCCTCAGTAGGCAGAGCTGTTGGGATGCCACTGGGAGCACTGGGAGTTGACTCCATCAGGGTCCTTTGCACTGGATGCTCTAGCCTCAGCCAGTGTCCAGACATAGGAGCTAATAAGAAGTCTGCATCATTTGCCCTTTTAAGAAGGGACAGCTTTTCCTCTTCTCTTGTTTAAACTGTTAGAATTGGCTAATTAGGAGGATTTTAAAAATCTTAACACTCTAAACAGAGAAAACTGGTTCTGAATTATTAAGCAACATTTTCAATGCATTTGAATAACCTTAAATGACTTAGCTGCTACCTGATCCTAAGCTCTGGCTCAGACAAATAAATGTGAAATACTGTCAAAGCCTCAGCTTGTAAGAGCCTCCAGCTATAGTAAATAGAAGCTTAAGTCTCTATAGACTGTCAGGGAGGGAAATATTCTCATATAAAGGGAGAGAAGATGATCTTAAAGCTGGGAAGACCAGGAAGCCAGTGGTTTTGTTATACTTCTCAGAAGATGGCTGCTAATGGACTAAGTATTAATATCTAGGTTTTAAAAAATCTATTTAACCTATTTAATTATAGAGCCACATAGTATCTGAGTCTAAAGAAGATTTAAAAAGAACATATTTAAATCTTTATTTCAGAGGAGAAAAATATGACCCAGAAAAGTTCATTGGCTTGCTTGAGATCACACAAGTGGCTGGAAGAATAAACATTTTGTCTTGAGATGCCTGCTCCCAGCTTAGTCCCCTTTCCCAAAGCATAAACTCAGATGCCCTGCCAGAGATGTCAGAATCAGAGGCTGACAACTGCTATTAAAAGACACTTGAAAGCTTTTACTAGATGGGTCACTTCAGGTATTTGAGCTCCAAATATACCATGAGTTTTCTCTACGGGCCTGAGATTTCTACTTTTATGATTATCCATCAAGTAGGTGAAGAGAGAGAGGGAAAGAACTAGGAAGAAATGAGGGTGGGTGTTACTATATCATAGTTCCCAACTAATCTAACCTCAAGCCATTGAGGGCATCATAAGCACACACATTTATCCAGTTATATGAGAAATACAAAACCAAACAATAAGAATAGAAATGTAAATGTGTATGAGCACTGTATTTTTCCTCATCTATTACCTAAACAAGTGTTTCTTTAGCCTTTATGACCTTTTATTGTTTTGTTTTTCAAGACAGGGTTTCTTTGTAACACTGGCTGTCTTGGAACTCACTTTGTAGACCAGGCTGGCCTCAAACTCACATAGATCCACCTACCTCTGTTTCCCAAGTGCTAGGATTAAAGGCCTGTACCATCACCAACTGGTTTAATGTATATGACATTTAAGAAACCTGGTAGACACTGGAATATAGCAGTAAACAAGGTATCTGCCTTTAAGCAATGTCTAGAGCAACACTTAGTCAAGAAAAAGACCACTGCAGTTCAAAGCTCATCACAGCTCACAGTGGTAAGGGCTACAATAGGAAGAAGGTCCTGAGAAAATATAAGGAAGATGAATGTTTCTCTCCTAGAGAGTCACCATATTTATCTTCCTTGTTCTAGTTTAATATCTACAGCCATTTGTTACAATCTAATTATCCATTCTTCTTAGATATTTGTGTATGCTAAACCAGTTTACATGTTTACTACGTGTCATGTACCTTGCTAGAGAATAATGGTCAATTAGATATAATTCCAAATAATTTCAACCTTGATATGTATCTTTTTTTTGTTTGTTTAAAAATTCACACCTTCAGTTTGCAACTATAAGCTTGAGATAACCATTTCTGCCTTTAGTGTCTTAGTTCTAGGCTTTCTCTGTGTTTTAGTCTCTCAACTAGAAGAGCCTTTTATAGCTCTCCACAGTCTAAAAGGCATATATGAAGTTCTGCTCACACAAGGCCTCACAGAAGGCATGTATGAAGGTCTGTTCACACAAGGCCTCATAGAAGGCATGTAAAAAGGTCTGTTCATACAAGGCCTCACAGAAGGCATGTATGAAGGTCTGTTCACACAAGGCCTCACAGAAGGCATGTATGAAGGTCTGTTCACACAATGCCTCATAGAAGGCATGTAAAAAGGTCTGTTCATACAAGGCCTCACAGAAGTCATATATGAAGGACTACGAACATAAAACCTTATAGAAGGCATGTATGAAGTTCATACAAAGTCTCACAGAAGGTCAACTATAAAAGTGAAATAAACTTGGAAAGAGCAAGATGACATTCAGGTCTGAGACTCAGTCATTAAACCCCAGATGTGAGGTCCAGATGTGGGGTGAGGTGCAGGATATGACCTAGATAAAGTGCTTTGAGGCTAGGGCTAGAGCTGCAGTGAAGCCAGAGGATTTCGCCATTGTTAGATGCATGTGCTAATGTACTCTGGAATTGTAGCACTGAATTTGAAAATTACAGTGAGTATCTAGAAAAGGCTAATCTGAGCATATATATGTTAGCCGTTGTTTGTGTTTACAGTGGTGTTATTGTACATACTTTAAGTGAGTAAGCATGCCTGCAGAGACACTTGTAATACTGAGCAAAGAACTGGTGATTTTTTATTTATGGCTCAAGAGTCAGACTGAATTACATGTATAGCCTTCAAATTTTATTTATTTCTGATAACAGCAATTTTGAATGCTACACTGCTTCACAAACACCTTACAAAATTAAGTTCTGAGGCAGAGTAAACAATTTGGAAAGGTTTAAATACATCAACATACTTATACATAATCCGCAATAACCACTCCACTTAATGTTCAGCATAGTATGAGGAGATGATGTAGATTTGAGAATCAAATACAGGCATTAGTGTTGTGTAACCTAGAGAAAGTTTAGCTCTCTAAGTTTCTATGTCTTTGTTTATAACTAATAGATTTGAAGTACCTGGTGTGTAACAGGCACATAGGACATAGTTATTGGTTATCATTCTCCATCATTCCAAGTCACCATATTTTAAACAAAAGCCTGAAGTGATAAAGGCAGACTTGCTATGGCTCAGCTTTCCTAAAATAGTTACCTTATATACCTTATCTTTACCTTATATACCTTCAAGATCCCTTTGTAGTCTTTGGTTGGTCAGAAGCATGAATTGAGTGTTTGTTTGTTTGTATGTTTTTTGGTTTTTTTTTCCCCACTTCACACACCACTGACTCCTTCCCTCAATGGTTCTGTGGGTTGGTAAGATCCTTTCTCCCTGTCAGCTTCACCAAGGCAGTGAGGTGCAGTGTGCATTTCTTATGTGTTAGTCTGTAAAACAAAATTCTGCTTTGTTTTTACAACAGTCATGTGACCTAGATATTTCATTACCATTACTTTACAGATGAGGAGAGTGAGCTACATGGAACTAAATTAATTTATCCAAGATCAAAAAGCGAGGAAAGCTGGGCAGTGGTGGCGCACGCCTTTAATCCCAGCACTTGGGAGGCAGAGGAAGGCGGATTTCTGAGTTCGAGGCCAGCCTGGTCTACAGAGTGAGTTCCAGGACAGCCAGGCTACACAGAGAAACTGTGTTTCAAAAAACCAAAAAAAAAAAAGGAGGAAATAGCATAAGTGTGTGTTTTGAGCAGGCACTCTAGTCTTGCAATCACTACCAATACAGTCTCTTTGGCTTCATCAATTTTCAATCTGCTCCGCTCATTGACAGGGGTACCTCTGGTGCTAGTCTACCCTCACAGTTTAAACCTTCTTATGCCCTTCTGAAAAGCCCCACATCGACTTCCTGTCCCTCAGACTCAACACATCTGAAGTGATCTTGTCTTCCCGTATGTCTCAGGAGTTCTCCTGAGGTAGGACTACTTCTCTTTTCTAGCCATTCATACTGACAGCCTCAGAATCACCCTGATAACTGCTTCTTTCCATCTTCCTCTTGATGTGACAAAAAGCCACCCATTCACATTATCTTCCTCTTGACCCTGCTGCCTACTCTTTATTCTCACTGCCGCCATCTTTGTACTTCCCCACTTCCATTGTCTTGTCTAATACATAAGACAAGGTTAAGGATCCATTGCTTGATGAAAAAGTGACCAGGAGGGCTGGGATACATCTCAGTGGTAGAGCACCTTCCAGTGTGCTGGAGGCCCTAAATTCAATCTCCAGTATCACAAGAAAGAACAAGAAATAGAAGAAAAAGGAGAAGAAGAAAGAAGAAGGAGAAGAGGAAGAAAGGGAGGAGGTAGAGGAGGAGAAGGAAGAAGAAGAGAGAGGAAAGGGGAGGAGGAAGAAGAGGAAGAGGAGGAAATGAAGAAGAAGGAAGAGGAGGAGGAAGGAGAAGAAGAGGAGGAGGAGGAAGAAAAGGGTGTGATTAGAGGCTTACAGAAAGGTAATTTCATATTCTACTAGGTGTAATGATTGAGTGTTTACTAACTCAGGGAGTCACTGTTCTCTGGTAGGCCAGTGTAAGTTCTGTGCTGGACATGTGGCCATAAACACAGCTCATACAGCTGAGCAGCGGTGGTGCACACCTTTAATCCCTTCACTCGGGAGGCAGAGGCAGGTAAATCTCTGAGTCAGAGACCAGCAGAGTGAGTTCTAACAGTAAAAGCAAGCTTACCCACAGCAGTCCCCAAAGGACTCAGACATTAGTAAAAATATCTGCAAAGAAACAACCTTGGCATGTTTGATAGGAAAAATACCATAAAACAGTTTTCTAGGAAATATTTCCAACCATGAGAAACCCACTGTATTGGTAAATCAGATGACATATCAAATTCTAGACACCTGTACTTGAATGCTACTTCTAATCTTTCATTATTATGTACGTAAAGCACATTTTGGTATTTTTATTTGAAAGCTGGTCATTTTAAACTAGTTAATATTGGACAAAGACTCTTTGTCCAAGTAAGGGAGAATGGCAGTTACCATGCTAGACTCTTCCCCTGTGTTAACTGCTATGCACATACATGTATGAAGAAACTTTAGGTACATCCTCAATTTGCACAGATCAAAGCTTCTCTCATCTTACCATCTAACCATTCCCTCAGTGAAGAAATGATCCCAAATTTAAGGCCAGGAACATTTGATTCCAAGGCCTTGATTTAGTCTACAATATCAGAAGAACTGAGGAGACAATTTAGTGGGCAAGCTGCTTGTTAGGCAAGCACAAGGACCTGAGCATGGATCCTCAAGTGAACGTATAAAAATATAAGCATGGTCGCAAGCACTCATAGTCACAGCAAGGGGTGGTTCAAAGACAGGAGGATACCTGGAGTGCTTGTTGGCTAGACAGCTTAGACTCAATGTCAAGGCTTAGAGAGAGACCCTGCCTTAAAAAATAAGGTGGGGAAAAACAAGTGAACGGTACTGAAATGGCTTCGTGGGTAAAGGTGCTTTTGGACAAGACTCATGACTAAGTTTATCTCTAGAACCCACATGGAGGAGGGAGAGAACCAACCCCTGAAAACTGTCACCTGTTGTCCACATGAGTTTATGTATATAACCTATGTATGTTGATATACAAATAAGGAAAAATAAACACCAGTTATTCCCCCTTCATTTTAGAGAGCTAATTTGAAGGAAATGTTCTTTGTCTACAATAAAGAAAAGCAACTGCAGTCTCAAGGACAGCTGCTGAGGTTCCAGATAGATAATTAAGGTGTAGAGTAAATGTGCACTACATATACTGTTTACCTCACAGGCCTATTTCTTATGCTTCCCTTCGATTGTCTTAAAAAGAGTTACTTGGTGTTTCTTAGTATTATGGCACTATTTTCAAACTTTGCTACAGGTCTGAGTTATATTAAGTTGTAGTAAAATCAAATGCTTGCAAGTTTGCCTGCTGAGAATCCCCCTATACATCCAGCAGTGAACTTCAGAAGTGAATCTGGGATGTATTTTTAAAAAAGAACACTGCAGCTAGAGAGATGCTCCAGAGGTTAGGACCCAGATTTGGTATCTAGCACCCAGGAAGTGGCTTACAACTATCTGTAACTCCTGGAGATCTAAATACCCTCTTTGGCCTCTTTGTACACAAGGCACATACATACATATACATAGACAAATATTCAAACACATAAAATAAATAGATTAAAAACCAAAAGAATAAAATCTGCATGTGTTGAGAAGGGTTAACATATCACTCACAAGGTTAGCCCTCGGTGGCATTATTCATTAGCTGAAGTTTGTGAACCCAAGAATGGTAACATGCTGAAGTCTGAGAGCTTCTCAAGGACAACACTGACCCACAGATGATTCTCAAATACAGTTGGTGTCAGAAATGAGTCAACAGACAAATCCTAAGTGAAAATAGTGAAAACATTGTTTTTGGAAGGAGAGGCTGAAGAGGCAGGGTATGAGCAAGCTTTGATGCTCAGGTTAACATGAAGTTATCCACCGATGGCAAGCAACAGCAGCTGAGCTGCTCAACCTAGAACTAAAACTTCTGTGTACTTTTAAACTGATATATCCATGTTGGATCCCACGGATGCTTTTGGTTGTGCAAAGAGTTTCAACAAACTTCCTCAACTGGCAACACTGCACACATTAACTCAAATTGTTGCTGGGGGAATTAAGCCCCATGCTATTTATGTCCTTCAGGAGAGGACTCTGCATCTGGTTTCTCTTAAACTCTGTCCCATATACCTTTTCTCTGCTGACTTTATTCTGTGTCCTTTTATGGTAACATACCACAGGTGTTAATACAATTTTATGATGAGTTCTATGAAGTCTAAAAGAAATTGCTGAACCAAGGGGTAACCTTGAGTACTCCTTATATATTTAAGAAAATACTTCTGCCATAGGATTAAAAAAAACTATGCTTTAGGGGCTGGAATTATAGGATTAAAAAAAACTATGCTTTAGGGGCTGGAATTTCAATTATCAGTTACTATTTTATATAATATATGGAAACATGCAGACAAGGAGACTACACTGATCTCTCCCTGGGGACTGGGAGGCTGTAAGCACTGGCACAGCACTGTTAAAGTACTGTTGGTCAGTAAGTTCTTACTGTAAGCACTCCTTCTAATGTTCATTTCCCTGTAAACATGCAAAGATGTTGGTAAGGGGGCAATTTGCTTCCCCAGTTAGCACCTGCAGAACTCTTCTTTGTTACTCTGGCTGACTGGAGGAAAAGAACTATTAGTCAAATAGCTAGTCGGACTATCTTTGTGCCAGCACTAGCCTGGAACACCCCTCAGATACCTTTAGAACATGTGATGATCAGCTGATTGCTCTGGCTCCTGAAGTAATACTGGAGTCAGGATATTAGAAACAAGTTTGTACCAGCTTTTGCTAACAGAAGCATGAAAAAGATGGGGAAAGGAGGATGCTCAAATATATGAAAACCCAGTATTATGTAAAATGTGTGTGCATGTGTATATGTATATGTGTGTTTGTGTGTAGCACCAGTGAACTCTAGATGACTCTGCAACAATGTCTGCTTTTGCCAAAAGAGGAGCACTTATTTCAGCCCCTGGAGATCTAACAGGACTGTTGTGACTGGTGCTAAGAGGAAACGCTGTGATTGGTCCAGCCCAAATGGCTATGACTGCCCTAAACCTCCCATCCTGGACTATTCAAGCAGGTTGCCTCAGGCTCATTTAGTGAATTGCTTGCAAGATACTCCATAGTGCATACAGTGCAGCCCTTCTGGTGCATCCCCCCAATAACAGGCTTCTTCAGGGTGTTTTATTCTTGCCAACTTAGGCTGAACTGGTAGCAAGAAAGCAGCAGCAGCAGAGACAAGAGAATAAAACAGAGGAGAGGCAACAGCAGTGGCAATGGGATGGCAGTGACAGTGACTGCTGTTAGCGGACGGAGCTGACAGTTATGGAGGGTAAAGCTGACTGACAACTAAAGAAGCAGTGGCTGGACAGTTTGAGTGCAGTCAGGGTAGAAGAGGGTGGCAGAAGTAGAGAGATGGTCAGAAAGGTTGGAGAACATGGCTTCCTAGGCCTAGCTGTAGTATTGGCTACTACCTGGAAGCTGTAACACCAGCCATAACCAAGGGCTGAAGAACACTAACGTCCCATGTCTACACAACAGCTGTAACACTTGAGGGCTAAAAGTCCTCACCTGAGACCTCAAGAAGCCTGTACTGCTGTGGATAAGCAGTGCCCAGCCAAAGACTAGCATATCTGTGCTTTCCATTGGGTAAGGCAAAAGGACCCCCAACCACTGGCAATACCACCTAACACCTTTCAGCTTCTCATGTCTTACTTGAAAATGGAGCTGCTATCTGTGTCTTAGGGTCTATACAAAGAATACAGGAAAGAATTCTTTCTACAGTGTTCATAGGACTGAATGTGGTAAAGAGATCACCAAATTAGCTATAAAAATATCAAAGACAATTTTCAAATAAGTTATTACCCTTCCTGCAAAACTCAGACCAACTTATCTTGAAACTAAGTCGAAAATGAGACCAACACATTCCACAGAAAACCTCTCTGGTGTTTGGTCTTATTTCCACACAATTTCAGGTGAGTGGATTTTACTATGTGGAAATACTGAGGTGAAGAAAGAACATGTTTCCAGAAAGGAAGGTAGGACTCAAGCAAGACACTGTGATTTCATCCTTGGCACATTGGAATTTAGGGGTAGGTCCAATGGTGGGCTGTGCTAGTCCTCTTCAGTAGAATGTCTATAAACCTAAGAGATTCACGATCTTGAGTCCTTCCCTGTGTAATGTCCCCCTCCTCATATTCCCATATAATTCCTGCAACCACCTCACAGGTGGGAGAATCAGTTCAGAGAGCTCATGTGATTTAGAGCCCCTTTTAAGTGGTTATTTATATTATAACATTTACTGTATCCTGACATGATAGCCAAGGCACAGAATACATTTTCTCTGCAGTAAATGCACCACAGTACTGGTTCCAACAAAAGGTCTACTATACTGTGAGTGACAAAGTGTATAGTTCTTTCATATTAAGAATGAGGAATATGCTAAAAATTTATTTTTGAAAGGTTGTAGACAGGTCAAAAACAGAGACTTTCTGGGTATGGATCCAAGCAGTCCAGCATTATGAACTCAAACAGCATGGCCTCTGCTGTTCCCAAGGGCTCCAATATCACTTCTAATCTCACCACTACCATGTATCTGTGAAGACAGAGGACACAATCTTCAGTTGAAAGATGAAGTAATCAAAACACAAACTGGAGAAATTATGTATTCAGTGTAACTCAACAAATGAATAGAAATGTCAGCATTAGAACAAACATTTATATGATGCAAGAGAACGGGAGACAGGAAAAGCTAGGTGGGAGAGGAGGTCCTTGGTCCAGTGAAGGCTGGATGCTACAGTGTGGGGGAATTCGAGGGAGTGGGGAGTGGGCAGGTGGGTGGGGGCACATCTTCATAGAAGCAGGAGTAGGGGGGATGGGATAGGTGGTTCCTTGGTAGTGGGGAAGTGGGGAAAGGGGATAGCATCTGAAGTGTAAATAAAATATCCAATTAAAAGAAAATATATGGAGTAAAATACAGTAGACAAGGCTTGAGGAAATGGAAAAAATAAAGAAAGCATGGTAATGTGAGGGGAAAAAAAGTTCCAGAACTATAATGAAGAAAGTGAGAGGTGTATGCAAGTTCTAAAGACCAAGCAGAACAGAATAACTACAGAAGACTTACTGAACAGATAAAGAGTTATGGGTTTTTACAGCTTTAAAACAAATCTTGAAACTGCTTTTAAAAAAGCATTGTTTTCTAGACTTTTGTTTTTGTACATGTATATACAACTTTTGTGGGGAGGGGCAGAGGGCAATCTTGGTTCCTATCCTTGCTTGATTTCCTGGTACTGTGATTACATTCCAAGACCAAAAGCAACTTGGGAAGAAAAGGGTTTATTTCATCTGATAGCTTTCTATCAGAAAGCTATCGGTTTATTAGTTTAGCTTATTTCATCTGATAGTCCACAACAAAGGAAAGTCCAGGCAAGAATTCAAGGCAGGAACTGAGCAGAAGTCATGGAGGTATGTTGCTTACAGGCTTGCTCTCCTTGCCTGCTCAGCCCGCTTTTTTCACAACCGAGGACCACCTGCTCAAAGCTGATTCTACCCACACTAAAATGGGCTCTCCCACATCAAACATTATTTAAGAAATGCTTGACTCCAACAGGTCAGTCTGATGGAGGCAGTTCCTTAACTGATCTTCCCTCTCCTAGACGACTCTAGCTTGTATCGACTGACAAATCCAGCACAGTTCTTCTGGAACTATTTACCCTGTTTTCTGAGACTGGTTCTCTCAATGGCCTGGAGCTTGCCCAGCAGGTGAGGCCTGCACAAGAAGCCCAGGGGTCCATCTGTTCTTGCTTATCAGTGGTAGGATTAGAAGCAGGTGCCACGGTGCCAGGCTATGGTTATATTGGTTCTAGGGACTGAGTTCAGGCCCTCTGGCTTGCAGGACAAACATTTTACTCACTGAGCTACTTCCCTAGCTCTGATTTCTACATTTAAGGAAATAATTTTCTTCTTCTTAAGCTATCTAAAACTATAGCAAATTTGCACAAAAAATACCACTGTGAACGAAATGGAAATATTTGTTTTTGTCCCCTATGTGATTCCTCAAAATTCAGAAACTACTTGAGAGTATTTTTAGTGAAATATAGTTGTTTCTGTAAGTTTACTCAGAAGCTGCTCCTTTTATCACAGGATACAACTGGATATACTTACGTTATCAAGCTTTGACTAAATATTGTATTTGAGACTGATGGAATATATCCATAGGCATAGCACACAAACTTTAATGTGTTTTGGTTTGATTTGCCATCTTTAAAAACTTTTGGCTCAAGACTCAAGAATTTCAGCAAAGGGAGTTGGATTGATAGCTCAGTCTTTAAGAGTACTGGTTGCTCTTCCAGAGGACCTAAGTTCAATTCCCAGTACCTGCAAGGTAGTTTACAACCATCTGTAACTCTAGTTCCAGGGTATATGATGCCCTCTTTTGGCCTCCATAGGAATTAGTCATGAGTACCATGTATGTGGTATTCATACACATAAAATAAATAATATTTTAAAAATTTCAGGAAAGGAAACAAAAGCCTATGTGGTCAAATGATATTTCAGTGCTTATGTAAATATTCAGGTCAAGTTGGATGAGACTAGACTTATTTTGCAAACAAATTAGTCTTACTTTGAGTATCTTAGGTGCATGTGGGAGGTAGGAGTGATGGATGTGAGAAAACAATACATTTCAGAAGGAACTTATACTACACTGTTACTTGTCTTGTGAGTTTTTATTATTTGTCTACATCCTGGAGTGGATGCTGAATTATTCTAGTTTCCTCCAACATCTGGCTATAACTCTTTAAGGCAAGAATTGCAGTATTCTTGAAGCTCTATAAGGTGAGTTGAGACAACTCAAATAAATTTCAAAGTA
Organism: Mastomys natalensis; assembly: GCA_021653895.1. Taxonomy (NCBI): domain Eukaryota; kingdom Metazoa; phylum Chordata; class Mammalia; order Rodentia; family Muridae; genus Mastomys; species Mastomys natalensis. The sequence goes on along the minus strand of JAJTUV010000226.1, from coordinate 367,369 downwards.
CAAGACTCTTGCCTGTTGAGTAAGATAAAAGGAGAGTCCAGTAAACTGCTCATCTATAACAAGAGGTACTCAAATTGTAAAACAAAAGGAAAAGTTGATAGCCTCATGTTGTGAGTTTTACTCAGGATGTCAGAATATGATGCCTCATCATAACAAGATGACTTTTCCTTTCTTAAACTATGTCTTTCACTTGCTTGGCAGAATAATTCTATAATTATAATTTCATTTAATCATTAGTATCTGAATTTGACAGGTAATTTGACCGAGTGTCAGGTCTATTATGTTAAATCCAAATCTTCACATAACTTAAGGAATTTTTTACTTTTAGTCCACATAGAGAGTAACTTAGGCAAAATCCCCAATGTAATGAATTTGGTTGTACACTATAGGTCTCTATTTCATAGAGCCTGACACTGGACTCATTCATACTTATATGTCCTATGATTTAACACAGTCATGAGTTGCCAGACAGTAGAACTGTTGCACATCACCTGTTGTACAGAATTAATTACACAAGTACTTGACTAAAATATGAATATACTCTTCATCCAGCTCAGTCTTTAGTCTATTCAGTTGTACTTGGTTTGATTGATGGACTTTTTGGTAAAGTCATATTAAAAGTTTTTGGTATTAGTTTCCATATAGTCACCACAGTCATCTCCCTGGCATACTATGCTCTCTCTACTCTCTAAAGTTTTAAAGGTTTGCATGTAGCTGCCCACCTCATAGCAAATGGTCCATCTTGGAGATGACAAAAATTCAGAGAAATGTGTGAGTACATGTTGAGAAGAGAAATGCCAAGGACCATAACTGAGAGTAGTGCTAATGTCCTAAACCATTTGTCATACTCTTACGTAGGAGGGGGCTGAACAAAAGATGGTAACCATTAAACAAAACTGTTAAGCCAAAGTTACTGGAGGCCATTGCTCTGGACTAAGCTCCTGTAGAGTATAACAAATAAAAGCGAAGTCGCTCATGCTACATAACCCACAATCAAACTAAGCTTTAAGGAGACAAACAGATCACCAAACAGATGCTTTCCCTGTATCCAAATCTAGTGAGTCTAGATAAAGGATGTACTCTCTGTTTAACCCTGACCCCCCCCAAAAAAAATTAACCCAGTTAAGCAGTTTCCTGACCCTCCCTCCCTCGTAATTATCCTGCTTTCCCATTCCGACTTTATGAAACCCACAGTTCTGTTTATGTTCAGTGGAAGCTTACATTCTACTTTGTAGAACAGAGGCTGTGCCAATTTATAAATCACAAAAGCTATTTATAAGTTCGTTGTAATTTTGCCTTTTACAGTAAGGGAGACATTAGTCCCTAGAGCTTGCTTGTCATTCCTCAACCTCCTTTTCTAGAACCCTCTTCTAATCACTGTAAAAATAGAAAACAGCCTCCTCTACTCGTAGGTAGAATAAGAGTTGACAGTAGAAGAAAAACAGAGAAGGCAGGAGAGCCAAGAGGTGAGGGATAAAGAAATAAGGAAGAATTAGAAAGGAAGGGCAAATGTAAAATAGAAGTTAAAAGGAGAACAGGAAGGAAGGAAGGAAGGAAGGAAGGAAGGAAGGAAGGAAGGAAGGAAGGAAAGAAAGAGAAAGGAAGATGTAGGAAGAACCTAAATGGGACAGAAAAGGAAGGGTGTGTGTTACTGACAACCTTACACCACGAGGAAGTCTAGGAAAGACTCTGGGCTACTACAGATGCAGAGAGGAACTCTCTCATCTTTTAGGACTCATTCACAGGACAATGCCAAGAAAGAGGCAAATGGGCCAGTGTAGTCTGTGCCACTAACAGTATAGCATACTGACTCAAGCTCTGGAAGGAAATACTATCTCTCCTGGTGACTTTTACTAACAAAATGCAAACAAAACCCACTCTAAACCATTTTGACAATCAGCTTTTCTGGGGAAGGCCTGTGCCTGCTGCTACTTTGGTTATCCCACAGTGCTCAGTTCAGTGAAGTATAATAGCCAGCAGACATTCAGCAAATAGTGGGACAGCTGGGAAATCTTAATATGATGTAATGTTTTCATTGTTGGGGGAGACAGGGGCACAGAAGAGCATTTAATAGATCCTTTGGTGAGAAACCAGCCTTTGCTTTGTGGAAAAAGGCTCAAGACACAATAAGACTCCTATAGTTAAGTCTTATATTATTTGTTATTAAAGAGGCAAGGACTTAAGATGTGCTTTTTAACAGTCTTTAGTTTGGCTGTAATTTGAGATGACTTTTACAAATTAGATCCTAATCCTTGTAGACTCAGATGGCTATTACAGAGAGCTTTGTAAAAACACTAGTCATTCGACTTGAAAGAGCATTCAGAGAGGGATGAAGTGCCATTAACTGTCAGCCCATCTATGACTCTAGAGGCCTAGAGTCCTGGGCTTTCTGGGTTTAGGATTGGAATCTGGGTGGGCCTAGGGCATCTGTTGTGAATTGGAATAGCCCTTCTAGCTCACTAAGGAACAAGAGATTTAAGAGAACCTGAGGTTATCAACATTTGACAACAGTTACCAAAAGTTCACTTATGAGGCACTGTGGTAAGAACTGTAGCAGAGAGGGATGTGGCTGTGATATGGACTGCCTCTATAGTCATTACTGAACAGCATGGCCAAGTACGATTAGAGAAAGAATGCATAAGCTGCAATAGTAGATAGATTGGGAGAAGAAGGGCTCTGAAGAGAGGTTGATGTTTGAGCTTAGCATTAAAACCTGACTTCAAATAGGTGAGAGGAGGGTGAATATTGAAGGGGACGTTAAGAGAATATATAAAGTATAGAGGCACAAGAGTCTGTGCCTTGGGTGAATCATCAGCAATCTCCTATCTCCTGCTGATGGAAACTAGGCTGCAAATGTAGTAAGGAACTAGACTGCTAAGTTTTCAACTCCCCCAAGGGTACTTGTACTATACTAGGGAGCAGAAACTACTTCAGAATCTTAAGCAAGAAAGGACATAGTCAGCAGGGCTTTGGAAATTGGTGGCTAACTTCAGGTTGACTAAGTGTCTATAGGTCAATATTTTCCCTAAGAAACTGGGTCAAACTTGATAATAATTGGTCTTGAAATAAGGAGTTGGATCTGAAACAAAATTAGGTTTAAGTGAGACACTGAGAAGAAAATCACTGAATAGCCTTCTTTGATAGTGAAAAACAAGTGTGTATGATATAGCTAGGTTAGGAGTACATTTTCTGTTAAGACTAGGTGGTGGGTGCTCCACTTCAGGCTGGCCCACATTGATAACAGTCTGCACTTCAGTACTTAGAGCCTTGGACAGGAAGTTCAAGGCATGTAGGCAGCAGGCCAGTGAACCCCTGTTTCTTTTCAACAGTAACATTTCAGTCTTGTGGGAAGAAGTGGTTAGTGCTAAAGAGAAAATCTAGTTTCTTTTTAAAATAAATAGCTGGAGAGATGGTTTAGCAGGTAAGGGCACTGACTGGTCTTCAAAAGGACAAGGGTTCAATTCCCAGCACTCATCTGGTGGTTCACTGATCCAATGCCCTTTTCTAACCTCAGCAGGCACTGCATGCATGTGGCACAGACATATACATGCAGGTAAAACATCCATACTCATAAGATAATAAAAATAAATAAATCTCAAATCCTAACAAAATTAACTTTAAAAATTAATTTCAGCTGGGTGTAGTGGCTCACTCCTTTAATCCTAGCACTTGAGAGGTGGAACTCTTGAATTCAAGGCCAGCCTGGTATACAGAATGAGTTTTAGGAGAGCAAGAGCTACATAATGAGTTCCAAACTCACTATGATCTAAGACCTTTGACAGTAGTTTCTTTACCAACATCTGGCTGTGTGGTATAAACATACCCAGGCATGTCTGTGTCCATCATAATGAAGGAGAAGAGCTTGGAGCAGTAGTTGGGAGCAGTGAGAAAAGGGAGGACTAACAATTACCACTTAATGTCCACTCTAGTTTCCTGAACTTATTAGACATAAGAGACAGGATCTTCATCTTATCCAGAGATGATTTATGGCTTGGTAGTTGGCTAAAAATACACTATTGGTTTCTGATTCTATCCTGCAAAATTGACTATTAATGTGAAGGATTTGGACAATAAGCCCTGGCCAAACTCTTGATTCTGATATGTTAAATAAAGTTACATCAGAATAAAAAAATTAAGATTTATTATGTATCTTAGTTGATACAAGTTGAGAGTTGAGCAAGTCTCATTCCATGTAAAGCAGGGACACTGGTCAAAAGAGTAGTTCTTGCTCTTTTTTTTTGGGGGGGGGGGTGTTTGAGACAGGGTTTCTCTGTATAGTCCTGGTTCACTCTATAGACTAGACTGGCTTTAAACTTGGTGATCACTCTGCCTCTGTCTCCCTAGTGCTGGGATTAAAGTGCCACCACCACTTAGCAGTTCTTGCTATTTCTAAAGATAGGAAAATCAATACTTCAGTCATGAGATACTTCTTTCCTACAAAATGCTTCCTTAAATGAGGGCAAATCTGCCTCCTTAAACTTCTTTTATAAAAAGGCTTTTTTAAAATTAATTCTCTGAGAATTTCACATGATGTATTTTTGATTATATTCACTCCTCCCCAACCACTCCCACATCCCTTCCCTTCCTGTCCAACTTTGGGTGTCTATCCCTCCTCCCTTAAAATCATCAGGTCCAGTTTGTGCTTCCAATACACTCTTGGTTGTGTGGCCCACAGAACCGTGCCTTCAACAGAACAGCTTTACTTGTGCAGTAGATGGTGATTACACAGACCCTCAACTAGTGAAGGTGCAGAAAATGAGTCTGCTGAACACTTCCTCTTTCAGCTCACTGGTCCTGGGTCTGTGCGCTGACTGTTACAAAAAAATCAGAATCTTTGTCATGGCAAGTCTTTAGAAGCTGAAGACAGTCTCAGTGTCTCCCAAGGTCTTTCCTTTTCCAGAGAACATTTCCTCAAAAGACATTATCTCCAGTCTCCTTATTAGCCCTGGACTCTAAACAGGCTCTTCCCATTTTAAACTTCCTCTTTAAGCATGAAGCTTAAGAATTCTCTCAGGGTTAGTTTATTTTAGTGTAGGCTGAGTTGAAAAGGAACATTTAGTTAGCCAGGCTTCCACCTCTAAAAATGCAGCTATCTTTTCTGTTGTCAGTTGTAACACATTGACAGTATATATTTACCTTAATTCAATATAGAGGTATAAGCCTCTATATATTTTCATAAAAATCCACAAAATACTACTTTGTCCATAGTTTCAGTATTTAAGTTGTTAATAAATATGGTATATAGCAAAGGATTAAATAATACACAGCCTGTTAGCTTCCTCTGTGGAGATGATAGGCAACATTTTCTGTATACAACCACTTAAGCATCAGTGAATCTATCTGTACATTTCTACTTTACCCCAGAATAGTATAAAATTATTAACTATCTTGCTGTAATACACACTATGATTACAGACATTCATCTTCAAGGTTAGTAATACTATCAGACCACAGAGTAATCTTAGTTTAACATAATGCATTTTTAGTGAAACTGTAACTGTGTTGACTCTATTCCAAAAATGAAGCTGTTAAGCACATTCTTAGCATATCCTGATGTATACAAAGACAAGACCTTAGGAAAGCCTGTTAGGCTCATTATACATCTAGAAAGTAGTGACAGAAGAAAGATCTAAGATCTAATGTTTAACATAGGCTTCTGGATACATTCACTGGCCTGGGAAACCCAACCTCCAAAAAGCCAAGGAGGGAAACCATGAAGATCTTGTGGGAATTTTACAGTGGCCCACACCACTCAGCTTTTCATGGCTTCCTTCTTCTGTCCCCTTGAGCTGAAAGCATTCTTTGAGACAGGAAGGGAACTTACGTCTCTCCTAGGAAAGGTGCTCAGTAACTTGAACTCATCCCGTGGAAATCCCTTGGAAGCCACGAAATCAAAGACAATCTGGAGCTTATTGCTGGCCAGGAAACGCCGTTCCAGGAACTCGCCACTGGGGGTTCGAATCCGAAGCTTGCTAACAGGCTCAGCATTTTCCTCCTTTGGCTCTGGAGGCAGGGCTTGTTCTAAGGAGAGTCTGATGGCCTAGAAAGACAAACTAGGCGTTAAAAGGGGGATAGATGGACTTATGGAGAATGGGTGGGGGAGAAAGTAGAAAAGAATAATTTAAAAAATTGAAAAATAATGAAGACACATGAATGCTTATGTCTATTAATTAAAAACATTTCAACTTAAAATGATGTATTTATTTTGTGTGTTACATATGTATATGTGTGAGCACCTGAGTGCTATGGTATGTATGTGCATGCCAGAAGACAACTTGCAGGAATTGATTCTTGCCACCATATGGGTTCTGGAGATTGAACTCAGGTCATGAAGCTTGATGGCAAGCACCTTACTTGCTGAGCCATCTTACCGGCCCCCATTTAAACTGTTTTACATGTACAGTCTAGTGGCATTAAGTACATTCACAATCTTGTGTAGCTGTTACTATTTCTAAGGCTTTTTCCTCACCCTAAATAATCTCTACTAGTTTTATGCATGTCTTTAGAAAAGCCTGTATTTTAATTGTTTATATGCAAACTGATATTATAATAAACTTCATATTTTTGTTTAACCATGAATTTGGAATTGCTTAAATTTTTTTTTATTAAATAGCATACATAAGAAAAAGTGCCTAAATATTGTATATTTGATAAATTTTCAGAACATTACATACCTATAAAACTTGCACCTGATCAAGTGTCCCAGATCATCCCCTTTACCTAGGTGCTCCCTGTCTTTAAAATCCTTCACTATCCTGACTTCAAAGAGCCAGTTTTAAAAACCATTAATCTGAGCAAGTGAGATGGCTCAGAAGGAAAGACATTTGATGACACCAAGCTTTTCGATGTGAGTTCAATTCCTGGAACCTCATGGTAGAAGAGCACTGACTTTTATAAGTTGTCTTCTGACTTCCAAATGTACCACCTAAACAAAGAGCTACATTAAAAAAGCTTTTAACATCATTAGGAATGTAGGCTTTCTGTTATGACAGAGAGAAGGAAATACCGACTATCAGGCAAGTAACAACCTTTCTAATCACACATGTGAGAGAAAAGGTGTAGCTTAGTGGTTGAATACTTACCTAGCACACACAAAGACCTGAATTTGATTCCCAAACTCACAACATCTTCCTGGCAAAATCCTTATATAAAAACGCAGCAGTTTGAAAAGTACTTAGAGCTGATACCTGGTCAGCATTTAGTTGGTGGTAAGTGCCTCATGTTGAACACAACACTGTGAACAACTGAGGACAGTTGCTACCATTGCTTACAATGCTCCCTTTACATACTCAAATTAGCACTGACTCAGTGTCTCTTGGCTTTCTCCTGCTTTCTCTTTAATGCACCTGTCTGCTTGCTTTCTATTTTGACATTTCCTTATGCAGTAACAGATGCTACACTATTGTCTGAATGCAAGTGATTGTACCAGAGGAGAATAAACAACAGTAGCCCATTAGTCTATTCATTTTGCAGACAATATCTGCTCCCCAATGTAAGCAGTCTCCATGGCTTTTCTACAGAATGAAAGCAAACCTCATATCCCACACTAGTGGACCACTGAGGAAACCAATGAAGAGACACTAGTGAAACCAAGAAGAGACTACTGCATTGGGTCTGAATAACCAAGTTTCACTGGCAAAAGGAAAAAAATACAGCAGTAGTCCAGTCTCAAATAGACTAAATGTAAAGGACTTGTGTAAGCAAATATGTTCTATAATAATGACACAAGGACACCTAAACTCAAACAGTCATTGTAAACAGCACTGTTAAACTTCACTTGGTTTGTTCAATAAATATAGTTTTTTTATTTGCATTATTTTGGGTTTGTGACAAAACAAAGCTGGTCTTCTGAGTTAAAAATAGCTTCTTATTTAAAGCATTCCATCTGAACAATGAGAAATAGGGACACTTTTATAAAGTGAAATTAGGTACTGAAAATAGATCCTCATAGAAGGCTGTTTCTACAATTTCATTTTTTCTTTTTTAAGAATCAGAAAATAGCCAGGCAGTGGTGGTCCACACCTTTAATCCTAGCACTTGGGAGGCAGAGACAGGCAGATCTCTGAGTTTGAGACCAGCTTGGTCTACACAGTGAGTTCCAGGACAGCCAGGGCTGCATAGAAAAAACCCCGTCTCAACAAACAAACAGATAAATATATTCTTTTACCAAAAACTGGCTTAATACATTTGCACACATGTATAAGAAATATGTGTGAATTATACTCTAGGCTTCTATCAGTAAGTATGTAGCAAATAACAATTTACAATGTTAAATAGTCTAAAACTTAATATCAATTCCACGAAATCTTCCTGATTATTTTTCTGTATTAAGCACCGTTTTAGATGATAGGAAAAGAACAAAGAAAATAAAGCACAAAAAAAATGTCTGCTTAAATGGACATTAATATTCTAGTTGGGTAAAAAAAAAAAGGCCATGGCAATAAAATACATGAAGGAAAATGTATCCTCATTAATTAGCTATATGGAGAGTGGGAATGCTGGAAGAACGAAAGAAGAACACAATCTCTAACACTGTAAGCCACAGTAAGAAAAGTTAGGTCACAAAGTATTACAGGCTGGAGTCATGGTGAATATCCAGGCCCTAGGACTGGTGTGCTGAAGAACAGCACAGCTGCCAATGTGACTAGAACAGAATGAATGAGAGGAGACATAAGTTAGAAGGAAATAAAGGATGCATTTACAATGTATTCAGCTTAAAAAGGCCACTTAGTGAATTTTCTCCTACTTTGAAATTATAATATAATTTACAGACAATAAACCTGTCATGTATATGTATATATGTATGATACTGGATACCTAACCCAGAGCTTTCTACTTGTGAGGCAAACACCCTATCACTCTTCTATATCCCCAATATACAGAATTCCTAATTTTGATGAAGTCATCTTAGAGTTTTTGTGAAGATCAAAAAAAGTTCATGCTTTTTGTCGGTTTAGGTGTGTGCATGTGAGTATAGTTGCTCACAGAGTCCAGAAGAGGGCATCATATCCTCTGTAAGCTGGACTTACAGGTAGTTGAGAACTGCCTACTTCCTGGGAACTGAAATAGAGTCCTCTAGCAGAATGTGCTCTTAACCACCAAGTCATCTCTCCTGTCCCATGACTTAATTTATGGATCATATCTTTGGTGTCGCTATTAAGGGATCTTTGCTTAACCTAAGGTCATGAAGACTTTTCTCCTATGTTTTCTCTAGAACTTTAATGAGTTATAAAGTCTTAAACTCTGACAGTATCCTCAAATTTTGTTCCTTTTTCATTATTGTTTCAACCTTTCCATTTCTAGTCTTCTTCATACACATTTTAGGAAGTTTGTCAGTTTAGAGGTGAAATTCTACAGATATTTGGCTGAGATCAATGTAAGATGAAGGCGGTGGTGGCAAGGAGTTAGGACAAATGCAGTTCAGTGAGCTGTCTCCTGTCTAGAGAACCAGGGCTGTATATGTGGCAGAATTCAGTAAGTGTCAGATCATGGACAACATGTCATTCAAGATTTGGCTCAAATATTACTTCTCCAAATGTTGTCTATCAAAACTATGAAAGATTTTTTTTCTCTGTGCCTTACTCCAAAAACATTTTGTTTTTATTTACACTATGCCACTTAGTACATTTTTTCCCCTGCTAATTTGCTCTTCTTTTCAGACATGTTATATAGTCTTGCTAAGATCTAATTTGTTGTTGTAGGCAGAAAACATTTTATTATCATTTATTTTCCTTGGTATGTTTGGTACAATTCTTGCTGTTATTGTAATTTTTAATGTGAGGCAGAGTAGATATGTCAAAGAAAGAAAAAAAGGGGGGCTAGAGAGATGGATCAGGATAGTAAATGTTAAGAGCACTGACTGTGCTTCCAGAGGTCCTGAGTTCAATTCCCAGCAACCACATGGTGGCTCACAACCATCTGTAATGGGGTCTGGTGTCCTCTTCTGGTGTGTCTGAAGAGAGCAATGGTGGTGTACTCATATGCATAAAATAAATAAATAAATCTTAAAAAAAAGAAAGGAAGAAAAAGAAGAATAAATTAAGAGTAGGCAGATCATCCTCTGGTCACTAGCAGTGTACACACACACAAACACACACACACACACACACACACACACACAGAGAGAGAGAGAGAGAGAGAGAGAGAGAGAGAGAGAGAGAGAGAGAACAGGTGAAATAAATGAAAAACTGAAAGGATGGCATCTTTTACCAAGAATGATAACTAATCCATTTTCTCAGTTAGACCTCGAGGCTTTTTATAACTTCTCAGGCAGCTTCGATTTTTTAATAAGTGACCCAAGTTATTGACCTCATGTCAATAAATGAATCTAAATGAATATCTGAAAGAAAGTATCTGATACTCTTTCCCTTATTCCTACTACCCTTAGGCATGCATCTATCCCAACATTTATTATTCTAGCACCATAATTCTGTATTTTAAAGACTGTGAGGCATAGTATGGCAGATTCCACATCTGCATGGCTATCTACCAAGATTGCAAGGTGCGTAGTATAAAAAACACAGTAAAAATTTTCTTTATATTGGTATAAACATAAACTCAAAAGGAAAATATCAGCTGAACAAACTAGGTGCTCAATGGAAGACACTGTAGAAGCAACATTGTATTTTTGATGGGTAGAAATATAGATAGTATATTCTCAGGGTAAGGAAATAAGAATGATGGGAAGTGCTTATTTAAGGCAACAAATAGGGGATAAAAACAAAAATAAAAGAAAACTATGAATCTAATACTTTATCAAGTTTTTTATAAGAGTTCTACACAGTAGATCGGGGATAATTCTTCTGAAGACAAGTTGTGTCTCTAATACCAATATGAGCACAGAAAAAGCACAATTGTGTTGTAAAAATATTAATAGCCTCACTAGTGAGTATAATACCATTCTTTTCTTAAATTATGCCCTACCTCACGTTCCTCTTCTTGCTCTTTGCGAATCTGCTCCAAACGAAACTGTTCTGCCATCTCTCTCTCATGAGCTTCTCTCTGTTGACACAATGAACAAGGAGTAAATATTTAATAAACATTTATATAAAAAATAATAAAACAAAGCAATCAAGCTCATATAGGATTGTGATAAATGTTTAACAGAGTACTAAATTCTGCTATGAAGAATTTTATTATTTTTGTTGTATTATATGATTCAACTGAGTTGCTTCTACTCGGATGCAGGAGAAGAAAAAGAAAGAAGTTATATCTAAAGGGCTTATTCAACATGATCTACATGGGCAATGTGGTGATAGCAATGTTTTTTTCTGGAATAAGAATGGAAATAAAACCGACACCACAAAACATGAAGTAATCATGGTGACACTAGATCCTAGCACTCTGGAGATAGCAGCAGGAGGATCAGAAGTACATTCATTTTTGGCTATATAGTGAATTAAAAGCCAACCCAAATACAGACACTGTTTCTAAAACCAAATCAAAGCAAACCAAAAACAACCTCCCACCCCACACAGAACCATCAGAACATTTCTTTTGCCTCCCACTTTTGATTCACTCTGCTCTCACTCTCCCCGTTCCTCTCCCCCTCTCCATCTCTCTCTCTCTGACATAAATAACAGTTTGTCTCCATGCCGTGATACTTTCTAGAGGCTAACCTGTTCTACTGCTCATTCCTCTGTGTAGTTCACTAGGTCACCTGTAGAAAACATCCCCAGCGCATTCCCATTGGCTGGCTCTTCAAAAAAACTAGAAAGATTTTTTTTTTCTTTCCACTGAAACTTAGTTCATGAATATTCAAAATTCAGTGGTTCTCTGATGCTTGTAGGACACTTGCCTTAGGAGACAGAAGTCTGTGGTCTTGACTTAAATTCTAACTGTTCTTTTGAGGGCATAAATGAGTCATCAGTTTCAACCTAACAGCACATTAGTCATTCAAAAAACTTAAACATTTGGGCAGGTAAGTGACTTAGCAGGAAAGGGTGCCTGCTGCCACATCTGACAACCTGAAGTAGATTCCTGGAACCTACATGGTGAAAGGAGACAACTGACTCTTTGAAGGTGTCCTCTGACCTCTACACTCTGGCATACACATAGAAATAAATACACGTAAAAAGCCCTGGTGGGTTCTACCTTTCACTAATTATAACATAAATAAAAGAGATACTAGGCTCATTTTGTTACCATTTTTATGATTCTAACACAACTTATTTTGTCAAAATGAATGATGATTTGAGAAATATGGGTAGATCTACTTTCTGTTAGCTGACTAGCTTTTTCAAACGGAAATTTAACATTTTTTAGGGGTCTAAGTCATTAAAGAGAGAGAGTGAGAGAGAGAGAGAGAGAGAAGAGAGAATGAGAGACAGAGAGAGAGAGAAAGAGAGAAAGAGAGAAAAGAGAGAGAGAGAGAGAGAGATGGTAAGGGCATTCAGACAACCAAAGATTATTTAGAATTCAGTTCTATATTCCAGAAGAAATTTGACCAAACCTACCTTTGCTCTGTCGGCTTCAAGGGAAAGGCGGTAGGCCTCATCTTGCTCTCTCTTCACATTTTCTCTGGCTTCACGTTCATCCTTAAATAAAAAGATTCAGGTCAAGTTTCATCATTTTTTTTTTTAAAGAAAAAAAAGGAAAACTGTCTTATTTTCTTTTTAAATAAATGAATGAATTACAATTAAATAAGGAGCTTCTAAAGTATACAGACTAAATGAACAAGCAAGATGAACAACCTAGCTCTACTGTTTATAAACTGACCATGTGACTGACTGTAAGCTTCACAATACCTCTGGAAAACCTCCATTTCCTTTACAGTAAATTGAAACACTGTGAGCTACTGTTAGAATTAAATATAGTAGCATATGAATTGAATTAAAGTATGGAACACTTAATTTATTTGCATAATTACAAGTTCTTCTCCCCCTGTCTCCTGGTTTGGAGATTTTTTAGCACTGATACTAAGGACTGGGAAGAAATTAAAAAAACAAAAAATGTTGAAAGCAAAATACTCTTGTTAACCTTATTTCACACAACATCACTAAAATTTCAGTTGTTAAGACAAACAACCTCTCTTCTTTTGGTTACTAGGTACTTCTCTACTACATTCATACTCAAATTACACAACAAACAGAGGTCATCTATGTCAAAATCTTTTACAATATTTTGTGTGTGTGATCGAATTAAGCGAAGTCACACAATTTCAGAAAGAAATCATGTTCTCTCTCATATGCAGAATCTAGCAAAAAATATATGTACATGTGGTACACTAAAACATGAAGAAAAGAGAACCAGAAAGGCTAAACATAAGAGGCTGGCTAGCCAATGAGCTCTAGAGACCCTACTTCCAACTTCCCAGCCCTGGAGCTGCAAAGTGCAGTGAGGAGCACGCTGGGGATCCAGACTCAGTCCCCATGCCTGTGAAACACTTGCCTGACAGAGCCAGAGCCATGTGCTCTTTGGATACTTTCAGCTTCTAAAGTGAGTATACTATTTGCCTACATTGAACTGTTGATTTTATATGAAATTAAAAATTAATTAACTGATATTTTTATTTGTAAAATCCATTGGAATATCCAATATACACATACCATGCATGGCTACATATTTAAATTTAATAACTGCACACATACAAGTACAAGTTTCTCTTTCAGTCACTGTTGCATTAAACTGAAAAAATACAGTCATAAATATTTGCCCACTTCTGACTTGTAATTGGAAATTTCATTTCTCTTTCCTTCTCTTTCAAATTAGCTATGTACTTTCTCAATATGCAGTGTATGTTCAGCATTCTCTAAGGTGCTCTCTCTGATACCTAGTCAAGAATGGCCTTCTCCATAAGGCCTTCTAATTCCCATATTTAGGTAATTATAAAGCAAAACCAGATATAATAATACAAGGAAATGAAAATTATACATAAAAATGGGCCTTAAAACATACTAGAGATGTATTTAGCAGTATATTTTAACTATGCAGACATAGTTCCCTCTAACTATATTTTTACCAACAGAAACTGGTAATTTTTCACTATGCTCTTTTTATGAGGTTTTATGGTGATTTGATAGACTCAACAAGGCACATTCTGTTTTTTTTATATGTTCATTCAATTAATTTATTATTCTGTAAATACCTTTCCTAAAACCATACAAGTTTATGCATAATGGCCACTTATCTATTTCATCTAAACCAGTTACTCTGTATTCTAGTTTCTTCATCATAACTGAGGAGGAGCAATGGGTGGCTAGCACACTTGGGCACAATTCCTGGTGCTGCTGATGGTAATCTACATGAATGGGTAATGCTTTCCTTTTTAGATGTCAATTAAAGCATCAAACTCTTATGGATCCTGTGTGCCCATGGATAAATATTTTCAACATTATCTATCTTTAGAATGCAATCAACAAGTTACAAGAATAATCTTGCTCCTTTCTACATCTGCACTATGTAAATATTTAAGATGTTTAAAATTTTAATTTGATCTTATTTTTCCTCACTTCACTTCTTTGAAGTCAGTTTTGGCTTCAGGAAATTCTGTGCTTTCCATTTAGAGCATTTATTAAATTGCAATTATGTATCATATAGTTATTTATTTATATAGGATCCTTCCTATGATACAAAGTAAGCATCACAAAGAGGAGAGTTTGTCTATATTATATTGCTATATTTTACATTCTCCTGATAGTTTCTGAGGTGTTATATTAAGTGTAGGCTAAATAAATACATGTAACAGTGTGTGTATGTGTGTGTGTGTGTGTGTGTGTGTGTGTGTGTGTGTGTGTAGAGGTACACTTATCTGTGTCAAGTGTCTTCTGCTATTGTACTAAATCTTAGGTTTTATTTTTTAAACTCTTCTCTCATACAATACTCAGTAGAAAAGAAAAGGGTCCCAAGAGCAGAGTCAGAGATAACCCTACTCCCTCTATTAGAGGAACCCCAAAACCCCAAGCTAAACAACTATTACATATATCCAGAGACAGGCTCATGCAGGCTCCATGATTGCCACTTCAGTGTCTGTGAGCACCTGCTTAGCTGATTCTACAAGTTGTATTCTTCTGGAGTCCTCGAATAGTTTTTGAGAGAAAGTGTCTCAAATCCTGGGCTCACTGATTTGACTAGGATCCTTGTCCAGAAGCCCCTGGGATCTGCCTGTTTCTTACCTTCACTCTTGGGGTTACAGATACACACTTCCAGAATCCAACTTGAAATCCTCATACACAGTAAATACTTTACCCATGGAGTTACTTCTCCAGAGCAACACTCCCCACTCCATTTCTTTCTTTCTTTGACATGTTCTTACTATGTAGTCCTGGCTGGCCTTAATCATAAGATAGATCAGGCTAGCTAGCCTCAAACTCTCAGAGCTATGCCTGCTTCTGCATCTCAAACACTGGTATTAAGGACATGTGCCATTATACTAGATTTTTTTATTTTTATACTGGCTTCATGTAGCCCCAGCTGGGCTCAAACAATTGATTTTATTGTCTGTGCCTTTTTGAGTACTAAGAATACAGGCATGTGCCACCAGGCCTAGCTTCTATTTTCATGTATTTATAACCTAGGGCTTCATACATGCTAAGCACAAGATCTACCACTAAGCTACACCCTCAGCTCCAAGTGTACGATGGATAAATAATTATCTTTTTAGGATAAAGCATCAATTGCTAGCAGTGAAAAGAGGAAAAAAGGTATAGCACATCTATAAAACAGACCACCTGGTCAATGGAGTTAACTGGTTGGGCAGGACTGACCTGTTGTAATACTATGTACATTCAACACAAGGACAAGCTACCTCAGCTGGAAACCATTTAAGTACAACTACAGTTCATAAAACAATCATTCTAAGTAAACAGTTCTGTTCTAGAACAGATCGTTACAAATATAAAAGAACACTAAATACAGGATCTGTGCCCCAGAATGTGTCATCTGTTGTAGAGGACTTCCTAAACCAACTAGTCACTGTCATGCCTGCCCTTCTCTTCTCCTTTCATTTTGACACAAATATTCATTAAGTATCAACTTTATACTTGCCATAACATTAGCACTGGGGATATGAAGAAGGCCAATAATCTACTTGTGACATCATTAACATTTTGTTAAAGAATGTACTGATCTATTAAGTGTTCCAGGTTAGGTTACTCTCCTCTAATTCCTTAAATGTTGTGTTCTGTTCCATCAGCTCTATTGCTCAAAATTATACCTGTCTTTCACAAATTTATTATGGTCTGCTTGTGTATTTACAGTTATTTGAACATGGATATTATTTGTTTTGATCTTTTCTATAGATTTTCAATGAACCTTTTCATCTGTCCTATTCAAAGTAACCTCTAATTTGGGGAATTAGAGGTTATACTGTTGAGGCACCCTTGATATACACATATTATCTTATAATATTAGACTTTAAAAAATCCCAGGGGTTGGGGTTAAACTTAACCTACAAATCTACTTTTATAACCTGAAGTGTGCCTCTTGACACTACTCCTGTGGCCATCAAATATGTCCTTGTAGAGTGAACTCTAAGCCAGCCTTGGTTACAGAGTGAGATCTTGTTTCAAAAATTTGAAAAAGGAAAGAAGAAATAAAGGAAGGAAAGAAGGAAGGAAGTGCTCATAAAAATTAAGAATACTTCTATGTATCAAAAGATGCCATGGAGAAAAGACAATCTTCAAAATATAATTAATATTTATAAATCATGTATTTGATAAGAAAAAGGGCAAAGGACTCAAGTAGAAATCTTTAAATAACCATAAATGTCCAATAAGAATGTATCCACAAACAGAAAGGTGAACATACAAATGTGGTATATAAATGCATACACACACACACACAGTATTAATTCAATTATAAAAAGAAATGATACTACAATATAAACAAACCTTAAGGACACTATGTTAATGAAAGACAACTATGAGAGGATAAATACCATATGTTTCTGTTTACATTAGGGAAACAGAAAACCTCACACAGAGAGAATATAAAGCAGAGATTTCTGTGGGGGAGCAGAGCTATTAGTTATTGGACTGGCTAGAAATGCTAGTTCAGTAGTGAATCTGAACAGATATCCTGCCCTCTTCCTGATGTTAACAGAAAACAGCTGTATTAATGCATTTGTAGCAAAGTGAAGTTTCTTTAATGAGGACTGAGGTATAAGGATAAGTACTTAGAATGCAATAAAGAATTCTGTTGGTTTAGTAAAGTAGTTTAGACAGTTTTCCTTTAAGACTGATTACCTCACTAGCCAAGAGAACGTGGGTAAGCTTCCAGTACCAGGCATGATTTCTCTATTGCTGAGTAGGCCTTTAAGTTTAATTAGAGAGGAGTTAGTTACTGCCAACTAACTACTTGGGATATTTGATCATGCTAGTCATGGTTATGGTTCATAGGCATCATAACTTAGTGGCATTATTGATTGCTTCCCTTACTTGACAGCTTGTATACCATCTTCTGGTACTATAAAAATTAGTCCTTAGTGAGAAGGCTTTCAGGTAAGATCAAGCTTAGATTCTTGCAGTCCTTTGTCTGAAGTGTACAGTATCTTTAGCAATAGGGTCTTACATTCAATCTCTGGGAGGTAACCAATGACAACATCAATAACCTATATTGTTTTAAGAGTCTCTTGGATTCCCCTCACAAGAAAACTAATCAAAAAACAAGTAACAACTGATGGTGGGGTGTCCATACACAACAGATACATAGACAACACAATTCCATGCCTATAACTCAAGGAACATAGAGGATGAGAGGGTGGAAAGGGAGCAGAGGATCAGGAAGTCGATATGAAATTCTGTCCCCTTACAACAGGGAAGCTACATCCATGACACCCCAACAATATGGTTGCCTAAACAGGACCTGAACAATGACAACACCAATAGACATGCTACTGTGGAAAGACGAACTCTCACAAGGCCCTATTCCTAGATGAAGAAATAATGACTGCTGAGAGAGGGAGAATTAGTCTTCCTCCGGGATGAGCCTTCTAATGGTTAACTAGTACAAAGTGGTCAGCCCTGAAATCATATACATAACCAGCAACACTAAGTGGACACAGCAGGTTGTATTTATATAACTGTGAACTTAAGCATATATGTGATAAGAACAAGTAGGACTGACAGATGGCTCAGCAATTAGAAGCACTTGCTAATCTTCCAGAGGACCCAGTCAATTCCCAGAACCCATATGACAGCTAACAACTACCTGTAACTACAGTTCTAGGGAATCTTACACCCTCATAAAGACATCAAAGCATGTAAAAAATGAAATGAAAAGAAATTAAAACTAACAACTAAAGAAAAATGAGGCCAAGAATTTGAGAGGGAGTGTAGAGTAGTATATGGAAAGGATGGGAAGGAAAAGAAGGGGGAAATGATATAATTATATTTTAACTGAAATAATTTCAAAATCTATCTCCATCTATTCCATCCATCCATCCATCCACATCTCTATCTATCTATCTATTATCTATCTATCTATCTATCTATCATCAGAACTTAGCTTAGGTTTTTATCTACAGTGTTTTTATCTAGTTAAGGACATTCTGCTCTAAATTTATCACATTCAAAGTATTTTCAGCATTTGAAATAGATTAGCTGCTGTCTTCATCCAATAGGATGAGTACAGAGTGAATCACATTAGTTAAGCTTTGTTTGTTTAAAAGAAATTATTTTAATAATAACTTGTTCACCTGTACTAATTCCAGCCCTCCATGAATTTTTTTTTTACCATCCTTCATATGGCAAAGGCAACTGAAATTGTCTTTCATCTCATGAACTTCAGAGGCCTGGCATTGAAGAGATTTTAAAATATGACAAAAAAGAAATAAAAGTTATCCATAATGGAAAGGGAGATATAGAACTCCCTTTATGCATAATAATAATAAGTCATGGAAAATTTATGGATTCTATCAAAATCAGTTAATAAGTGAGTTAGCAAGATTGCAGGATATAAGACATAAGCAAACAATTACATTTCTATATACTAGCAATAAATGAGCAGAACTAACAAGTTTACATTAGTTATGAAAAAATAAAGTACATGAAATACTGTGAAAAACATACAAATGATCTGTACATCAAAGGTAGTAAAATATCATTAAGAACTAAAGATCTCTTCAAGAACTTCCCATAGGAAGAAAAATAGTATCACCAAGCAGATCCCCAGAGCTCCCAGGAACGGAACCACCAACCAAGGAGTATACATGGAGGCACCTATGGCTTGAGTTTCATATGTAGCAGAGGATGGCCTTGTCTGGCATTAATGGGAGGAGAGGTTCTTGGTCCTGTGAATGCTTGATGTCCCAGTGTCGGGGAATTTGAGGGCAGGGAGGTGGGAGTGCGTGGGTGGGTGGGGGAACACCCTCATAGAATCAGGGGAGGGGAGATAGAAAGGGGGGATGGGATAAGGAAAAGGGATAACATTTGAAATGTAAATAAAGAAAATATCCAATAAAAAAGAAAAAGAATTACTAGATATCCACATAGTTTAAATTTCAATGCATAGGTCCATCTACAGAACAATTCAAATGGATCATAGACCTAAATGTAAGATCTGTATCAGTTCTACCAGAGGAACACAGGAAAGCACAGTGGCCATGTGTTGGAGACAATTCTAAGTCTGATTCAAAAGCATGGATACATAAAAGGAAAAAAAAATTAAATTAAATAAAAACTTCTTTTGGTGATTTGAATAGGTTTGGTCCCCAAAGATTCATGCGTTAGAATGTTTGGCCATAGGGACTGGCAGTATTAGGAGGTGTGGCCTTATTGGAGGAGGTTTGGCCTTTTTGGAGGAAGTGTGTCACTGTGTAGGTAGATTCTGAAGTCTCCCATGCTCTGGCGTTACCCAGTGCAGAAGATAGTCTCCTTTTGGCTCCCTCCAGATCAAGATGTAGAACTCTCACAGCTCTTTCTCCAGCAATGTCTGCCTGCAGGCTGCCATGCTTCCTGCCATGATGATTATGGACTGAACCTCTGAAACAGTAAGCTAGCCCTAACTAAATGTTGGTTGGTTGGTTGGTTGGTTTTTTTAAAAGAGTTGCCTTGGACATGGTGTCTCTTCACAGCAATAAAAACTCTAAGGCACTTCTGTTCTCTTAAAGACAATAAAAACTTACTTTATAAAAGGAAGTAAAATACAAGCAACAGACAGGGAGAAAAGTCTTTATATATCAGGTCAAATAAAAGATTTTGTATCTTAGGTATGTAAAGGACTCTCAAAAAAAAAAAAAAAGACCTAAATTTTAAAATGGTTAAGATTTTCAAAACTTTCAACAATTAAGCATATGTAAAACAAATGAGCCACATGAAAAGATTCCTCATCTTATTAGTAAATAGGAAATGCAAACTAAAACCAGGAGATGTTACACACTCATTTGAATGTCTAAAATGAAAAACACTAGCTAAACTGAGTGTTAATAAGGATATGGTGATATTGATATTTTTGCACATTGCTGGTGAGAATGCAAAATGGTTTAGCCTCTCTGGAAAACATTTTGGCATTTTATGAAAATGTTCATCAAACATAAACCACATGACTCAGGGCTCCCAGTCATTCATATGGTTCCAGACAAATGAGTGAGGTGCCTATACATAAACATGTATACAAAGTTTTATAGAAATTTTACTTGTGATAGCTCCCAAATAAAATATGTTACCCAAATTCTATCATTTGAAGTTATAGAATAAAAATGCAAAGCCTAAGAAAACCATTAACAAATAAAGTTGGGTGACTATAAAGGAACATTTCTTATATGATTGACTGATAGTAACTATCACCAAAGACTACAAGAGCCACAGCCTCGCACAGAGTCTACTACAACCTTACATAAATAATACTCTGCCAGCCTTGTGAGTGGTATTTGCCTATAACCTTAGCACTTGGAAGAAGAGACAGGAGGGTGGTGTATTCAATGCCATCCTGGGTAATACAGTAGATGACCTGATCTAAAAAACCAAACCAAAGTCAAAAAGATTCATAAAGATAACCGACCATTTGATACAGGATTGGCATAATTCCTGTTATTAATCCTCATGGCTTAATCATATTGTTTCATTTTTGCCTTTTGACATTAAAACTTATTCCAGGTCAAACTTACTTGGCCTATTTGAATATACCAACAGTTCACCATGATGCTATGCTATTTCCACAATAAATTGTTACTCTTAGAGACTACTTCACCAAACAACATAAAAAAAAATTTTAAGACGCAAACCAGGAAAAATGCAAATTATAAGCAGAAGTAGGAGTTTTTGTCTAAACATTTCTTACTTAGAACAGTTACTGAAACTTCTGTCATGATACTACATGGCAATTTCTCTTACAATTTTAGACAGTGGGTACACAAAGCCTTTAATTACTGGTATTTGCATAAATTTCAAGCTAATCATGACTGCGTCCTTCTGTTTTTAAACTCCATTGATTTAGAAACTTGAAGAAGCTGGCTCAGAACTGAGTGACTTATTCTGAAGAAAGTCAACAGCGAAGACCAAGGCCCAACAAGACAGCATTGAAATGAAGGATAAATGAGATTGATTAGCCTCGTTCTCTAAATTGAAACATAAGAAAAAGAATGGAAACTTAGCTTTTTAATTGATTTTACCGAGTGGAAATTATGAAAAAGACAGTCGGTAAAGGGTTATATCAAACTGCAGACTGAATGTCTTTCTACTGGCAGCTATCAGCATTCACAGTTATGTAAAATCTGCAGTGTTTACTTTCAATGACCACTGAACAAGAACTAATTTCAGACTCATCTCATGTTTGCAAATTTTATACCCATCACATTGTTAGTGGCTGCTGGATGTCAGACTTTCTCTATATATTCACAGGCTGTTTTAAGATCCAAGATGCCTAACAATGAATGAAATATTTGAGTCTGTTAGAAGTACAGTAAGTTAGTTACAAAACATATAGCAAACTAGGATCATTTGGCTATTTAACTGCTTTTTTTTTTTTTTTTAAAGTAGTTAGGTAAAACTTTCAAATGTGAATTATTTTTAAATGCCACACTGTTAGTATTACTGATGGTGCTTGGATAACTTGTGGAAAAAAACTAAGTGCCATTAAACTACATATATGAAATGATAACCATTTTATAGAAACTCCACTTTCATTTAAAAATATTGATGTTGATAAAAATCTAACCTAAACAAAAAATGGAAATTGTGTTATATTACATATTAAATGATGATATATATAACAATGCAGATGAATCTCAAATATATTTTGGCCAGTGACAAACGCTAGGCTATGGCATGATTTTATCTTTTTCAGGTAGAAAGAGTATGGGGAAGGATACTAAAGAGCTTTGAAAATGTCATATGGGAACCTACTGTAGAAGTTCCCTAAGATATACATCTATTCACATATAACAGGAGTTTAAGTGAAGTAACTCTAGAATGGGGTAGAATGCTATTCCCAGGCTCATAGGCTATCAAAACAAAAACAAACAAAAAAAGCCAATGCCAGGGACAGGTTCCTTTCTAACAAAAAATTCTTGGTCAGTGAGATCCCATAGGCCTCTCCCTTCAAAGATTACAGGCTACTCCCACGTCCTTGGTTGTATCCCACAACTTCATGGTAAGATCTGTCAATGGAGATGACATTCTTGGGACATAAAACATGGAGAAATCAAGTGGTGCCACCCTAGACGCTTCATCCCTATTGGCTAGCTCCCATCATGCTGGAAGGTGACATGCGTGGTATTAGGGAAGAAAATAATCAACAGTTTTATCCAGCTCTAAACTCAGAGAGCTACAATAATGACTGTCCTGGCAAGATATAGCCCCTGGTACAATAGCAATGCAATGTTATGAGAGTACCCAACTACTTCTAATGGGATGTAAATCCACTCCACAAGATGAAACTCACACATGGTGCTGTTAACTGGGCCAAAATAACCCTGTGAATGGGTAGGTCATCTGCCCTAGGGAAGAACCTAATACTACACATTTGCTAAGTGGACAAAGTAATAAACTGCCCCTAAATTCTTATCTTTATAGCTATAGATTAGCACATTTCTCAACCCTCACAAGGGAAGCTTCGGTTTACAACAAATGACAATATAAAGACTGCCAACTGGTCAGTATGTAAAAAGTAACAGACTGTGAAGTGTCCAACTCTAAATAGGACAGCTATATCACACTCCCTCTACCTACGGTTCAGAGCATCATTGCACAAGAGTAGGTGGAAAGATTGTAAGAGTCAGAGTTAGTGGGTGTCTGTAACAAAACAGTATTTGCTGGACATACCAGGGCCCATGAACATAAGAATTATAGCAGCTGTGACTGCTTGCTTTGCATGAGATCTAGCTAGATAAAATCCCAGTGTAGATAAGGGAAGGGCTCACTGATTCTACCCTTAGCCTTGGAGCTATTGGCAACTGATGGATGCTGTAGGAAAATGTCAGTTTTCTTCAGAAATATTGCCTCTGTGAGGTGACCCATGGTCCAGTAGACGATCACATGCCCATGCACATGCAGGTAGCACTGAGTTGTCTCAGTGTTTTTTTTGTTTTGTTTTTTTTTTTTTTTTAAAAAAAAGGAATACATGAAGCCAGAGAGAAAAATGGTGCAGGAAATAAGGGAGAAGCTCGGAGAAGGAGTGTGATGTAATAAAAATGTACTATGTAAATTATGGAATTCTCAAACTAAACAAACAAAGGGACAGGTTAAAAAGAAGCCTGAAAAAAGGATAATTAATTAAATATAATCGACTTAAGTTTCCTAAATTCTAACATACAGAGATCAAGAAAAACAAAATATAATAGCGATGTTACAGATGATCAAATCTAATGTCCAAAAATATTTATAAAAGAGGATACATAAAGGAAGAAGCAAATCCAAGGAAATGCATCTGAATTTCCATTATAAATAGAGGAATAAGTAGCCATGAAACATTCATGTTGTAACTCTTGGAACATACAACATGAACATCAATTTGGAGTGTGCCAACAATTGAGCCCCACTCTAGACTGAAATATACTATAAAAAAAGATGTTCTGGTAAATCCTACTTCACACATCATTGTTTAAGTTCATGAGCAGTGATTCTTATTAGTCTTACAGAAAGCAATAATTCTGACAAAACTGGTGCTTTCAAATAGATTCCACCAAAAGGCTTCTCAGTATCCATTAGGAAATTATGTGTTCTCAGAAGAACATGTCTACTGAGGCCACACACCCTAAGAAAGAAAAGAAAGAACGAGCTGCCATTAAACACGGATTTCCTTTCCAATACAGTTCTGTTACATAGTAAGTCTAGCTAAAGGCTCAGGGGTAAGGGCAGAAGAGGAAAGAATACCACTAAGGCTTTCATTCTGTAAAATACTCTCATTTCCTGTCCATCTCATCAAAGCTATCATTAAGTATTTGTAAAGGAAATTTAATGAATACCCTTTCTGTGTGTTTTATCTAGGACTTTTAATCCTTCAAGTTTTGTATTTCAAAGTTTACAAAGCACTTTCACATGTATTCTCACAACAATCGGATTGGCCAAAAAGAGACCTATTTAAAGATGAAGAAATTGAGACATAGAAAGGGGAAGTGATTTTCCCAGTGTCCCACAGCTGGTTAGAATGCTAATACCTAACCTAAAAGGTCTTTCTAATTTACTTCTCTTGAATCTATATTTTTTTCCAAAAGATACAAACACACTCCTTACAATAGTATAAAAGACAGTCACAGAATTATTTTTCTGGGTGTGAAGAATCTGTTTCCACTCGCTACACGAATTAACAAGACTACCAAGTATAGACTTTGTTCAATTGATTACTAATGGACTCTCTATATAGATAACGAAGGAAATGTTTACCTCCAGGTTTATAATTTCTCTCATCTATTAATATAACTACTACTTTCAGACTATAAACAATTGAAGAAACTTTGCTTTCTTTCATCTCTGTATTTAGTCCCATACAATGTCTGAGGCTTGGTAGCTTCTAAAAATACCAAGGAACAACAAATGAATATTTGGCTACACAAATATATATTCCATCCCTCCTCCCTCCCTGCCTCCCTTTCTCTTTCCCTCCCTCCCTCTCTCTCTCTCTCCTGTCTATTCCTATTTGTATAATCTATGCATTGGAAGCAGAGACAAGATGATCCTGACAGCTTGTTGGCTGGTCAGCCTAACCAAAAAGGTGAACTCCTGGTTTTGTGAGAGACTCTGTCTCAAGGTATTAATACTGAGAGTGATATAGGAAGACACTTGTTTTACTCTGTCCTTCATACAAGCACAAATAGACACATAGTACCAGCACACTCATGTGCAAGCACCATATACACATACCATACATATCATACCCACCTCCTCACATCCCAAACACATACACATGTACTTGTGCCCACACACCCTCCATAAAGAAGATGTTCATACATAACTCAGGATCTTACACATTCTCAGCAAGGAATCTACAAACGAGAAATAAACCCTTTGTATCTAGATTTATATGCACTAAATTGATTTGTCTACAAAATCATTAATGAACTGTTAGCACTAAAAAACAACACAGTGAAAACTATGGAAAAGCTAACACGATATTTTTTCAGGTTCCTATCACATAAAGATTGAACCTATAATTAAATTTACTGTTTACATTGAAGACTAGTATTAAAGAAACTCCAGTTAACAACAGTTTTAAATAAAGTAATTTAAAAATAGCCCACACGAGGACCATGAAATCAGAGAGAATTTACACATGACAAGGAACTGCCAAGTTTTAATCTTGAAGTCTTGTCCTGCTAGAATGTCTCTGGAATTTCCGGTAGAAGTGTTTAGAAAAGATTCTTTTTCATTTGGGTAGAGGTGGTATTGTGGCACTGAGTTGAAAAGCTGGATCTAGGAGTGGTTTGCTAATTTCTTTAGTAGCAGGATTTAAAGGGGAACTGCTGCAATGCCTACCTAGAGAAAGCCAGCTAGCTTGTGAGTTTTTGGATTTACCTAATCCAAAAACATTCTACTTACCTGCCTTGTGACCTGGGATGGGACCAACACATTACCAAGCATCTCTGTTCAAACCCTGTTCTCTCTTGTTCAGGATTTAAAATTTCTATTTTCATGGGTCTCACAGTTTCCTGTTTCTCCCCGGAAAGCTCATTCTTTCACTCAGTCATTCAGGTACACATTTATAAAACACTTAGTGCACACCTAATTGATGTTAGCCTTTTGTTAGAAACTGGAGACAAGCCTCCTAAGAGTCTCTTTTCTCACTAGTTCTGAGAAATAGATGATAACATACATGAATACGGATAATAGTCAGTTTACAATTGTTTCTTTTTTTGAAAAGCAATGTACTTTACAAAGCAAACAAAGCAGATAATTATAACAATATTATTGTAAAGATTGAATACAGCAAGTGTGTAAATGCTACAGACAATACAGTTTTCAAGTTCAAATGGTGTAAATTTTCTGCTTTAAAAAACAGCATTAACTACTCAGAGTTTAAGTTCAAATTTTACCAGAATATAGATGTACACCTTATAAAAAAAAGTGCCATACCACACTTTTTCCCCTGCTTTCGCAGTCTTTTCTATGGACAATTGCTTCTTGTACTACACTTAACACTTCTTTTCCACCTGCATCAAGCCATGTAAAACTATAAGCTACATATTATTTTCAGATTTAACAATGTCTTCTCCTTCCTAGGTCCCAACTGTTATTTCCCATTCATTCTTTCAAACTCAGTTTAAAGTATCATCACTACACAAAATATTTCTTAGATACTCAACAGATATCAGATAGTAATCTAAGTACTTAACAAGTATTAACTGATATATCCTTCATAACAACTGTACAAGTAGCTACAAACTGACATTAAAGATAGAAGAACAAGGGGATTAAGAGATGGCTCAGTGGTTAAGGGTACTGCTACCCTTTCAGAGGTCCCAGGTTTGATTCCCAAGCACCTACATGGTAGATTACCACTGTCTTTAACTCTAGTCCCAAGGGATGGGATGTCCTGTTTTGGCCTCCATAAACACAAGGCATGCATGTGGTACATAAACTAACATGTAGATCAAGCACTCATACACATAAAATGAGATTTAAAAAATGGAAGCACAGGGATAGGAGAGATGGCTTAGAAGTTTAGAGCCTTTACTGTTCCCTCAGAGATTCTAGATTCAGTTCTCAGCACCCAAGTGGTGGCTCACAACCATTTCTACTTCTGGAAGATCTGATGCACTCTTCTGGCCTCTGGTATGCATACACATAGCTGCAAACAAATCATTCAAACATATATTGCTTTCTGTTCTTCTGGCCTATTTCCTCTTTTTGTGACCCTCCTTCTAGCCCACTGAATATGGCCTATGTCCCTCCATTCCTATCACTCTCTTAACTGCTTCAGCCACTGAAATCTCATTTTTACAGACAAATGGCAAGTTTCCTGACAGCAGAAATGCTGCTATTCTGGGTAGCTTGGCTTGGGCTTATCACATGGAAGGCATTGGAAGAAATTTCCAGGACTGAAATATAGAGCAAGTAAAGCACATGTAATGAGTAGTTTCTCCAAGGTGAAGAGTAAAGGAGTCCACAGGCAGATATACTTTAGATATTTCCCTGACAGAAATATATCATTTTGAAAAGCAAATGTAAAAGTGTTCTCAAGCACATGATGGCTTGTTTTCCATGGTTGGCTGGTCTTGACTTACATAGTGAAAGTTCAGTCTACTAGTAAACAGTAATAAGATACTCATTGGTATACAGTCAAACTGATCATTGGATTAAAACTTGTATAGAAGGCTTTATCCTTTTTAGATAAGAGATGTTCATAAATATTTTGGGTTGGTTATAAAGCTAGATAATTCTATTGCTTTACATGAATAAACTGATTAAGATTAAAAAAAATGTATGCTCTTTGTTTCAGACATACCTAGAGTATTTGCAGTGAAAAAATTCACAGACTTTGTTCTTTGTACTTTATAAATAAATAATTATTTAGTCTACTTTTCCTCAGGATAAATCCTTTATACATGCTAAAAAAGTATAAGCAAATCTAGATAAAATGTGATCAAAAATGAAAATGATATGGGTCGGTGAGGATGCAGCTCCACTGGTAAGAGTGCTGTTTCATATGCAGAAAGTCTTGGTTTGATCACCCAGAACTGCCTAAACAATGTATGGTTATATGCATGCCTGCCTATCTCAGCACTCAAGGTTATCCTTGGCTACATAGCAAGTCTGAGGCCAACATGAGACTCTTGAGACCCTGTCTTAAAAAAAAAAAAATATTTAAATCAAAAGGACAAAATGCAAAATCATTTGGAAAGTCTGCTCTCCCCATTCCTCTCATCTATTACACATGAGAGAAACATTTAAGAGAAAATAATACTAAAGCAACAGATGACAAGTCTGACTCTGTATAATGGCTGTTTCTTCAACTATACAATGCTGAAATAAGACTATACCAATTCTAACATTTTTTTTTTCAGTTCACCCTAGAGTAAAAATAATAGATAACATTTATGTGCTACTAACTGAAGACCACATGCTATTTTATATGCTTTAATATCTATTATCTTAATCTTCAAGACATGGATAGAACATAAGACTATTATCTTCTCTTATACAAGAGGGAATTGGAAACTAACTCAAAAGGACATTGACACAGAAATGATGTTTAAACAGTCCCTTCTGGCAGCATATTCTCATAGTTTCCTCTTTTGTAAGATGGGTATAGAACACATTCTTTGAAGAATAGACAAATGACCCAGCCTTATGCTCACACTGCTGGTATTTTGATAGGTGCCCCAGAAGTAATTTAATACATGATAATACAATTCTATTAAAACAGATTTTAAAGTCCATTCTATAGACTGTGTATTTTCCTTCTGAAAATTTTTATTTTCAAATGAACATATAATAAAAGAATTATATGGTAAGCAGTTCTGTGAATTCTGATACATGCATATAGTCATGTAACCACTACCACTATTTCTATCTCAATGTCCTACATATACCTGGCATCATGAAATTATCTAATCTTTTTACTAGAATTATCTGTATATCATTAATATCTAAAGGATTGTATCATCCTTATTGGTACGAGTATTGAGCATGGTACCAGTGTGGACGCATGGAAAATAGGTCCCTGAGAAATTCCTAAGTTTAGTGTTTAAAACAAATTACTGCTGGTTCTTCAGCTGTATCTACAAATCACCCTTTGAAACCAGGAAGTTGGTGTTTTTCGTCTCTTCTATGTCTTCTGCCTGCAGCTGCTGCTCTGGAATTTTCATATTATACTGCAAATACCTATTTCTGGAAGGATAGTTAATTGGATGAAGCAACTGGAATCAAAGCAAATTTGTGAAAAAAAAATTAGTAGATAAGAAACAAACAGAGAAAAGTTACATGCTTTTAATCCCAGCACTCCAGAGGCAGACACAGGCAGATCTCTAGGATCTAGTCTACCTAGTTTATATAGAGAATTCCAGGCCACTAGGGCTAGTGAGACTGTGTCTCAAAAAAGAAAGCAGAGAAAAGATTCTAGAAGCTAACAGGAAAAATTGTAGCGTGAGACTACTGAGTCTCTACCGAGTCTCTTGTTTGACTTGCTTACTACACATATTCTTAGCTTTCGATAAATTCACATATTCTTTTTGTTTTTTTCTCATGTTTTCCCAAAATTCAGTGTTCTTTCAGTTTACCCATTCTATATCTGTTCTTGAAATGAATCAAATGTGCCTCTTTAGAGAAATTCCTCCTGACTACAATGATTATTTATTTGCTTGTTTGTTTTTTTGGAACATGCCTGCTTGTTTTGTAGCTCAGGCTACCTTCAAGTTCAGGGTTCTCCCGCTGTTTCCTGCGTGCTGGGATTAGAGGCATTTCTGCCCTCAAATCCCTTCCTATAAACATGGTCATATAGTGCCATAAAGAATTCTTGTGGGATATAAATATCTCCAAAACAAAATAAAATAAAAGGTTTAGGTAAGTGTACAATATTTAAGAAAAGAACAAATTTTGTAATCTTTTTTAATAGATATAAGAATAGACAGGAAATGTTTCCATTAACATTTCTTTAAAGAGTCAATCAAGCTTGACATTGTGAAGATTGAAAGAGCCATGTAAGAAGAATTTCAGTTTTAATTTTTATTTTGTTTTAAGACAATATTGTATATAACTGTCCAAGTGATTAAGAGTACACACAACCTCCTGTACCTCCAACTCCAAGAGTTACAATGCCTTTCTGGCCTCAGTCAGCATCTGTACTCAACGTGTATGCAGGCATACACATATGCACATAATTAAAAGTAAGAAAAATAAATCTTAAAAAAAGTCCCAAACCAAACAAAACCCAAGACTATACATAAAAGTAAATAAGTAACCAGACACACTGCCCTCACAGTCTGTTACTATCTCATCACTAGAAAAGTACATATACTTCATTTGGCCTTACTGTTACTGAAAGAAAAAAGTAGACAGGTTGGGCCAATGATTTAACAATGATTGCTTTTACAGTGATAGACGGTGACAGCTGAAATAAAAAAAAGAATGCATTACTGAGATATTATCAATTGTGTTCTGTCATTACACATAGTTCCACCCAGTCTAAACTTGTCAAAAAGTGTTACTGTAATCCATGAAGAAGACTCCACCTCAGGCAGCAGAGGGGAAAATGTGAAGGACTGGCTGTGAGCAGGTGTGCTGAACTGTAATGCCAGTGTTGATCACTAATCTCTTTACATTAGTCTCATCGATGACAATTACTAACTTCTACTCTGAGGTGTCAGGAACGGATGAACTGATCCATCAGCAACAGGCATTTTAAGAGCAACAAATGTAAACAAAGAGGGTGTACATGTACTTTTATTTTAAACAGTGAGTGTTATTTCATGCACAAAAGTAAACTGTAAGACAAGTTTTTTTTTTTTTTTTTTTTTTAAATTCCATTCAACTGGCTAAGATATTTGGGAATCTAGGAATGTCTGGTCTACACTTCAGGTCAGTCAATTCTGACTTTAATCTTTATAAGAGTACCGATTTAACTTAGTTCATGAATACAAGGGTATGTTAGTATCACTACAGATCGTGATGTATGCAAAGCAAATGTGGAATGTGGCCATGAAGCGGTTGTAGTAATCTGACAAGTTATTTAACTTCTACATACACATCAGATCTCCTTCAGTAAAACTGTGACAGTGAAGAGATAATTTATGGAAAATAAAATAATACTTAGAAAAGCAGATACTGAACACATGCATAGCGGGGTCTGTTGGTAAGCCTATGATCCCAGCTACCTGAGAGATTGAGGCAGGAGAACTATGAATTTGAAGCTAACCCTGGCACACAGCAATACCTCATCTCTGAAACCAAATCAAACCCCAAAGGTACTTATTTAGTCCCTTCTTCAAGGTACTTCGACACCCTTGCTTCCATTGGAGGTAGAAGTTTGGACTTGAATGCCAAGTAATACACTGCTCAGCTGCTCAAGGGTAAAGTTCATAAAGACAAAGCTTGAATACTTTCTGCTTTGTTGGATTACAGGAGTGTGCAGAATGTGCTGTAACAACTTCTCAAATTCCCAGGGGTAATGGCTAGCTTTGTCAACTTGATACAGTGTAGAAATCGCCTAAGAAGAGACTCAGTGAGGCACTGTCTGCATCAGGTTGGCCTATGGGCTTGTATGTCTTTGGGGGACTAATGAGATGGGAAGACTCATCCACTAATGGCCTACTACTCCTTAGCAGGGATCCCCAATTATGTGAGAATAGAGAAAAATAAGGTTAGTATAAGCTTTCATTTTTGTTATATAAGTCAGCTGGCCTCAAATTTGTGGTAGTCCTCTTGCCTATTTCCTGAGTTCTGGGTTATAATGTATTATTATGACGACCTTAACATTAGATTCTTCTTCTGTTTCCCATATTTTTGGTATATTTCTAAGAAATACTGGAGAAATTCAAGGTCATGCAGCTATTCCCTTATACATTCCTCTAAGTGCATTTTAGTTTTTAAACTTCATTCGATTCATTCTTATATAGTATAAATAGTGAAAACCATGGCATTAAACTTCTTTGGCATCTTAATACCTAGTTTCCCCAGAACTAATGTTGAATAAGTCTACTCTGTTCCTTTCCCATGCCTTTCCCTGGCATCCTTGGCTCTCTTAAGGTTTTGGTTTTGGTCTCTACTTTCTTCCTTAGGAACATCTAACAAAATGTAATCAGTCTATCTCGAAGAGCCCCCAGTTCTTAGCAGTTTAAGTACTGCTCAAAAGTTCAAGTCCAGAATTTCTTCTGAGACTCATGAAAACTATCAGCTGTAAGCTGACATAGATAAAACCAACCACAAGTTACTTCCAAATAAAATGGCTCAATGTAAACATTCCTATTCCTCAGATGAAGAATGGTGAGGAAGGACTAGACCAAAAACAAACAAAAAGAAAGAAAAGGAAAAAAACCCAACAAAACAAAACAAGAACCCCACAATAACGGCTCCTCCCCTTAAACCCAGTAAGGAAAACATCAAATCCTTCATCTCCATGTCTAGCCAATAGGGCACACATGGCAGTATGTGTGCTTCAAAGGGTTTGAGCAGTTCTGACTCTTTGGTCTGGCTAGCTACAGCCCACATGGGCTCTTTCTTGAGCGGGCTCTGTTTACTGCTTCTAGCTGTTCTCCGCAAATGCTCCACACTCTTGACATTTCTAACTTCCTGAGGTTTCCAATAAATATTGCTTCCTTTCCGGCAACTTTAAAAGTCACCCTTTATAAGGAGCTACCTTCAGGCATTCTAACTCTGTTGCACAGTGCCCTAGGACCCTTGTATTCTCTATCTCTGCATGTCCACCACTAGCAAAGGAAAACAAAGTCTGCTGTCAGCTTGAGCAGTAGCTGGGCCTAGGGTTCATGGAAGCATCACTCTCTCAATGCCTGGATGGCTGAATAATGAGAACAATCCTGAGGATGCCCATAAACTCTGGAGCTGTCTCTCAAAGCAAAGCTTTTCAAGTAAATTTGCATCCTTACATCCTTGAGCTTGCTTTGGGTGGATCATGGCCAATGGCTGAGATGCCTTGAAGGGATCTTTGCTATAGTCTGGATAAAACATCCTTGGCATCTTCTCAGAGACACTAATCTTTTTAAGCAACCACACCTTTTTTGGCCCCAACTTCAAACATGTTCTAGCCAAATGGCAGTTTTTCAAATCCTTCTGCTTGCTTTCCCTTATGATTTTCACTATAGATTAGTCTTTAAAAAGCAAGCAAGACCCATGCCCATGGATGGAATGCTTGGGAGGCCTGAAGTTTCCCTTCACCAGATTACTTAGATGGCACCTTTAAACTCAACATAGTCTTAGGCATAGGCAACATATATACAAGCTCTCTGTCAGAATATAATAGAAGTGGCTTTAGTCTAATTCCCAATAGACTCCTCATTTGTATTTGTAATCTAATGACTACAGCCTTTATTAACGGAATTTCTATCAGCATTCTAGTATTCTGGGCTCATATGATAATCATCCATTATGCTTTACTTACAATGTTCCGGCTTTTTTCAACTGCATCTCCCAAATTCTACAAATTCTTCCCATAACTAGTTTCCAAAATCATTTGAACTACAAAGGCATCCATAGTCATAGTAATGATTTCCTATCTCAGCACTACTTTCTGTTAGCTTATCATTGGTGTCAAAAATATCTGAGAAACAATACAACTATGAAGGAAGAGATTTTTTTAGGCTTTTATTTTTAATTTACAGTTACTTGGTCTTGTTGCATTTGGGCTGGTATAAAATAGAGCAGAACACCTTTGTCGGGCATGCATAGTGGGTCTTCTCATTACAAACAGGAGACAGAGAAAGGCAGAGAGGAAAGAGCCAAAGACATGGTATGCATATAATGACCAATTTTCTCCAACAAAGCTAGAATTCCTAAAAACCCATTCAACTATGAATTAATCAATGAATTAATCCACTGATGAAGTTATTGATCTAGGGAATTAATCTCTTTGGGGAACCAGGCCTTCAAATACATGAAACTGTTTGAAGGATCTGTTATATTAAAACCATAACAAAGTTTACTGGCAGTACAGAGACTTACATGCATCCTTATCTCAAGCAATTATTGGAGAACTACTTCTCCTTTGGTATTTGGTATTTTCTCCTGCTTTAACAGTAATTTCTTTAAAAAAAAAATGATTTCTTTCTTGCTCTGAAAAATTAATTTAACAATGAAGTAAATCACTAAACTTTCTTTAATATGAAAATAAAAAATTTTAATAATTTGTCCTTTAAGAAAAAAATGTCTTAACAGAAACATCGCAGTAGTGATAAATGCAATATTTCTTTTATACAATCAATTTTCATACATTTACTAGAAATATTGTTCTTATACAATGTTTATATTAGTGGTGAAGTATACTATAATGGAGTGGTTTGTAGTATTTATAAATACTTTTTGTGCTTCAATAAGCCACAATTGTGTTATAATTGATTTTGGGTAACAAGGAATCAAACTAATTTAAACAACAACAACAAAAAATCCAAGTTTAACAACAACATGGAAATATGAAAGCTCAGATGTCAAAATCAACTGTTTCTATGAAATGTGAAATAAGTGTGAATAAAACAGAATCATGGTCTGGTAGCATGCCAGCGTGGGAATCAGACAGGCAAACTTTACTCTCCTTCCTGTCTTCCACTGCAAAATTTCCAGTCTTTTTTGTTTTTGGAGACAGGGTTGTGTAGCCCGGGCTGTCCTGGAACTCACTCTGTAGACCAGGCTGGCCTCGAACTCAGAAATCCGCCTGCCTCTGCCTCCCAAGTGCTGGGATTAAAGTCGTGTGCCACCACTGCCCAGCCAAAATTTCCAGTCTTATCCCTAGCCCTGTAGCAGAGGATGTGCAGTGTCCTTTCCTCCCATTCTGACTAGACTCTTTGAGGAATGCTGCAGATCCTTGGGGAAGGCCCTGTATTCCTGTAGAGAGAATCTCTTGTGTACTGTATGTCAATAAAAAAAAAAAGCTGATTGGCTAATATGCTGAGGCAGAAAATAGGAAGTGGGAGTTCTGGTGGGGAGAAAGAAACTCTGAGATAGAGTCAGGAATGAGAAGAAGATTCACCCAGAACTCTGAGGAGCAGATGAAACTGAGAAGAGGTAACCAGCCATCTGGCACTCATAGAATAAAATAATGGGTTAATTAAGTTATGAGCTAGTTGGGGAACAAGACCAAGCTTATGGCTTAGGCATTTATTCATGTATAATCAAATCTCAGAGTTGTTACTTCGGGAGCTGGGGTGCTGAAGGAAAAGATGGGGTTATACTTTCCTCCTTCTTGGCAAATCTCTCACTCAGCTCCTTACCTTCTATCCCTTTCCCATCCTTCCTATTAGCCCCTATATATACAAATATGTTCTGTCCTGTGCTCAGAATGGCCACCACCTGGCAGAGAACCCAAAGTACTCCCTACTGGGCAATTCACACCCACTACACTCTAAAATCCATAGAGGCCAACAGAAACTAGGAGGCCCTACAGAGAAAGGACCATAACAACACCTAGAATTACAATCAGCTCAAACCTAGATGACAAGACACCAGCAGAAAAATACAACAGTAACAGCCAAGATAATACCCTTCCATAAGAATTCAGCAACAGTACTACAGTAGGCCCTGAAAAATATAATACAGCTAAAGCATGAGAAAAGAACTTTAAAAGAGCTATTATAAATATGTTCAAGTACCTTAAACAGGATATAAATTTAGTAATGAAGTCTATGAAAACACAAACAGACAGCAGAATGGGAGAGTAAGAGGCCTTGAAACATGCTTGGTCCTAAATGGGATGTATCCATCAAATTCTTTGTCTGAGGGTTCGCGAACCTCTGAGGAGGAAGAAGAGGTGGAAAGATTGTAAGAGCCAACGGGGATGGAAGACACCAATGAAACAAAGCCTTCTACACACAACAGGACTGATGCACATGAACTTAAGAGACTAAGTTCATGGGGCTTGAACAGATCTACGCAAAGTAGGGGTCTCAGTTCTGAAAGGGTAAGTAGACACAAGACTCCATCCCTAACTCAGAAGCTACCTTCAATTGAAAGCTACTGGCAAAAGGAAAATTAGTTTTCTCTAATGGAGTCTCACTGGGTATACAAACCATGCCCAGCAGTAGATGACCAACATGAAATAAACTCAGTGGTATTTTTGGAGGACTTTTATCCCAGAATATTTTATCTGGGCATTTAAAAAAACAAACAAACACAAATCCTTACAGATCTTTTGGTTATATATTGTGGCTTCCAGTTTTAGTTTTATGAATTCATTCTTCTCTCTCTCTCTCTCTCTCTTTCTCTCTCTTTCTCTCTCTCTCTCTCCCCACCCCACCCCACCCACCCTTGGCTCTTTTTTACCCCTTCTGTTTGTTTTGTCCTATTCTAGCTTACTTGTTTTTTTGATATTATTAGTATCATTTACGTTATTATTATTGTTAAGATTATTATTGATAGGTGTTTGTATTCTAATGATAGGGAAAGAAAGGGTATAGATTTGGATGGGTGGGGATGTGAGGAGAATCTGGGAAAACCCACAGAGTATATATAGTATAGGCAAAAAAAAAAAAAAAAAACCAACCTGTTTTTAAACAAACAAAAAACAAACAAACAAAAACATGTTGGCTAGAGAGATGGCTCCGTGTTTAAGACGCTTGTTATACAAACCTGAGTCTAGGTCCTCAGGATCCATAATGGAATTAAACAAAAAACAAACCTATGGCCTATATGAAAGGGTAAAATAGAAGGTGAGACATCTGGGAGGCAGAAAGAATTCTGGGACTGAGCCAGGTGTGGAAGATTCGCCCAGGAAAATGTGATGAGATTGATGCATGGTACCATGCACAGTGAACCAGCCACATAGCATAACATAGTTTAAAATACTTGGGTTATTTTCCTTATCATCTAGTCAGATAGGAGTCTAGCTATATGGTTAAGATATTTATAAATATATTTTGAATATGAATCTCATTTCTGGGAGTGTGGGGCTGGGAGGAAGAAGCAGCCTAACTTCTACACTAGCACACCTATCTTTAATCCCTGTGCTCCTACAGGAAGATTGGAAGCAGAGACAGGGAAATTCTCTGAAGTTCACAGGCCTGTTAGTTAGCCTTGTATATAGAAAAGAGATGAGAAACCTTGTGTCAAATAAGATGGAAGATGAAGAGGACCAATGCCTAGGTTGTCCTGACTTCCAAACATATAGCATAGCATATGCCCACCTACAGTTACACAAACAAAACAAATAGCAAAGTTGACTTACAATTTATTCAGATATAAATGTTGGAGAATCTTGGTGGATAGTTATACACTCTAGGAATCTTACACTTTAGGGGTTAGAGCTAATCTGGGTAGACAATAGGTCATACTCATTCCACTTCCCTTGGAGCTTGTACTGAGAGCTTTTCCTGTGTGCCTTCATGTCAAGCTTCCTATTTAGCATGTATGGTTTATCCAATATGATTCCTAAGCTTCATCTACCTAACCAGTTGGAATTTACTGGCATCTCTGGGTTTTAGTCATAAAGATGGTCTACTTTGCTTACACCTGTGTTCTTAGTGCCTGACTACAGTAAAAGTGCAATACACTTCTGAAATGAATTTACAGACCAAGATGGGAGAAGTCATCACCATCTATGATACAAACCTAATTATGGAGGGGAAAAATAATGCTTCCTTAGCAGAAAGAAACTAGCTACAGAAAGGTATCTATGGTGTATTCACCTATTCATTAAGTGCCATAACCATTACAGGCAGGATGATTAACCTGCTCTCTTTAGTTACTTATGGACATTAACTGTCTCTTCAAGTTGCATTAGAATTCTACATAGCCCAAAGTAACCTTGAACTTACAATCCTCTTGCTTCCTTGTTTGAAGTACTATGACTGCAGATGCCACCAAGCTAGATTTCAATGAAATTATGATGTTCAAAAGTATCATATTTTTTGCTGGGTATGGTGTTAAATGACTGTTATCCTAGCACCTAAGAGGTTGAAGTAGAAACAGGCATGTGAAACTAGCGTAATTGACACAGTGTGATACTGGCTCAGATGAATGAAACCAAATCAAACCATAAAACAGTAACTGAAATCAGGCAATTTTTCATACACACACACATGCACCACACACACACACACAAGCATGTAAATATATATGTGAGTATATTATAAAAAAAACTCTATCAGAAATGGCCAGATGCCATGAGAATGAATAAAAATCTGCAACTGACAGGGGTGGAGAGGTAGGGGAATCTCCAGAAGATAGACACCTGGGATAAGGGAGATGCCCAAGAATCAATGGGGGTGACCTTAGCTTAAAAGCTATCAGAAATAAGGCTGGAAGGGAGTAAGCCTGAAAAGGAATTCCAAATAAACTAATATTGAATAAGTATATAATAAATAGATCATAAAGTTAAGTATTACAAATGGTTGATTATCAAGCAGGTTTCATCTATAAATAAAAAAAAGTGTTTACAAAAATTTAATTCATTTACATGTACTAATTTTTAAAAAAATTAATACATTTACTCCTCTATTGTTTATAGCCAAATTTAAAAAATATATTCTAAAGAAGAAAACAAAGATCCAAAGATTCTAGAACATGGCTATTGATACAGTCTTTCCTTCTGTCGACAACTCTCTGTACAGAAGGTCTAACCTGGTGATGTGCACTTAGTGGAGGCTCAATAAACATTTCCTAAGATTCAGCTATTTTCTCGGTCACCAAGGAATGATTCAGGAGTGCAAATGTTTCAGGTATTTTTGAATGTTTGAGTATCACGAAAGGTTTATACTTGCATATATGCTATCTCTGGTAGTACTAATATAATGGAATGCGTGAAATAATCCATATAACTCAACAGAGTCATGGACACAAGGTGATTACTACTCAAGCACTTCTAAGACCTTTGTAAAGAAAAAAAAAGAAGATGAAAGAAAAGAAGAGAAATGAAGAGGAAAGAAACAAAGAGGAAAGAAAAAAAAAAAAAAGAAAGAAAGAGAGTCTGCCTGGCTTTGAACTTGCAAAGCCTACGTATCTCAAATTCTAGGGTTAAGGCATGAGCCATTATACTTGGTCATGAAAGTACAGTGCAAGTAAATTCAGGCCAAGTAAGCTATCCTTTATATCTATTCATTGATTTAATTATACATTTAACAGTTTTACTTGTAATTATTTCAAAAGGAAAGATCACAGATACAAACAATACTATTTTTTTTCAGATTCAGGAGATACAAAACCATTATGATCTTCACAGTTCCAACAAAATACTTAAATTTGGAAGAACTTTTTCGTAGTGGATCTGAACAAAAATGGTCCCCACAGACTCATAGGGAGAAGCACTATTGGAGGTGTGGCCTTATTGGAGGAAGTATATCACTGGTGTGGGCTTTGAGGGCTCAGTTGCTCAAGCCAGGCCCAGTGCCTCACTCTTTCTTCTTGCTGCCTGCTGATCCAGATAACAGCACCATGTTTGCCTGCACACAGACATGCATCCAGTGGAGATGCTAAAGGACTAAATCTCATCCAGCCCCAATTAAATGTTTTCTTTATATCAGAATTCTCATGGCATCCCTTTATAGCAACAAATCCTAACTAAGACACTTTGCTTGAAAACTGTATTTACAACCTATATAATAATATTCATGAAGACACTGAAAACATAGGAGTCTTTCTTTTTTATAGTTAAATTTCAATTATAGGAGCCTTGGATTTTTTCTGTGACCTTCAGGTTAAATTTTGTGCTCAGTATTAACTGAATTAATGTCAATTTCTTTATGAATGAACCACAAGACTCATAAATTAAGATGAAAAAATGTGCATTCATATTATTTATTATACAGCATAATCTGTAAATCTGATACTAATGAGACTCAAGATTTAAATGGCTGAGGAATGTTTAGTGAATTACTGCCAATCAATGCCTCCATTCCAGGTAAATGTAATCTTGGATGGCAACACACCTATTACTACAAATGCCTAACTAAGTACGGTGCTTCATTATTTCAAAATGTCACTCTCAATTTATAAAATAACACATAAATATCTTTCTACCATATGCATGGCTGTCTTTCCTTCAAAGTAAATAGCAACTGACTATATAGAAAAATTATAATCTGACCATCTTTTTGGAAGTAAAAGAAATCCAGTAAACATTAAAGAACTAAACTTGTGTCTGAAGATGTAGCTCATTTGGTATAACACATGTGTAGCATGCATTAAGTTCTGGGTTTGATCTTGAGCACTATATAAAATCAGGTACAGTGATGCATGCTTATAATCCTGGAGACAGAGGGAGAAGTAATGTAAGTTCTGGATCATCTTTGGTTTGCCTGAGACATATGGGACCCTGTCTCAGAGGGAGCCTGAGATGCATGATACCCTGTCTCTATGCAAACCTGAGATACATTGGAGGGGACGGGGTCTGTCTAATAAAAAATAGGTGAGAGCAAAAGTAGTCATAACTCTATATTTGTTATTGTAGTAACTTATGTTCATACCATATAAAACAACTGCCTTTTCAAGTTAATTTATTTCATGAAAATTCTTCCATTCACATTATTTAATCAACTAACAAACATTTATCGAGTACTGAATTTTTCCTAGGTATAAGGAGATGGAGTTATAAAGATGAGTCCTATTGAAAAAACAAACAGACAAAAACCATAATTGGGCCCAGGTGGTGGCACATAACTTTAATCCTAGTAGGGAGAAGCAGGAAGATCTCTGTGAGTTCTAGATCATCTTGGTCTACACTGTGAGTTCTAGCAAACCAAAGGCTACAAAAGGAAACCACATCTCAAAACAAGCAAATACTCAAACAAAACAGAACCAGTTACCTCCCCACCCCAAACCAAAGCAAAAAGAAAAAAGAAAAAAAAAATCAAAAACTCTCTTAATTGAATGGAAGACACAGCTAAATAAACCAAAAGGCACTAGTACACTTTTGTATTAATACTGTCTATAGTTTCACATTTGCAATAACAAAGGAGTATTCTACTCTACTGATGAAACACTGGATACCTAGCAATTTTATCATTGCTTAGAATTACTTTCTCCTTTTGCTGTTCTACAGAAAAATTTAAAAATTTAAAAACTTGAAAACTTGCCAGGCAGTGGTGGCACACGCCTTTAATCGCAGCACTTGGGAGGCAGGCAGATTTCTGAGTTCGAGGCCAGCCTGGTCTGTTAGTATTCTGTCTAAACTCCACCTCCACAGTTATCTGGCAACACCCAGGTATGCTCCTCCCCACTGCCCACTATAAAAGAGGCTGCTTGCCCCTCCCTCTCTCTCTTGCTCTCTACTCCCTTGCCTGTAGCTTCTCTCTGTCCCCTCCCCTCTTCCCTTCCCCCTCTCTCCATGTGGTCATGGCCGGCCTCTACCTCTCTGCGCTCTCCACCACCCCCCTCTCTCTCTTCCCGGCCATCTTCTCCCATTTCTCTCCCCACCTTTGCCCTCTGCCCCAAATAAACCCCCTCCCTTCATGGAACTGTCTGGTCTGGTGTTGTCTGTCTAAGCTGCTGCGCTGAAATCTAACATGGTCTACAGAGAGAGTTCCAGGACAGCCAGGGCTATACAGAGAAACCCTGTCTCAAAAAGCAAAAAAACAAAAACAAAAACAAAAATTTAAAAACTTAAAGGATAGGTTTACAAAAATCCAAAAGCTTAGCACTTCAAATTAACATATGCTAGTATTTGCTTTATATTTTTATTAAAGAATTATTTTCATAATCCAAAAATTTCTTAATTGATCTAGTATTAATGACTAAGGATTGTTAAGAACTACCAGCTAGATGACCCTGGGTAAATTCACTAACTTTGACCTTTAGTTTTCTCATTTAAGCATAATCATCCCAACCAAGTTGAACTGTCTTATATTTGACCCTCCATATCCCATGATCTACATAGCTTCTGGATGGACTGGATCAACTAGAGTCACAGTTCTCAACATTCCTAATGCTGTGACCCTTTAATACATTCCTCATGATGTGATGACCCCCAACCATATAATTATTTTGTTGTAACTTCGTAAGTGTAATGTTGCTACTGTTATGAATCATAATGTAAATATCTATGATTTCCAATGAATTCAGGTCACCATTGTTTGACTCCCAAATGGATTACAACCTGTAGATTGAGAACTGCTGACCTAGAGGTACCATGAAGAGACCATATTAATGAAGGAAAATGAAGCTATTCTTTTATGTACTCTCTATAAAATACCAAAGTTGGCAATATCTCTGTCACAATCAGTCCTCAGCTCAGTACCTTCTACTCTGCCTGTACAAAATGGAATGATAAATGTTGCAGGACACTTCATCACACTGTGAACCCAGGACTGTGTTATTTACTGAAAAAAGAAAAACAAAAAAACCCCAACTGTTTCTACTTGTGGTTTGACTCAGCCCTTAGCACACACCTTTAATCCCAAAGGATGAAGATAAAGTTAGATAAAGTTAGTTTGTAGAAGGACACATCCATGTCTGAAAGTGATTATCTAATTGAGTACCAGAAAAAGTGACTAATCGGAGAAAGATTTGACAGAATAAGATACACCAACTCTCAGGAGAAGAGAAGGGAAAGGGAAGAGAGCAGAGCAGAAGAGAGAGGACAGAGGCAGTTTTTCTGGACACTGGATAGAGAGAAGTTGCAGACAGAGAACAAGCTAGACACAGGTAAAGACAGTATGAGCAAAGGAAATGAGAAGGAACCGGAAGTTCAGAACAGACTGCTAGGGTTAGTTGGGGCCAAGTAAAGCAAAAAGTTAAGAGAGAGAAATCAGATTGAATCTGTAAGCTTGGAGAG
The DNA here is from genome assembly GCA_021653895.1 of Mastomys natalensis. Taxonomy (NCBI): domain Eukaryota; kingdom Metazoa; phylum Chordata; class Mammalia; order Rodentia; family Muridae; genus Mastomys; species Mastomys natalensis. Next base: position 324,634 of record JAJTUV010000226.1, on the reverse strand, counting down.
TAGTTTGAGCCAGAACAGCTAAGTTGAACCAGCCAGCCAGAGTTCAGAAAGAACTAGAAAGGAGAAGCATATCCAGCAATAAGTCTCAGAGGCTGAAACATTCTAGCCCTAGATAAGAGCATACAGTGGCTACAAGCTTCTAGAACTAGGTCTAGGTTAAGAAGACAGAGGCAGTAAGCCTCTGAAACGAGAAGACAATAGAATAAAAATACTTTTACAGATAAATTGTATATAGTTGCTGAGTGGTGATAGCACATGCCTTTAATCCCAGCACTTGTTGGGCAGAGGCAGGTGGATCTCCAGGTATGAGGCCAGCCTGGTCTACATAGTGAGTTCCAGGATAGGCAGGGCTACGCAGAGAAACTTGTCTTAAAAAAACCAAAACCAAAACAATAACAGCAACAAAACTCTATATAGGAAGCAGAAATTTCTGAACTAAATCTGCAAACTAGCCACTGATTTATTTTCTTGCAAAATGAATTGTTCAGCAACCTAAATTTAGTAAAATATAAACAATCTATAAATTTAAGTAAACATTTAGAACTTGGAATTGTAGCAAGAAAAGACCAAAGAGTCACATGGCTGGCATTAAGGGACTTTGGCAAATCTAGAATAGTATCTTTACCATCCTTACCTATCAGTCATGAAACAATCACTCATCACCACTGGCAGATCATCTCATCAACCTCCTAAGGAAATTTCACCTCACTTCTTGTCTTACCTCATCCTTTATGTCTTCCTGTTGTTGAGCTGAGAAAATCTCCATTGCAGCCATGAGTCTCATCATTAACTCATCCACTGTTGTATTACCTAATGAGACATAAGAGATTCCAAGCTCTATAAATAATTTTATATAACTTTAAGTTATTAAAATTGTTAAAAATGAAAAACCATTTTTAGTAAAGAATTAGCAGCATTAAAACTTATAGACAGGAAAGCTAGTATTTAAAATACTTTCAATAAAATGTTTCGTATGTTCAATAAGTAACAGTAGCAGTTGAAATTTTAGAAAAATCAGATTTGGAATAACTTCAATTAACAATTTTTAGCACCAGAAAGAAGAATGTCCAAGTCATGAGGTTCAAAAGTCCTTTCAATTTATAAAAACAATAGTGTTAATAACACCAGCAACAGCTACCAATTGTTTACATGTCTGTGATTATGCTAAATTGCTTTATGCTTTCATCTCATCTGATCTGTACAGTTCCTTGAAGAAGTAATTATACTTTACATTTTCAAGAAGGAAAAAATTTTTAAAGGGCTCAAGAAACCCACCCAACAAAGATCAAGGCAGTAAAAACAGGTTGGGACTTGAAACCAGGTGAGGGTAATTCAAGAGCCAGCCCATCCTCTGATGCCTATCTCTTCATGCACCCCTACTCTAGCACCCCAACTCCCACCAATGTGGAGCTGGAGACTGACATGCTAGATAACCACTTTACCACTAAGCTACCTAAAAAGCTACACCCTACCTCTGCCAGAGACTTGGAATCATTGCTGAAATTTTTCTAGCAAAACAAACAGGAATTCAATGCTTGAAAACAAAAATCTATTTCCCTCAATGAATATTTTCCTTTTACGTTTTCAAATGAATGACTAGACTATGATCTTTATAAAGAGGAGTTTAAAGATGCTTGATTTTTCCTTAACCTTATTTTACTCCCTAAATTTAAAAAAATGGCAATGTGCATAAATAATAAATAAATAATGTGCATATAATTTTGCTTGGGATGCTTATAAAGAGAATTCACGAGGTTACAAGGAGGGAGCTCTCTTTCGTTTCAAATATGCAGGAAGAAAGAGATATTCTCCAGGTCTGTGATGTCGTCATGCCACACTAATGAAATGACATCAGGATGATAAAGAGCAAGCATCCCTGATGGTGTTTTGGAGCACAGGACATGGCTAATATGATTTTTCAATGACCTTTCTCCAAATTTCCCTCATACTGTTGGCAGCATGGGGTTAAGGAACACCTGTGGCAGCAACAAACAAAATGGTCCAGTTTGTTCACAGCACCACTATTCTCTCAATAAGTTATGGGCCACACATTATCTGGGCACTAAGAAAACAGAATTGGCCTTGTACTAAGAGTTGAAATAAAAATTGTGCTACTCACAAAGTATTTAATCTAGTTTCTAGAAACTGTCCAGCTCATAACAAAGGCTCCATAAGTTTGTGTTTAATAAGAATGAGGAGCTGGAACGATGGCTCAGTGGTTAAAAGAATGTGGTGGTTTGACCGGGTATGGCCCCCATAGAAACAATGTTTGAATGCTTAGCCTATAGGGAATAGCACTATTAGGAGGTGTGGCCTTGTTAAAGTAGGTGTGGCCTTGTTAGAAGAAGTGTGTCACTGTAGGGACAGGGATTTGAGGTCTCCTAGTTCAAGGTATACCCAGTGTGCCACAGAGTCTCCTTCTGCTACCTGGATCAAGATGTAGAACTCTCAGCTTCTTCAGCACTATGTCTGCCTCCCCGCTGTCATGCTTTCTGCCATGATGGTAATGAACTAAACCTCTGAAACTGTAAGCCATTCCAATTAAATGTTTTCCTTTATAAGAGTTGCAGTGGTTATGATATCTCTTCACAGCAATAAAACCCGAACAAAGATAGAGCACTTGCTGTTCTCTCAGATGACCTAGGTTGGATTTTCAGAACCCACAAGGCAGCTAACTGTCTGTAACTCCAGGTTCAGTGGACTCTGCCACCTTTTTACAGTCTCTGAGGACACCAGGGACACATGTGATGCACAAATGTATATGCAGGCAAAATACTCATACACATGGAATAAAAGTGAATATTTTAAAAAGTGAATGAAAACAAGAATGAGTAGATTGTAGCTAAGAATCAATTTTCTTGTTCTCAAAAGAAAGGTGACACTCCTCTGTAAGGATCTTTGAAGTAGCAGAGATAATGTTATCATGTGCCCGGGACACAGAATACAATTGTTGGTAGTTATTACTAATAGATATGACAAATGGCAAAAGAAGGTTCTGAACACTCTGTAGATACTGTTCTTGGGTAAGACTCTGAATTTCCATATCTTGTAAATAGCAGCGACTACAAGTCTAAGTATGAGAAGAAAACTTTATGGCATGTACTTGTGGTAGTTTGAATGAGAACTGTCTGCACAAGCTCATGAGTTTGAATACTTGGTTCCCACTGGTGATGCGGCATAGGGAGGTAATAGAACGTTTAGGGTATAGTGCCTTGATGATGGAAGTATGTAACAGAGGGCATGCTTTGAGAGTTTACAACCTTGCCTCACTTCCAGTTTGTTTTGTTTCATGTGTTGCAAAAATGTGATTAGCCAGCTTGCTACTCGGAATGCCTACTGTCATGTCTTCCTCAACATTATGGACTTCCACTCTGGAAGTATAGGACAAAATATACAAATTATAAATGGGAAAATGCTATAGTTATATGAATGCTAACCGGGAGGAGCCACTGCTAAGCTGAGCTTGTAGGTACTTCATACCTGAGTCCTCAATGGTCAGAGACAGAAAAAGGAACCAGTTAATGTAGTTTAGGGAAAACTGACAAAATATAGTGTCAGTTTCCAAACTTTGCCTCAGTACCTTTTTGGAGTCTTAAAAACCATTAGAATTCTCAAAATAACCTTAGTTTATATGGTTTATAACTATTCTGTTGCTGTAATATAATACCATGACCAAAATAACTTGAATTTATTTTGACTTATGGTTCCAGACGGATAGAGCCCATTATGGCAGGAAAGCATGGCACAGGGGTAGGAAGGCATGGCACAGAGGCAGAGAAGGAAGCTGGCTGGTCACATTTAATCATACAAGAAGCAAAGAGAGTAGAGAGAGGCTATACATCTTCAAAGCCTGCCCCCAGTGACGTACTTCCTCCAGCAAGGCCACAACTCCTCAAGGTTCTACAACCTCCTCAAGCAGTTATCACCAACTGTACACCAAATTCAAATACCTGAACCTATAAAGGGACTTTAGAAACTCTATAATAAAAGGGCAAGCAAAATGTCTCACTGGGTAAAGGTGCTGGCACCAAACCTGATAACCTGAGTTTAGACCACAGAACCTACCTACATAGTAAAGATGAAAATACATACATAACAAATAAATGTAATGCAACATTTTTAAGAAATTGGAATGAAAATACTTATAACATATGTATCAATTTATTTAAAAGTAACATGCCATCATAATCTAATATAATGTTATATTTTTGTTAACAAAACTTATTCCAGAAGAAAAAGGTGCCAAGAATGTCACTGTTATAACATTCTCACATATTTCTTTTTTTTTTTTTTTTTTTTACTGTCTAGCTCAACAAAAAACAATTATAGTTTTATATCTATCTCAATATTAAATTTGTGAAAATATGCTGTACTGGTTGAAATTTATGAAGAATATGTGGCTTTCTGCATGTGTGTATACACACACACACACACACACATACACACACATACAAACACACTCAGAAAAGAAACATTTTAATAAGTATTTCTATTTATATTTCTTTGATACTATACTCAGTTTGACAAGAAGTTTCTTCAAGTTAGCAGCATGGAGAATTTAAAAGTATCAAAACATAGACTTTCCTACTATGTTACACTAGAATTCCTTTCCCTTTCCCCTCCAAACTCCATGGCTTCTCTTTTATTGTTCAGGCTGACCTTGAACTCTTGATCTTCTTGCCTCACTCACTAGAGTAGCTGAGATTACAAGTGAATCCTACAGTACCAGCTCCATTTTTCTGAACTGATCTTTTTTCCATGCATAACTTCATTCCATTAGGCACTGACTCCTTTTGAAAACATTACTTCACTGCCTTATGCATTTCTTCCGAATTTTGATTATTATGTATGATATTTTTAAAAAAATGACATTTCTTATGTTGGCATTTCGTCTAGGCTCCACCTCACAGTTACTGGGCAACAGCCTGACTCACTAAAAAAGGGGCTGCTTGCCCCCTCCTCACTCTCTTGCCTTCTAACTCTTGCTCTCTCCTCTTGCTCCTGCTCTTATCCTCTTCCCACTCCCCTCATCCCTCTCTCTCCATGTGCTCGTGGCCAGCCTCTACTCTTTCTCTCTCTCTCCCTCTCTGCCTTTCTTTGCCTCTACTACCCTCAACTCCCTCCCCAAACCCTGAATAAACTCTATTCTATACTACACAGTCAAGTGGCTGGTTCCTGAGGGGGAAGGAATGCCTCAGCATGGGCCCACAGCATGGAGAATTTAAAAGACCCTCCTTCCCCACATGATATCGCGCCTCCATCAAACGGTAACTCTGGTCTCTTATCTTTTTATAAAATTCAATGGTTAATATCACTGTTAATGTCATCAAAATTATTTATGCTGTTAATCTTCCAGTGGAGGGTATAAATTTTTTTTTATTAAAAACTCAAATTTTTCATTGGCAACAAATAACACTGGTTCTTTTACTTGAAAGTGACAGAATTATTTTTGTTTTGTAGAAACTGTTTCCCAAATGATTAGTCTATAGAAGCATAATTTGTCTGTCAGGCTGTAAAACTGACTTCAGGGAAGTCAGGGAGAAGCAACTAGTGTAGCTCATGAAATCCCACAGGAGCTTCTCTCTGAGACAACTAGGATACATTTGTTCCCATCACCTAAGAAAAGGGCTAACATTTAAAACAAAAACCCAAAAGAACCAAAAACCTGGTTAGTTCTTTAAGGACTCTCTTAAATGCCCTTTTCCTTTTGCAACTGTAGGTGAGTGGCAGTGGTGGATATTACTAATCCATGACGACTGTGTCAAGAGGCTTGACTTCCCGCTAAGATGACAACTGTTTTAGGAACCATTGTTTTGAACCACTCCTGTAAATGTTAACACAGTGAAAAGGAAAAAATACAAGTAAACTAAAAAACAATGCAAAGTGAAACAAAACCTAAAATAATTGTGTCCTGCAGATTTCCTGAAACTGAGCTTCTGGAGTCCATGGCCTACACTTTGTAGGACACAAGCTATCACAAAGTTGCCTGTGATGAGGAAAACAAGAAAAAGAATGTCTTCACTTTCTCCTCACCCCATGGGAATCTGATCCCTCAGCTGGTCTTTCAAAAGACTGCCCAGGAAACCATGCTCTGCAAAGTTATAGAGAAAACAAAATACCTGAGCTTTTGTTTTCTGTAGGCTTTAAAGGCACTGGAATGCACAAATCCCCTCCCCATTACACTTAAATGGGGCCTAAATGAAGTACCCCAGACCCAAGCTTCAGCTTGGAGCACTTGAAAACTCTTTTTCTTGGAGGCAGGGAGTGGGTGAACTAATTTTATGTAAGCTTTCCCATGAACACAGCGATGCTTTACTGTAGCTTTTGGATGCGTTATTAACAACAAAAAACCCACTTGGTCACTCTTCTTCTTCTTCTTTTAAAGAAAGAATGTAAAGTATGGTTAGATTTCCAGGAAAATGTAAATGATGGTTAAATCCACAGGAACCCCACAGCTTTTTTGCCTCAGGGGTGTATCTCAGGCAGAAGTCACACAAATAAGGAGGAACAACTGACACGTGAAAAATTCAATTTGCAATGTATAGTCACTGGATTTTCTAGATAATTAAAGATAAGCAATTCTTTCAACTAATCAATATTACAGCTATAAATCAACAGAAATAAATGTCACATCCGAACAAATGATTATAACCTAACTGCTAGTTTTAGGGAATTAACCATTTCTGAACATAACTTCACTGTCCTATGTCTGAAGGACTATGTGATTTTATTGGGTTATTAATGCAGACATTTAATACCATATTCATTTTTCATAGTACATATGCTTTAAAAGATGTTCTTTAGGATGTTTTATATTTTAAATGAAAAAATGGTAAGGTTATCAATAACATTTTATTTCTGCCGTGGCATATACTTTACCTTGTATCACATTTAACACTTCATTAGATGATCGCTTTCCCATGATAATCAGGAAAAGTGGAAATTGATCTGTCTTTTGAGTCCGAATGGTTTGTGCAATTACGCTGCCAAAGTGTCTATTGCACATTGTCAGAAATCTAAAATAAAGCAAAATCCAAAATAAGTTTCAAACAAATTTATTAGTTGATCTGAGATGCCATTACTAATTATGTAAACATTAGATAGCCTAACTTACATCAGTATGGAAAATTTTACTAGGTTGAGTTTTCAACTAAATCTTTAATGGTTATCATATAGAAAAGAAGGAAGCATACCCTAAATGCTGCCAAGGGCTGACAGCACAGGATTCTTCTTAAGTCTCAAATGTTGCAAGATGTACTACTTTTTAAACTATGAGAAAACAAAAGAATTTCCAGGAGACAATTCCTTAACTAGAATAAATAATAGAGTGTGGTACAAAGGAAGCTGACTAGCATCATTCTAAAAATAAATTTAGCAACATTTCCCTAAGTCCTTAGAATCAAGAACTACATGGAAGCACTGTGTTTCCTCTAGAAGTAGTAGGTCTTCTAGTATTTAGTATGGAATAAAAGCAATTCTAAGCTTTTGGCCAAAAAAGCTCAGAGATATTAGCATACTGAAGTCTAGCATTAGTATTCTTAACACGATCTGGAATAAATGAAAAAACTGATAAAGCTTTTCTCTTCTATTAGAGGACTGTTTGAAATTAGCATTTCTTTCAAGAGAAAAGGGTAGCTTATGATATGTTTTCAGATCTGATGGTAAAAAGTAAATGTCATAATAATAATGAATTATGAAAGACCAAATGCAAATATAGAATGCTTTAATAAGATCCAATTTAATAAAGTCTGTAAAAATAATGGACTTTTAATAACACAGGTCACAAAAGGCAAAACAGTGGAAATTCTGGAGACTAGCCACTGGTACTAGCTTATTAATTCTTAATTATGTTCATGAAAGGCAACTTAAATCGTGTGTTTTCTTATGCCTTATGATAATATTTTAGGTAACAACTCCTCTGAAATGTATGTTCTATCTGATGAGCAAAGTCCTGTCGTCACATGCATTAGAAGGTAAATCTATTTGAAAAGACAAATGGTATTAAAATGTCATGTGCTCAGATTCACTTGATAACCAATTCAAAACAGAATCAAACCTCTTAATTTTTAAAGCCAATACATTTTCTGTCAATAGAAATTCATTTCAGAAATTTAGGCTGAATCTTTTGTAAAACCCGTGCTGTGACTACAGAAAGTAGATCTTGTTAAGGGCAGCTAAACCTGTCAGCTAGAGTGTCAAGACAAGTTAGCACCACTGCAGTACGTTCATTGGGAGGCAGGTTCATATACACATTTAGTGCAGCAATAACCAGACCTCATGGCAATTTGAAATGACAAGGCCTTAAGAAATCCATTGTCGGCCATGAAATATCAGTGCCCCCATGAAAATTCAAATCTTCACATTCCAAAACTATTATGGGATAAAAGGTTCTCAGAGCAGCCTAAGCTTCCATACCAAATTTCACACTCCTAAAGCTTTAACTCATCAACAGAGATGTGTAAATCAGGAGACTAGCAAGTTAGGGTCTCAGTTTTCTTTATATGTCTTACTAAAATATTTGAAGTCAGTCTTGACCCTGAGCTGATCATTGGCAACCTCTAAAATTAAAGATGTCAAAAAACAGTTGGAATGCTATTTCCTACAAAAGGGAGAAAAATAAGTCCTTGTTGCTTTCACACCAGTGGATTGAGTGGATATCACATAGTAGATGCCCATCATAACACTGGCCTCACTGGCTAAACAGGATGCCCTCTGGCCCCTTAAAAGGAAAGAAAAGGGAAAGAAAGGAAAGGAGTACAAATCGAAAGGGTAGAAAGAAAACTACAGAAGAGAGGGGGAAACATGACAGAGTGGAGCAGGAGGAAGGGAGAAGGACATGGAAAGGTAGGAAGAGAAATTACATTAGTCAAAATTTTAGTTCAAAACCAGAAAGACAGACACGGTAAAAAAACAACCTGTTTTTAACAGAAAATATGTTTCTCATATTTGTGGTATTGTTCGCTTTGAACAGTTAAATGTATTCCTGATGGATGGTGCAAAATTGTCAACCCAACTGCAACTCACTCAATATTTTTTCAGTAGATTTCATGAAGGAATAAATAAATGGTTGCTAAAACCATTAGATTCCATCAATTTTGACCCCAAAGTGGGAAGTAACCATTTTATAACATTGGGGAATCTCTTATTTTCTCTTTGAACTGTAGAAGACTTAAATAAACCAATGACCATAGACTTTGTTTGAAGGAAATAAAAAATGTATTAAGAGGTGGCTCAGTGGGATAGAAAGGGCACTTGCTGTGGAAGCATGAGCACCTAAGTATAGAGCTTCAGCATCCATGATAAGAAAGAAACCAGTAGCCTCAATACTAAGCAGCTGAGAAGCAGAGGATTGTTGGAGCTTCCTGTCTTCAAGCCTAGATCTAGATTTAGTCACAACTGAATAAGGCAAAGATTAATACAGCAGGATGCCAAGATCCTCTAGTATACATGCACATGGGCATATACTCCTGCACACAAATGTGTACACTCACCTCCAAAATAAATAAATAAAAAAAAGACAACCAAATTATGAAAAAACTCCTTTCTTCTAATTTTCTGAGACAGATTCTCATGCAGGCCAGGCTGACATCAAACTCCTCCTGATCCTTCTTCTTCTACCTTGCAAGTACTGGAATTACAGGTGTGTGCCACCATACTTGCCTCAAGAAGGTTAAATTCTGTAAACCTACTGCTTACTTAGTCTGGCAATAACTGTTTTTGATTTAAAAAACATGGAAGTTGCAATACTATCACCAAACATTCAATCTGATTGCCACGAGTTAAATATGATTCCAACATAAAGTGGAAAAAACATATTTTTAACATACCTACCCTTTTACAAGGAAGAAATGAAGGAGGATATAGAAGACATTCAAACTTGCTCTTAGTATTTGGTAGGCCCTCAAAACTCGTATTTATGTTGTTACTCTGAAATGCTTAATGATATTTAGCATTGAAAAAATGTATGTATGTGTCTGTCTGCCTATGTAAGTATGTGGGAGAGTGTGTGGCAGAGTATAAGAGGGAAACTTGCTGGAGTCAGTTCTATTCTACCTCATGGATCCTGGGGATAGAACTTGAGTCAGTAGGTATGGTATCAACTGCCTTTACCAACTGAACTATCTGCCATGTAACATTTTCATCACTGATTTTATGATTAATATGGTACATTCTTACCAACAATAAAAATTATTTTTGCACAACAAAACAGTAACTAAACAAAAGCAATGACTGGTTTTATTGTTAAAGAATAGAGCTGGGCAGATAGCTCAGTCAGTAAAGTTCTTGCCATACACTATGAGGATCTGAGTTCAATCAGTAAGTTCCATATAAAAATCCAGGTAGTGGCAGTACTTGAAATCCTAGTCAAAGAAGGCTGAGACAGGAGGATGTCTGGGCTCTCAGGCCAGCCAGCCAAGCCTAAATAGCAAGCTCACATCTCTGGGAAGAACCATGCTTCAGAAAATAAGGGAACGCCTGAGGAATATCTGATATTAACTTTGGCTTCCATGTGGAGACAGATGCACAAATGTAGGCATATATGCACATAGAGCAGCACCATGAACCACATATTTAATAATTAAAACTCAGTAGAGAGTTGTGTCCAACCTAGTAGCCTGCAGTACTTAGTACCTAATACTTTGAGGCAAGCCTTCATAGATCATGCTTTAGCTGCAACTGCTCACCAAATTCTTGTGATTTTGGTTTAACAAAGTTCTTCTCTTTAAAAAAAAAAAAAAAAGTTCAAGGCAGCTTTCAAGAATAAGCCTCTTAGTTTACATATATGCACATGTTCTGAAAGAACACAGTATAAGATAAGGAACTTAAAGGCCACACTCAATCTCACTAACAAATGCTTTTCTTGCCTTTTCCCTTTAATAGGAAGATATAGTGAAGCTCCTTTAACTTGAAGTATGATTTATCAAGCACATCAAAACCAGGCCAGCCACAGACTTATCATTTTGACTATAACTTCAGTTTTACAATTCCTTCCACCTCATCACTCAGTTCTTTTCTGGAGTTCCTGCTGGAAATGTTCTTCAGCACTGCTGGGATAACCTCTTCTGCCCTTTGAGGTAGCTTTGAGTTTTGTACTCTTAAGTCTTTGATCTATACTGAGTTAGGTAAACAAGTACAGAGCAAAGCTGCAGAGACTATATACTCAGTGATCCTCAACTTCTAGTGTCCCAGGGAGTTTCTCTAAACGGCAAGTTTCCCTGGAGATTCTGACTAGATAGAACTGGGTGAGGCAAGGAATCAGCCCCTTTAGTAGATGTCTTTTCCCAGGCACTGTTCACATTTGGAACATTTTTGAAGAAACCCTTTAAGTTTTCTTTTGTTGTCTTTGAAGGCAGTTAGAAGAAGTCATCTCAAAGATATTTTGGGTAATGCAGCTTTACTGAACTATATATCTTGTTTCCTTAAGTAATGTTAATTCCTACTAACTTCCTTAGTATGGTGAGCTCAGATCTGCTGTAACACACCTAAGCGATTATCTCGAAAGTCTATGAGCTGCAGGTCATAGACAAAAAACAAAACAGGGAGTGGGAGGTTATAGTACAAAATGAAATGTTTAGGGAAGACCTCACTGCAATGTTGACATTTGATCAAAAGTTCAAAAGAGGTGAAAGTGAGGTCAATAGCAGGAAAAGAGAACAAATACAAAGACATTTAAATGGAAGAGCCTCATATAGTTAAGGTAACAAGAATCTAGGTGACTTCACTCGGGATAGTTTTCAGTTACATTAAATTTCATGACTTCATTTTTCTTTACAGCTAAATAGAATTCTACTGTGTGTAGGTACAAAATTTTCATTATCATTGTCAGCTGAAGGACATCTAGGTTGTTTACATTTCCTAGATATTATGAATCAAGAGCATTAATCAACAGGGCTGATCGAGTATCTATGAAGTATGATACTGAGTCTTCTCAGTCTATGCCAAAGAACTGTAGAACTAGGTTTTACATTAGATCCATGTTTACTTTTTGAGAACTCTCTACATTGATTTCCACAGTGGCCATGGTGGTTTGCAAAGCCATTAATGGGGAATCAGGACTCCTCTTTTCTAGAATCCTCAGCAGCATTTGTTGTCAGTTGCTTTCTCGATCCTAGCCATTCTGTTAAATCTCAGAATAGTTTTAATTCATATTTCCTGATTGCTAAGGATTTGATCTTAGCTCGGAATCTTTAGACTTGAGTAAATAACCTGAAGTTATCACAGAAGCCAGAAAAGTAGAAAAGGATGATGAAGGAATAGGGAGGGAAGTTAACAGCAGGCAAATAGGTGTGTGTGTGTGGTGTATGTATGTGAGTGTGTGTGACCTCTACCTGTGAAGGGAAAAAAGAATGTAATAGAAAAGGAGTGGGAAGAAGAAAATAACACTAAGGATATTAGGAAAAGCCATAGGAAAACATTATTTTATAAGATTACTTAAAAACACAAATAGTACAAATGGTATTATATCACACAGGGTGCTAATGCTCCCCAAGAAACACAGACTTTCTAACAAAGCCCCAGTTCAGGCAAGGGAAACCTCCCTTTGAGGTGTTAAGTCAGAGGCATTCCAACAGACTCCAGGCTATAGAGTCTACTGCCATTCCCTGTGGTTTTGTCCAAGAACCTGAAGTTAAGGCCTTAGCCTAGAAGACACCATATACTTCAGACAGAGGATGGGGAGTTGGAACTGAGCTGGAATCTTCCTCCTTGAGGACCAATTATCATACTATCCAAAGGTGCTATGAAAGCTGCCAAAGAAGAAGAACTGTTAAAAGAGTTACATAGTTCATAGTTGTAAAATCTATGAACAGCAATGACAGTTCTGGCAAGATAGAGTCAATAATTGCAATAGCATCATAATGTTACCTTGGAGGCAACCAACAACTGGGATGCAAACCTACTCTGCAGGAAGGATTTCATACCTAACACTATAAACCTAATCAACTACCTGTGGTTAACAGGTAACAAATTGCCTTTGAGGAGAATCTACTAATGCCTTTCCTTAAATGAATGTAATTTTTAACTGTATTCTAAGTACATCTGTTTATACTCACAGGTAAGGGTAGCTCTTCCATCAAAGAACCTTCTTTTTATAAAAGATAGAGAGGACTACAGAAATCCTAGATAGTGACTTCTAAACATGTCAGGTATTCTACAGTCAAGGGATCACTACGATATGGTTGCTGATACAAGACCTGTATAATGACAATACTAGTTAATACAACAAAGTAAACAGAAAATTATGACAGAGCCTTATCTCAGATGAAAAGCTGCATATAAATAGTGGCTGCTGAGAGAAGGAGAATCATACTTCTCCAGAGACAAGTCACCTGACAGTTTATACTCAGCTGCAAACATGTGTACAAAATAAAAGTAGTATTAAATGGGCTAACTGGATGAGTTTTTTTTTTTTTCAATATTTGCTTGTGTATGTGTGTGTGTGTGTAAATAAAACAAAAGTAACTGCAGAAACAGAAGTCATGAACTTGAGTAGTAGAAAAGGGAATGGGAAGGACTAGAAGAAGGAAGGATGAAAATGATTAAATATAGTACTTATACATGAAATTCTAAAAAAAAATTAATTAAAAAAGTTCACAAGGAGATGAGTATGGCTAGAGTAAATCAAAACATAAAAGACAAATCAGAAGCTTGTTACTATATGGTAAAAACTACTATTAACAAAAGTCAAGAAAAAACGAAAACGACCTCTGAATTTAAAACCACATTACAAGGCTTACTATACAAGTAACTTTACACACTAATAAGTAAAAGATAAGCAAATATGAACGGGACAGGCTGCAGAAGCAGGTAAGTCTAAGACATGCGTGAAGGTGCTCAAAATAACTAACAAGGCACAAATCCTATTTATTTTTAAAGATTTACTTAGTTTACTATTTAATGGGTATTATTGTTATCCTGCATGTATGTCTGTGCACCAGGTGTGTACCTGTCGCCAACAGAAGTCAGAAGAGGATGTCAGATCTCTTGGGATTGGAGTTACAGAAAGTTGTGAGCCACTATGTTGACGCTGGGAACTGAACCTCTGCAAAACCAGTAAATGCTCTTACCACTGAGCCAAAACTCAAACCCTGAGCTAAATCTTATTTAAAGCTATTCAGAACACTATGGTTTTTTTCAACTGTTAGATTAACAAAGATGAAAAAAGTCACTTCAATCCATGCATAAGTGAAACTGCTAGTAAATGCTATTATTGGTAATTTGCTAGTATATATGAAAATTATATATGTATATATACCTTCAAATTATAAATATGCTTGCATGAAAATTATCACTGTATGAGTACAAAATTAAACAACGTAGGTTAATAATTGCATACATTCAACTATCACTCAAATTTTTATCATGGTAATATACTAGCATTTGAGATAGCTGAATAATAGTCCACTGAGTAAATGTACATCTTACTGTGTTTGTAACAATTCTGAGCTAGATATGCATTCTCAGTTTTAATCACTACAAAGCATATAATAAAATGAACATCTTCAAATATTTACTTAAGAAAAAGTCTGTGAAGCAGACTAATTGGGCAAGAGGGTGCAAATACTTAATGATTATTGATCCACATTATGAAACTGTTTTCTAACAAGCATAACAAGCTTTCAAGCATATTGTAGACATTAGGCATAAGTCAGACTAAGGGCAATTTTAAGAAAACAGGATGTAATTTGGGGAGGAATGAATTGGAAAAGCATTTCTTATTTGTTTGAAGCTTAAATTTTCTATTAAGTTGTGTCAATAAATTGCTAGCCAGAATTTAAAAACAACACACACATGCCAGGCAGTGGTGGCGCACGCCTTTAATCCCAGCACTTGGGAGGCAGAGGCAGGCGATTTCTGAGTTCAAGGCCGCCTGGTCTACAGAGTGAGTTCCAGGACAGCCAGGGCTACACAGAGAAACCCTGTCTTGAAAAACCAAAAAAAAAAAAAAAAAAAAACCTTACCTATGCTAGCAAATCAAACTGTGTAACCTCTTATTCTCCTTGTTATGTATAAACCAGTCTTGGTAAAAAGGTTTTGAGACCTGATAGTTTAGTAACATGGAAGGGGGGGAGTGGTTAATAAATTATAATTTAATTATTTTAGAGAAGAACAATAATCTTAAGTCACTTTTTTTTACCAGTTTATTGGAGCATCCTTAATATCAAAACTCAAAACCTGTCATGTTGGCAATTCAAAAAATTCCAGGTCTTTTATTATTTCGGGATCTTAGACAACTCAATTGGTTATTTATGTAAATATTCCTAAATATAAAAGTAACTTTCCCCCAAACATTTGCATTAAGTACTACTTTTTCTAAACTGGGCATGGTGGCATAGAACTTTAATCCTAGCACTCAGAAGCAGCAGAGGCAGATGAGGATTTCCGTGAGTTCTAGGTCAGCTGGATCTACAAAGCAAGTTCCAGGACAACTAGGGATGTTACATAGAGAAATCTTGTCACAGGAGTATGGTGGTGGGTATTAGTATTCCTTACATATAGTAAGAGCATAAACATTATTTAAGTCATGAAAATCCTCCATTGAAGGATAAGCTTAAGTTTTCTTACATGTAGATCACAGAATGTTAGCTGGAAGGACTAATAGAATAACTAATTCCAACTCCTCTCTAGCAATGTAGAGAAGACTTCTTTTCCAAGGGCTATAGAAGAGAGTAGTGAACATTAAATTCTATACATTTCCTCTTGGTTTTGCTATTTGCTAGACAATAAACAGAAGGGACTGTGGGATATATGACAAGGAAATGATCCAGTGTCTCAGGACATTGAGAATATTTTGTTTTCCACTAATCAAAGTCTACAAACAATAGGGTGGTCTATAACAGGGGCATGGATTTAAATAGTTTGGATTATTCTAGGGGAAAAGACAGAGAATGAGAGATTAAAATTCACAGTGTGAGTTTATGATCTTGGACCCTTCCCAGGAAATGAATCTGCTCTTATCTATCTCTAATACTTAACATACACTTATTGTACGGACAGGACAAGTCAGATTTCAGTAACTGTTATCCACACTATGATAGTGTTGGAAATACAGCCTTCAATTTTTGTTTTCTACTTCTGAAATCTATTCAATATAAAAGTAATATAAATTATGATAGTCTTCAGGGTTTGCAGTGAGTTTCTGTTGACTATTAAGTTTTCGATTATAAACTTTCTGGATGTTTTTATAAAAATTAGAATTTTTGTATAATTACATTTTTTAAAACTATCCATTGACTTAGAAAATCTGCAAATTATCCAAATATTAACATATTCTATTACATGTAGCACAGTCTTGTGGTAAGAACAAAGATACTGAAGACAGAAAAGTCTCACACTGCCATTTATTAGCTGTTTCTTTAGACAAAATTTATCTGAGTCTCTGCTTTCTCATCTACATATTGAAAATAATAACACCTAATTTCAGAATTAGTAATTCTGTAGGTTATCAATACACTTCCTCCCCCAATTTCCTCTAAGTACCTCAGAGTCAAACCAGCTTCCCTTCATCACCAATAAAAGATATGCTTCCTAAAATAAGCTTCCTGCTTATTACTTCCAGGTGTATGACAATGTCTTCCTGTGAGGAAGACAACTGAAAACCTACCTCTATTTCCCATGCTGGCATGTTCCATAACATTGTCAACTGTCAAATTTGGAGTTGTTATGATTTTATTACATAAAACATTTCAGCAGAGCTGGCTAGATTCTTTTGAATTCTTATATTTATATATAATTTCATATTTAAAAAGAAGTATCACTCTCACAGATGAGAAATGTATGAAAGCTAAGACCACACACAGGAATAGATTTTAAGATATAAAAGATCAACATAGGAAAGTATTGGCACTTCTGTCATTCATCAAAGCTTTCAATCAATAATCAACCTGTAATTCAGAGTTAGTAAGGGTTCACATCACTTGAGATAACTGATGCTTGACAAGAGTCAACAGGCATATTGACAATGCAAGGTTTTCCTCCACAGTCTCTATCTGCCTGCCATGTGTTACATCATCAAAAGGTAATATCTGTGGTTCATAGCACCTAAGCTCCCTAAAGAAAAAAGAATTGCTGAAAAAAAGAATTAACCTAAAGCCCTCTATTTTCTACATACGATTAGTATTTTAAAATTTCATTTGAAAAAAAAATCCTTCTCTTACAAAATAACAGTAGAAAATAGCTGTTTGTTGCTGTTCTTAATAATGCACAAATAGAAAAGTCATAAACTAAAATTCATTTCTGAAACTTAATGTCAGGAAATCTGGAGAGGCGTTGTTAGGATTCTATATTGGGATAGTAACTATAATGGTCAAACGTGTAATGAATGCTTATATATGCCTGTGAATTTCTCCTTCTCCCCAGTTCACTGGTATTATTGAGAATTTCATATTCTAGTAGAAAACTTAAGTGAACCTCAGTGTTTATAGACTCATCTATCTGCCATTGTTAATTAGTTTTCAATTGATTTGGCTTATTTTGTTTTACACTATATTTAAGTTAACAGTATGTTTAAAGTAACACTATATTTAAGATACATCAATAAGAGAAAATGAGGGGCAAGAATATTCCCAACTTAAACCTAGCAACTCGACATATAGTGAATGCTTAGTAATAATTTTATGGGGAGAGAGGAGATAAACAAATGGATAGAATAACTAGGATAGTAAAGGAAGGAATGACAAAAAAAATGACTAGAATCTGAAGGCAAGTATGTAAATAGCTTGATTTTTAAAAAGCACATACCAGCAAACTCATTCTCAAGTCACTGCAAAGCCTAGGACAGTAGCACATAGAAATGGCCTATGAATACACCCTAAGCTTCAACAATGGGGACTCCAGAAAGGCAAACATGGAGATGCTTTAAGGAATTGTTTGCATATTCAGGCTAAGATGAACACGTTCATCTGTCACTGGAAGAAAGTGGTCTCAAACAGTTAACTACTTACTTTTGTCCTCTGAACATTTTAATGAATTTATGTTAAAAACCAAATACATATGCATAATTAAATGCATTTAGCACTATAGGGCAGGCATTTAAAGCTATTTATTTTGGAGTGTATATGGGGTAGAGTCAGTTCTCTCTACATAAGGTTTTACATTTCATGATGTTCTCTCTGTATGTGTTGACTAGGAGCCTTATTTCCTGAGCTACTTGAGTCTCATTGAGAGTCCCTGTCCATGTCTGTATTTTGAAATTTTATACCTGAGTTTCATGTTGCCCATTAGGGTATTTGCTACATTAGGAGTGAATTTTTTTTAACAGGATCAGAGATAGGGATTTGATTTTATTCTTCTACATATGGATATCAAATTTCTCACACCAGTTGTTGAAGGAGCAATCTTTTCTCTAGACATTTTGCCATCTCTGTCAAAAATCAGGTGGCTGCGGCTCTTTAGATTAAGTAAAATTATTATTAATTATTACTACTGTATGGCTGCAAGGTGATAGAAGGTATACATGCTACAGACATGTGTGGAAGTCAGAGAATAAGTTTGTAGTGTTGATTCTCTCCCCTATTTTTATGTGGATTCTGAGAATTGAACTCAGGACCCCAGATAAGCATATCAAGTGCCTTTACCCACTGTGCCATCTTATAGACCAAGCTATGTGGGTTTGTATTAGTGTATTGTATTCCAATAATTATATGTCTGTTTCTATGCCAGCATCATGCAATTTTTGTTATTATTAAGCAAGAATTATAAATCTATCATTTCATTTAATTCAACTCTGAGGTACGTAGTTTACACTTCATTTTATAATATGGAAACTTTATAATAAAGGTTTACACAAATTGTTCAAGGTCTTTAGATTTGAATTCTAGTCCGGTTAAATTCAAAACTCATCCATGTTCTCAATCATCCTGTACTCTTAGAACATTCAACAAATAATACTGAGCCTCATAATAAAAACAAAAGGGAAAAAAAATCGATGTAACACTAGTCCTTTTTAAGTTTATACTCCAGTGGAAGAGCTAGAGAATAAATGTTATAATGTCCATATGTAATGGCTTAATATAAAATGAGGGTGCTATGAAAGAGAATGCTGGATAGGAAGGCCTTTTCTAGATAGGTTTATGTGACTTTCTGAATAGGGAATATTTAAATGTAGAAAAACAAGGGCATAAACCAGGATTATTTGTCTTTTTGGATGGCTTCTCTTTTCTTAAGTAACTGGGAGGGAGAGTAAAGTGTAATGTGTTTAGTGAATTAAGAGTATGAATACATATCTCACCCAGATCCAAGAAATCTTGGTGTGCAGAAAGAATATTTATGACTACTTTAGACTAGGTGTGGTGGTGCATGCCCTAAATCTCAATATCAGAAGGCAGAAGTAGGTGGACTTACATGAGTTCAAATTGAGACCAGCCAGCATACATAGTAAGTTCTAGAACAGCTACGACTATATAGTGAAACCCTATCTTAAAAATAAAAACCAAAAAACTAGTAGTGCTGAGCAAATTTATAGGCCAAGTGCAGAACCAAACAAAAATTTATTCAGGATTCTCTAAGTTGTGGCTACAGCCAATAGCAGATAAAAACAAAAGACAGCTTTTAAAAGTATAAACAATTAAAAAAAAAAACCTATCAGTTTTCCCCTGGTATTCCAATGTTACCAATTTCAGAAATATAGGCATATGTCTGAGAAAAAGAAATTGAAATCTTCCAAAAATGAGTTACCTAAACTTATTCCAGAGCATTAGAACTTTTCCATGGGTAATGATACTATTTGGTAAATAAACTCATTAAAACTGTTAGTCATAGTCAATGCAGATTGACAAGCAAATACTGAACAAAATGTCAGAGAAACCAGTTTCCACATATTTTTAGTGATGAACTAATATGTTTCTTTTATAACTCTTTTGGTTGACTTAATACCAATAATTGTTGAAGAGGAGATGTATGCTATTGATTTCAATTATATAAACCTACGATCAGTAAAAATCCTTCAGAAACAATTAGAAATAAAAATTGATTAACAATGAAGCTAGGAGTCATAATGCATTTAATCTCAGCTCTTGGTAAGCAGAGGCAGGCAGATCTCTGCAAGTTCCAAGCCCTGTAGTGATCTTTATAACAAGTTCCTGCCCTATAGGAATTATTATAAGGGCTTTTAGTAAGACCTTGTCTCAAACAAACAAACAAACAAGAGGCTTCATGGATGTAGCCTCTCTGGCTTGTACAAAGATGTTCCTCTGGCTTGTACATGGGGACCACACAATTTCTTGTTATCTGCATTTTGACCAGTTGTTATGATACCATAAGTGGACACACTAACATGGAAGGGGGAAATTCTGTGAGGTCTCAACCATAGACAAAGAACTTTAAGCAACTGAGGAATGCTGAGAGTAGGCAAAATGGTCTTCACAGTGAAAAGAACCCTCGATTGATAGTGGTTACCAGTATCAAGGGTCAGTCCCAAGATCATATATATCATACAGACTGAGCAACTTGTTTTTATGTGCTTATGAATGTATGTATGTGTGTGTTTGTGTAACAGTACTTAAAAAGAGGTCACGAATGAGAGACAGAATCAAGAAAGGGTGAATGAGAGGGGTTGTAAAGAGAAGAGGGAAAGGGAAATTGATGTGAATATAATTTCAAAAATAAAAACATTAAAAATAAAAAATTTAACAACAAAAAAGATTAATAATGACAGACATTATTAATAAAATAATCTCATTCCTTTTCAACTTCAAGCTAGAAAGAAAGCAAAGAACATGATGGGATATATGTATTTTAAAATATTTCATTTTAGAAATAGCTTTTAGAATTTGTTATAGTTATGATTTAAGTTTTGAAATCTACACAAACACTGGGCCAAATAACTGACATCCTATTTCTGACTCTATATATTCTAAAATATAAGACAGGAGCCTTTGGAGGTAAGATTTAGTTAGCCACAGATATCATAGGTGCCAAGGCGTGGTGTTACACTCAGATTTTACATATCTTGAAAAGGTGAAGATGATTTCAATTTTGTACATCTAGAGCATTCAAAGCAGAGAGGACTTAAGAGAAAGAACACACAGAACAATTTAGTAATAAGGTATATGACAAAAACAGAATTTGATATCAACATAAATTTACAATGATATACCATTGTGCTAGCATTTCAATAGTATTGCTTTTGTACTGTTTTTTTCTAGCATTCTTCTATTCTATATTCTCATATATACTGCCTACTGACAACTATATGAGTTAAAAGCATATTCCCTGAGTAATAGTAATTAGATTACCATGGAGAACAGATGAGATTTTCCTACCATAAATATTCTTAGTACAATTCAATTCATGTACTATTAGGCAGTCGTAATTGTAGGACTAGGAAGTAGTATGGGAAGTACTGAAATTGGAACTAAGAATGGCTTGTAAACTGGTAATCTTAAATCACTTCAAAGGATATGTTAAAAGATAATAAATTTTTAAAGAGTAAAGAATGTATTACAGATGGTTTAACCATCATCTGCATAGAGACTGGCTTACTCTTAATAGTAAGAGGCCATCACCTTTCACCCATTGCCCCTTCCCCTTCCTTTCAGTACTATTAGGAAACTACTCACAAGTGCACTCCTGTACAATGCTGAGCAGTAATTATGACTTGCTGACAAAGAGATATGAACAATTACGGAGCCCATTTTGAAACCCTACACTAATAAAGTCATTAGATGCTGCCCTTGCCATGATCCTTCTAAAAGCTTCTGAAGTTACAAGAACACACAGCATTGTTTGCAGGGACAATTGCTGCTGGCAGAACTGCAAACCTTGAGTGAAACCATGCTGCAAATTGATCTTGACATTCTGTTAAGACCGCCACTAAAAATCAAAAGCAGGGGAGAAAAGGAGAAAATGAGTGGGCAGGATGTAATCATGGAACAGGAGGGGTTCCTCCTCACCTTCTCTCCTCCCTCTTCACAAAACAAACCAGGGAGAAAATGACAAACTCTCCTGGTGTTTTGGAACCTTTATTTTAAAGCATTAATTAAGCCTTTGACCTGGGATGTTTAGGATGGCAATACACTTCCTTTAAAAGTACTGGAAGGAAAATGTTGCACAAAGGAAATATAGCTGTTTTGGGAAAATTATATGGAAGTCTGGCATGATGCCTCTCTGGAAGTCTTAGTACTTAGACCACAACATATTCATCTGTTTTATCAGATAACTCTGCAGAACCCTTATTTGCTCCTAGGTTACCAGCTGGAAATTAACACTCCTCTTGTCTTTCATGCAGTCTCTGCACCTGGGCTATATCTGCTGGATTAAATGAAGTTCAGAGTTAGAGTAACATCAGCAGTTAGGCTTCAGCCAGGCATGAACCACCAAGGAGTTTGGAATTAAGGGTAAGCCACTGTGAATATGACTAATTACTGAGATGGAAAATACAGATGAAGACAACCTACTGATGGTAAGTGCTTTAAGTCAATTAACTCTTGCCAAAGATTAAGTAATGTGGAAAACTATCACTTGAGTATTAAGGATAACAAATACCTGTCATCCTAACAGCGGAAGTTTGCAGAAACTTGACATAACAAATCCAGGAAGTTCAAAAGCTGATATCCACAGGCAATAGAATTATGTCTTGTACTAATTGTGCATACAAAATTTAATGCAATGCTGTATGTGTTACATGCAATCTGTGTAAATTAGGCACTATCAGAACTTCCTAGTTGAAGTTACTTTCAACACTCTTTAGAAATAATGTACAATGCCTGATTTACTCTTTTGTGCAAAATATTTTTACACAAGAACTTAAATAAGAAATTAATTTTTAAAACTTATTTTAAGTCCCAGAATATCAAGCTAGCACTATCCTAGTCAAACTCAGTGTTTGACTTTAGGTTTGCTACAACTAGGTATTGTATACCAGTATTGCCTTTCAGGTGCTCCTAATGAGAAGAAGAGATACCTATTAATCTCCACAGATTCCTGGTTAATATTGTGCTTTACCTATGACACAGCTGTGATGCAATATTCCTTAATGAAGTGCCTTCAGTCTAGAACACACTCAAAGTGGAGGTCTTTCATGGTACTCTTCTCATATACCAAACAGGTATTCAAATAGATTTAACAGAAGCAAGAAAAACTAATACTTATTGTGCTAGTGCTTTATACTGTCTTATTTATGATAATTCAGATAGTGCTCAAATGAAATGCATAGTTAATACAAGTGTTCACAGACATAATTCTATTGTCTGTGGATATCAGCTTTTGATCTTCTGTCCTTGAGTTTGTTATTTCAAGTTTCTGCAAACTCTGCTGTTAGGATGAAACATACTTGTGGCCCCAATATATAACTCAACATATGGCCAGTCCAATTCTCTCCTCCTATAGACATTTACTTTTATTTTTTTTGTTTTGTTTTAATATATTTTGTTTACTTGGGTCAAGGTCTCATAGTCCCACCTGTACACCAATCTTTCTTTTTTTTTTTATTGGATATTTTATTTATTTACAATATAGATGTCATTCCCTTTCCCCTTCCTAGAACCCCCTATCTCATCCCCCCTCCTCCTTTATGCTTTTATACCATTTTGATTACATATATGTATTAAGGTCAGTTCTAGGTTGAGGGTCTTTAGATGCAAATAGTCAAGGAACAAGCAATACAATAAACACAAATAGTCAAAGAAAAAGCAAGGCATTAAACCCAATTACACTCCCATGATCACTGTTTCTAAGGGCTTATCAGAATGACCAAAGTATCAGAGACTACTTCCCTGTCGTAACCCAAGGTCATTTTCATGTTTGAAGCCAACTTCCTTGTTCTAGCCTAAAATTTAGATTCCTGTCTGTTACAACTTTGTAAAAGATTACTTATTTGTTCTAGCCAAATATTTAGGTTCCTGCCAGAGATTACATCTTTAATCTAGCCTAAGATTTAGATTCCTATCTGAAATTACTTCTTTATTCTAGCCTAATGTCAGATTCCTGCCTGAAGCCTACTTCCTTGTCCTAGGTCAATGTCATATTTCTGCAAGCAGCCTATTTCCTTGTCCTTGGCCCATGTCAGATTCTTACCAAGCAGCCCCAAAGGCTCTCTGCCTCTCCCCATTTTTATTTCATTAGCAAGACTGAGCCTGTCTTAGGACATTTTGACAAGAATGCCTTCCTTACCGGTCATGGAATATGCATTATCAAAAACAATGCACTTATGTCTTAGGTTGGTAAGACTCTGTGCAGAATTTTACCCATCCTTGGCTTGCCAGACTGTTAATTTAATAACTCTGTCTGGGGGTAAATTTTCAGGTTCAAGCCATGTACTTGACTGCCAACATGTTGATGTTATTGAAGAAAAGCTTTAACACAATGGGCAGGAATAAAAGTATTCCCAGGACAAAAAGGGATCAAGCTATATATGCCATTTTTGAAGCTTGACCAAAATACTTTTATTAATGCAACCACCACTGTAGGAGGCTCAATGCAATCTTGGAATGGCCCAGTTTGAATGACAAATTGCTTCTGGGATACCGGAGATTTGGTAAAAGCTGAGGAAATAAATCCTGGGACCACTAGATGAATTCTTCTAGGTTGAGAATCAAGCCCTTTGCCAGATGGCTCAGGAGCACATGAGCATGGTCTTCTGGGGCCAGTAGAAAACTGTTAAGTTAGGGCATTTTTGTTGTAATTACTTTTCATTTTGTAAGGGAAAGCAAGGCTTTAGTTTTACTATTCCTATTAGTGGCTTCAGGGGAAAAGGATACAATTAGAGACACAACAACAAGTCTAATTTTCTTACCATTAATCAAGGTGGTGCACTTTTACCATTATATTTTTTAACATGCCTACAAGAGATTATTTACTTATTACTAATATAGTACTTATTTCTTAAAAAGGCATTGTGCAAAGTAATGAGATTATAGACACAGAATCCCGGGGAAAGAAACCTAACAGGGAAACACTATACAACAGAATAAATATTCTTAACATTAGCTATCATAGGTTTATGATGGGAACATATAGAAAGTGCAGTAATCCAGAGTGAAGTAACAGGAATGGGGTAGGGTGCTGTAAGACTTCTTGAGGTTGACATCTATTCTTAAATTTTAAGTAATCATTCTTCCACAGCTAAGCATTAACTCACCAAGAATATATCGTAATAAAAAACATTTTTAAAATTGTATTAGCTGACTCCATGATATTTTTCTGTTGTTACACATCCAAAAAGGCAATTGATCTTTGCTCTACTGGCTAAAAATATGCCAATACTGAATTAAATCACTACTAAAATCTTTGGATCTGTCCTGAAGTTAATTCTCAGCCTGGTTCAGACCATACATGTTTACATCAACTTGGTACCTCCATCTCTGTCTACAATTATCTTAGCCACTGAATCCACTCCAAACACTCAGTTATGATGCTTTAAATAGCAGTACACTTTTCTACATCTGCAACCAAATAAGCTAGAAACACTAACATGCACTTTCAGTAGAATGAGTAATAATTGGCATTTTATTTTATCTTTATTATCTCTTTCAAGTTGTTCTGAGACCCTCTTGAGGTACAGGAATTCACAATGAAATTTACTTCTAAACACTTTGGACACACTTTAAAAATTAGTTACTTTGTCTACCTTGCTTACAAAGTATTTTTGAGGGCTAGTACTGTATGCTGTACAACATTTCATCTTCCGCTTCTCAGCATCAATTCTGGTTCATATTAAATACTCAGAAAATATTTACTCAGTGAATAAACACTGAGGAATATATATATATATTCTCAAGGTAGTTGTTTTAGAGGATGAGGCTATGTTCAGTGATTAAGATCAAGTGTTGCTCTTAAAGAGGACCAAAATTTGATTCCCAGCACTCAAATGGTGGTTCACAACCATCCCTAACTCCTTTTCCAGGGATTCAACAATCTCTTCTGACTTCCATGACCACCAGGCACACCATTGGTGCAGACATATGTGGCAAAATTTTGAAGCACATAAAATAAATTTAGTAAAAGAATTTTTAGATCTATCTGGAACTGACTTATAGAATTTCCTTGTTTAGTAACACCTGGAATTGTTTAATTCTTTCACTTATACATATCTTATATCAGGAATTCAAGTCAAATGGACAGTTAGGAAAGTATACCTTTTAGCACCTCTGAACACTCCCACAGACTTTCTCTTTATTTCTGTAAAATAAATGGCTCTAAAGATCCAACTAGACTATAGCCAACAAGAGTACAGACCTTTCCAACTGAGAAAGAACATTTAAATAAGAAACCCTGAAATTTAACCAAAGTTTTTAGGTGGAATTAGAAACATGTATTTATTTCCTAAATACTATGCTTAATAAAAACAAGCTTTTCTAGGAGATCACATTTAGTAAGGGAGAAGATGCTACTCAATGCTACTAAAGTTTGGTATCTCAGTTTAGATTTGGGATGTTCCATGTTCAGTATAGAAATCATTGTAATTGATTTTGTATTGACATAGATTGTCCTACATAGATAGTTATTTGCATCACTTTAGGTATTAGAAATCCAAATTAACATAACAACTTATGAAATGTTTAATAATCCATTCTTCAGTTAGGTGTGGTGGTGTGAACTTATAAACCCAACACCCAAAAGGCAGAGAGGATAGAGCTGGCAGCCAGTCTTAGCTATATGATGAGGTTCTATCTCAAAACAACAAAATAATATTTACAAAATAAAACAGTATTAAAAAATTTGTTAGACAAATCAGAAAATTAATTTATATTAGTGTGACTCTTGCTCATATCTGTAAAAACCAAAGCACTTAGTTGGTTCAGTATCTTTCATTCATCATCTATATACATATAATGTTCATAGCAAATTATGATATTTCTTTCCTTCTTTCTTTATTTATTTTATATTTTTCCATCGGTTATTTTATTTATTTACATTTCAAATGTTTTCTCCTTTTCTAGTTTCCTCTTTACAAACCCCCTATTCCGTTCCCCTGCTTCTATGAGTGTGTTCCCCTATCCACCCACCCACTCCTGACTCACTGCCCTTGCATTCTCCTATGCTGGGGAAATCGAGTCTCCACAGGACCAAGGATCTCCCCTCCTACTGATGCCAGATAAGGCCATCCTCTGCTACATATGCAGTGGAGCCATGGGTCCCTCCATGTGTACTCTTTGGTCGGTGGTTTAGTCCCTGGGAGCTCTGGGGGATCTGGTTGGTTGATACTGTTGTTCTTCCTATGGGGTTGCAAACCCTTCAGCTCCTTCAGGACTGACATTTCTATGGGCTTAATTATAATATTTCTTAAGTAAGAACAGTATTTGATCAGCATGTTGATTCTCATTTTGGATATTAATATCCAGAGGTATAACATTAGAGGTAGTTCCATAAAGCTATCAAGGAACCATCTAAGTAGTTCAGATGTACGATTCTCTACATTTATATGACTGTTTATGAGACAGCCTGATGAGACCAGAACAACTACCAAGAATTTATTTCCAAATACTCTGTATCTATTATAAAGAAATCACAGTTTACGACTGGCCATAGTTGGTAGCACGCTTGCTGAGTGTGTTTGAAGCTCTAGGTTCAACCCCCAGCACCACAAAACTGAGTTTGATATCAGCTTGGGCTACCTGAGGTAGGAGGCAGGAAAGCAGGAAGACAGAAAGGCAGGAAGGAAGATGGACAGGTGGGCAGGCAGATATAAATCCTAGTTAGAAGAAAACATAGCATGAATCTCTGGGAACCCTCTATCTTTGAATATGTAAATTTCCTAATTCAGTTCTCTAGTAATATACAGCTGATGCTCTAACCCCATTAAGTATATAGCTCACTGGTCAATAAATATTAGTACATGCAATATTTTACTGAATTGAGAATGACAATTGAAAAGTGAAAAGAATGATGCAATCATTTTTTCCTGATAAACATCTTTGGATGAATGTGATATAAAATATCTAAGTAGGATCATGCAGCAGGAAATCCAATTAAACAATTTTCTTTAAATGAATCTATAATATGTAATAAGAAATCTGTGGCAATAAATCAACCTAATTATCTTACAGTTCTATAGATCTAAGGAAATCCACTTTTGCTGTTTTGGGGGATATGCTATTTTAATAACTTTTATCTTGTATTTATAAAATATGCATTTTCCAATTTGCCTTAATAATAATGATGGGACTGTTCATTAAAAGTAGTTACAGTATTCTACCTTCTACTTTCATATAGTGAAACGGAAAACAATAACTATATTATATTCCACAAATAGTTCCATTCTCTTTCATTGCACTGCCCTGTTTGTAGTTTCTATCAATGTTTAGTAAACTGAATTTCCAGATGTTGCTATTTTTAGTCTTTAGTATCATTTCTTACTTTCATGACAAAAATGGATACTATATTTCTTAAAATGTGGATTGAAACTGCTATCATACTTCACAGTCCTGAAATTCACTGTGTAATAGTTAAACAGAATCTTTCTTTCTTTCTTTCTTTTTTTTTTTTTTTAAGTGTCATAAGGAGTTAATAGGACACAGCTGTACTAGCTCTTTCTAATAAGCAGCTTCTGTCGCTTTGGTCACCACAGTGTCTCTGTAACCTGCAAACTCTTATTACTAGTGTATCAAAGTTGTGCTACTTAACAGACTTCTTTAGTAAAACATAACAAAGCAATTACATGGCTGTTGATTGCTAGTCATAAAAAAAAAAAAAAAAAAACCCTCAAACACTGTTTTTCAAAAGAATCTACACTGCTATTTTTTGTCATTGTAAAATAAAAGGAACTAAGGAATTAAATGGAGTATAGAACAAAATGACAGCAGGTAGCCAGCTGAACTTAGCCACTACAGATGGTTCAGAAATAGTGTTTCCTTCTCCACCAAGCTGTGGATAAAAGAAAAGGAGGAGAGTCCTGACTGCCAGTGAATGGCAAAAGATTTAGCCAAGTCCTTGGTCTACATATTTTGCCTCATGAAAGACCTTCGATGCTGCATTTTTATCTGTTTTTGGCACTGCTTTTCATCACCTTTAACTGAGTGTGAGTAATAACCTGATTTAATTTAAACAAATACAGGTGCTAAAGGTTCTTTATTTATGTATAACAGGGAACATTTCCAAGGCAGAATCGAGTCATCCTAGAAAATTTCCTAACCATTTGCTTAAAGAAATGAAGTATTAGATGAAAAAATTGCTCCACTACTCTTTTGCCTCATGGTTAAGGGAAGAATCTTTTCAGATTCAGATGATATAAAATTAAGTCTGAATAATGATCCAAACTCCAGCCAGCCATAAAATAATAAAAAGACAAATCAAATGTTTTCTAATTGTTCTATAAGCGCTTGTTAAGGAACTATGATAGGGCTGCTTTGAAGTGAATTAATTTAATCTTCCTCCCTGTTTAGAAGTCTGTGTTATGACTGTTAACACACCAAAGTAGCATGATGGGATGTTATGACCACAGTGTAATTAAACATGATAAAAAATATTTCAGAAAAATACTCTGAGACGCAGATTATGAAGAATTACTTACCACAGATATTATGATCAGCAAACTAAGTTTTATGCTGACAACTAGAAAAGGCTTTTTTTTCCCTCCTATGGAGAATATGGATGCCCTGCTGGCTGTGTGCTAAAGAATGTGTGCAATAAAGCGATTAGATCAATTAGCATATGCTAGAGTAACGCTATTACCAACTCCACTGGAGTAGTCCAGGATGGTCTGCCTTCTTCACTGATATTATTTAAAAAAAAAAAACAAACCAGCAAACAAACAAACAAACAAACAAACAAAAACCCCAAAAATTTATTACTAGAATTACTATTAGATTTGCTTTGCTTTTTTATGAACATAATAAAAACACAGATTTTCTTTAAATAATCAACAACTTACTAGAAATGTACTCTGCCTTGGTGTAGATTAAAAGACAAAAATACTTTTTTTCATGTTATTTTTTTTAATTTAAGAAGGGTTTTATAAAATATATTTTTATATGTGTAATAGCTGTATGTGTTAGCTGTAACAGGTTTTTTTCTACTGAAGTATAATGGAAGAACAGTTAATGGTGAGGCTGGAAAACATTTATAATGATGACAGGGAGAAGTCAAATGCAGGACTTTATTTTTTTTAAATAGAAACTTACAACTTGTGAATAACAGTATTACCTTGCTCTGTTGGCATCCTTTGTCAGGTCCCAAGCCCAGGTTATAAAATTTTGACTCAGATAAGAAACAATGGATTCAGCACAAAGCATTTGTGAGCAGAACACGTTGGTTAGTACACTTTCATCATGGTGGAGGTAGATAGCAAGAAGCTTTCTCTGAAAAGAGGAGAAAAGACCAATCAATTAAAATATCCACTAAAATAAGACTTCTAGAATACAAAAGAGGCTCAATCAAAGCCTATGAACAGCAAAGACAATTTAAATGCTACTCCCTAAAAGCACACCTTATCTTCAGAGTTCCCAGAGCATCTGCTACTTTTAATACATTTTATGTCCTTATACTCTAAAGAGGTTAGGATGCTCCAATATAGTTTCAAAGACCACAACCTTACATTTCTATTAACATGTGCAAGCCTAATTTGAGCAGAATTGCCATAGAACTGCACTTTATATAAATATTTTTAACAGTCTTCATATTTAAATGCATACTGTATTAACTCTAAACTATTCACTAAGACAGCAAATTCCTGAAAAATCTGTTCTACTTGGAAAAAGTCTAAAATGAGCTTTTTAAATTTTAATTCAACAGATAATTTAAAACTTCTTAACATGTGTGTACATTAAAGAGTGTGTACCACTTAACTGCCACTTTGAAAAAAAAAAAGACAGAAAAAATTTAGTCTATAAGAAATGACACCTGCTTTCTTAAATGTCTCCTGTCATAGTTAGACAGTCCATAAAATAATCTAAAAAGTAAAATTAAACGAGATAATTGGCAGCGTCTTAAGTGTTACAATGACAACAAAGAAAGCACGGAAGTATTTGTTCATTTTTTAGTGTTGAGTCTAAGAATAGTCACAGTTATCAGAAAAAATAAAGATAAAAATTTGTGGCAGGGAATACATATACTAAGGATACAAACTTCTTTGTGAAATCCTACCAAAGAAAGATTTTAAAGAATTGGGAGATCTTTCTTTTCATATTACATAAGGGTGTAATGATAGTAAATGAAAACGTGCTGTGTGGGATTTTCAACAAAGAAAGTGTCTAAACAGAAGGGTCAGGCTGGTGAAAGGCTAACAAAGTCTGATGCTTAGAACAATACTGATTAAGAAATCAGATTAAAAAATAATACAAACGTAATCATGAAAATTCTTTCTTCAAAGCACAATTTTGTATTAGATGAGAATAAGATAGGCAGGATAATTTTGTAAAATCATCTATTATAAACAGGATACACTAACTTTTACAATTATTATTTACATAAATCTCCAGAGTGTATCTGTAAAGCAGATACTCATATCATTAGCATATGAGGAAACTCAAGTTTAGAAATGACTTATCCCATCTTCCAGTGAAGTCAGTAAGAAATTCAGCTAGAATTATCACCTAGATTGTCTGAATCCAGGTCTAGCACTCTTTCTGTTGCTAGAGTAGTCACACGGAAATTGGACACTCTGTAATCAGAGGCATGTGGTGTACTCATGTAAAACAGAGAGGTAGAATTCACATGACATAGTGAACAGGGCCTCAGAGACAGCATGTAACTGGAATAAGGATAGGATGCCTGGCTATAAATAGCTCAGCTGATCCCACCGTGATTCTAGGTGTTAATTTGTTTATTCTTTCATTCAATAAGCATTTGTTGAAATTCCCATTGTGTCAGACCCAGCAGGACACATAGGCAATAAAATGATGAACAGACTAAGGAATTCTTCACCTTTGATAAGGACTACAGATAACAGTGTCGGGTCTTCTAGGAAGTTTGTAATCAGACACATTGTTGGAGAGATACTTATCTGGCAAATTCCACTCATCCTTAAAGGCTCAAGGCAAATGCTTCTATGAACTTCCCTTAATTCCCTCAGTCAGAGTTAAGAGCTTCCTTTTTCTGGCCGGCTTCTAGCTCTCCTTATTAGTACTATAATTGTTTACAAGCTTCCCCTCTAGACAAAGTCTCTCAAGGGCCAGGACTGGGTCTCTCAGTCTTCTTTGGATCTTTCAACTAGCATAGGTCCTAGCCTGTTACAGGAAATAAACTCCAATACTGATCTTAACCAAAGCCCCCTGGCAAAAAAGACACCAAATGTCAGAGATAAATGCTAAATCTGTTTTTTATTAAGTGAATCAAGAATCTCTGGCTTCAGAGAAAGAAATGTGAACCTGGCTGCACTAACAAATTCAGGCCTCTCTTTTTAGCTTTCTAGCTGAGTAGACAGAGGGATATCAACCTCTAATTCGTCTAGATCGTATCTCAGCAACTACATTTAATGAGAGTGAGAACAAGAGAGCTGTCCGTTTTTAAATCAGCAGATTTTTAATCAAACAATAGCAATAGCTAAATCGTTAAAATGCTTACTTCTCTCAAGAACACTGCAAAGGAAAGAGATTAGTGATTTGCATCGATATCTCACTGATTTAATTTAAATGCTCTCCCAAACCAAACACATATGTGCCCAAGAGGTTACTAAGACACCCAACATGCAGAGTTCCCTAGAAGTGCAGCTGATAGTGCAGCTGATAGTGTTGACTGAAACTAAACTTGGAAATCCAGGGCGCTAATGCACAATATCAAGCAATAAAAAAAGCATCTCTTTGGCAATATTTAATTTTAAAAAGAAGAAAGAGGCAGGCAGAGACCATGCACTGTCTGTTTTGGAGGATCAGGCATTCTGCATTTCAAAGCATGGTTCCCTGCAATATCCAGGTTACTGTGCTAGAATCTCGCATTTGGAGAGGGAGGGCAAAGATGTGTTTACTCAGTGATTAGGCCCTTAGAATAAGCCTCCAGCTCCTAGAGAGACAGCTCACCACTTATTCATTTGGGCCAATTCACAAAGCCTAGGAAGATTAAACATCCATGCTGAGAAGACAAGCGAATGCAGACAGTGAAAAAGAAATAAAAATTCTTTAAAAACTCTGAGATGACTTCATTATTTTTCCACAAGGAAACTTTAGGAAAGTGTTTAGTTAGAGAAAAACCCACATTGACCTCTCTGTAAACCCTTAATCTTGCCTTTGTGGAGCCAATGCTTTGTGGAAAGCGACTGGCTCACTGCTCTCCTCTTTTCACTGGAAGCTGGGAGAAAAAAGGCTCTGGAGAAACAGTTTTCCTTCCAGGGACAGAAACCCCTGACACTGCTAAACACGAAATGCTGGGGAAAACACACTTAAAACTTCTCACTTTAAGTCCTAAGTGGACTGTGAGAAAGATGATAAAGAGAGTATCCAAATAGAATCTTCAGGCCAGTACACTCCCAGAGCAGCTTTCAAAGAGGAAACTGAATATTTGTAGTCTTGCTTTTCTTACATAAATTTCCAATACAAGTGGCCCCCTACCCCGCTACAATGACAGTAAATAAGCAGAACATATTCTTAATTTGGGACATAAAAATCAGATTAAGTTATAGGCAAAGATAAACTCCAGGCTCAGACTTCTGATTCTTCTATTAAGCTCAATTAAGCATACACCCAAACAAAAAGAACTGAGTTTAGCAAATCAATTTAGGAGGGTTAGAAACTACAAAGTAATCAACAATCTACGTTCATAAAGAAAGAGCATCTGGTATACACAAAAAGCCCAAGGAAAGGTTTTGTTCTTTCATTACTATAACTTGTTTTTTCTTTAGTCCATTCATAATTCAGTCCATTAACATTTATGGAGTGCCATGAAAGGCACTGAGAACATAAAATGTGTATCACAAAATTCCCCTGCCTTACAGAATTGGAGAAGAAGAGGCGCTATGGGTGAGATAAATGTGCAATCATCATACTATATAACAAATGATAATATTCAATAAGTGAAAAGACTTCCCCCCCCCTTTTTAGCTTGGCAGAGAAGAGAGAAGTCTGGTAGCCCACAAAGCAAACCACACAGACTTATTCTCTGACAGCTGCTTTGTGGTCTAAGTTTTGGTAACACTGTAAGGAAGTCTTCCAGGCTTAAAGCAACAGAACAACCTGTCTAATCCGAGTTCTATCACCTACAACCCATGAGGCAAGACAAACTGGGAAGATTTTAGATAAAGTACATTAAAATGCTTATTTACTGTACTGAGCCTGTGAATGGCTACAACATATAAAAGTACTATTAAGATAAATATTCCAGAACTATCCATGCAACACTGGAAAGCAATTCCTAGAAAAATGATAGCCATGAAAATAGTTTTATTTTAAGCAGCTCTCTGAATTTTTCCTTCTGGCAACAGAGACTGGGATTGTAATCATACCTTCAGTGTAGAAGCATCATCAAATCTAGAAGCTAAGGTGTTAGGCTGATGCTCAGAAATGACACAGCTGACAGTAACCAATGGGACTTGACTTTGGGCTACAGTGGCTATCAAATTTTAACACATAATGTCACAGAACTGTAGAATATTAGAATGGAAAGAAAAAAAGCTGGTAATGTGGTTCAGCTGGTAGACTGACTGCTTCCCATGTCTGATGCCCAGAGTTCAATCCTGACCACTGCATAAACCAAGTATGGTTGTTTATAATCCAAGCACTTAGGAACAGAGACAACTGGATCAGGAGTCACAAGTCAAGATGATTCTTAACCACATATCAAATGCAAGGCAAGACCTGAAGGAAAAAAAAAATAAAAAGGGAGGGAGGGAGGGAGAAAAGATAGAGGGAGGAAGGGAAGAAAGATAGAGGGAGAGAACAGAGAAAGGAGGGAGGGAAGAAGAGGAGGGGAATGTACTAAAGGACTACTTGAAATGCTTGTTTTCTAGTACCATGACATACATAATCTGTGTTCTTTCAGTGATTTTAATGTTGATATGACAAATAATTTGGAGAAATATTGACTGATTTTTTTTAAGGAGACTGAGTGTTAAATAATTATTTCCATTATTGAACATGGTATCTGACTTTGTCCCCTTCCCACTGCTGAATTACTATTAATACTCTTGTGCCCTGTTTTAAGTTAATGAGTAATTTATTGATATAAACACCTGATAGAATAAAATATTTCCTTATATATCTTCATTACACCAAATAATTTAATACTGATACAATAATATCTAAAATAGAACACATATGCTAATTTTCTCAATTGTTTCCAAAAATGTTCTTTTGCAGCTGCCTCATTTTAGTCCTTTGCTTTTTAATTACTTAACTTATCTCATTACTTTGTGCATGTGTTTACCAGGTGCATATGCTCCACATCCTTTATGTAGAGGATAGAGGACAACTCTTAGTTCTTTCCATCAACCTTGTTGGATTCAAGGGTTCAATTCAGGCTGTGAATAAAGCC
The DNA here is from genome assembly GCA_021653895.1 of Mastomys natalensis. NCBI lineage: Eukaryota > Metazoa > Chordata > Mammalia > Rodentia > Muridae > Mastomys > Mastomys natalensis. The sequence continues at coordinate 289,300 of JAJTUV010000226.1, read as the reverse complement.
TGTATACAAGCATCAACTGGGCCCTCTCTTCAGCCCCATTTTTTGATATTCTGAGACAGTTTTATGTAGATCAGGTTGGCTTTGAACTTGCTACACAGAGGATGATCTTTAAGTCCTGATTCCTCCTGCCAAGAGAACTTGAATTAAGAGTGTGTGCCACTATCCCAAGCCACAGTGGTATTCTTGTATGTGGATGCTCAATGGCCCCATCCAGTATCCAGTGTTAAATATATGGTAAAAGCAAAGGAAAGGCAGTCAGGAGTCAAACTGGATTCAAAGTCCAGCTTTACTTCTTACCAGCTATGTGGATCGTAGAAAAATTACTTTTTCTCTTTTGTGTGTCATGTATCTCTAGAGAACTGAAACTCACTACTCTTCTCAACTGGTAATAGTAAGTAGGTGTAATTAGTCACTTGTGTTGTTGCTCTGACCATATAACTTGAGAAGCAGCAGTGCAAGGGATACAGGGTTTATTTGAGCTAATAGTTCTGGGAGACACATACAGCTCACCATTGTGGCAAGACATAGCAGCAAAAAACTCTCATTCACCATCTAGAAACTGATGGATATTCACGTTCAGCTCATTTTCTCCAGTCTAGGACCTTAGTCCATGAAATAGTGCCACCCACAGATGAAGTGGGTCTTCCTCCCTCAGTAAACTTAATCTACACAATCCTACAAAAGTATTCTCAGAGGCTCGTATTTTTGGTGATTGTAGACCATGCCAAGTTCACGATATTAACCATCACAGGACATACAGGACATAAACTCAATGGCTATAAGCACAACTGGAAAAAAAAAAAATCAAAGAAAGAAGTTTGGCAAATATCAGTGCCAAATATCAGTCTATAAGAACCCTTAGCAAGTTTGGATTTTTTTGTTTGGATACTTATTGGATACTTATAATATACTCTGTCTTGATCAGGGCACTAATGACACCAATACAACTGCACATGGCTCTCAAAGCCCTCCTAGAGCTTACATTTTTATTTATTATTATTTACATATTTTAAAATAAAGTATAATTATATCACTTTCTCCCTTTTCTTCCTTGAGTCCCTCCAAAATTTCCTCCCTCCAACTCTGATCACCAGCTAGATAATGAGCTATCTGATGGTGTATGGTGAAGGACTATAATCCTAACACTTGGGAGTTGATTGGAGGAGGAGCAGAGACAATTTAGGGCCAGCCCCAACTATATAGCAAGTTTAAGGTCAGCCTGAGTTACATGATACCCTGTCACAAACAGCCAAAAAACAAGCAAGCAAGCATGTAAGATTGAAAGCCACATGCAAGTTGTATTGTGAAAAACATTTCCTTGTTCAATTCTCAAAGATGATTTCAGAAACCAATAGTCAGGAACCAAACTGGAGAAGTTCCTAAAGGAAATAGCTACCTAAGATGAAAAAATGCCAAGATGATGCCTTTGTCTTTGCAGCCCCTGAAGCAGATGCTAAAAACAGATGCTTTTGAGTTTCACACAGGGGAAGCAGTCATATGAAAGACAGAAAGTAGTGGAAGGGGTGAGGAGTGGGGAGGAAAAATAAAGCCAAATTTTCGTTATAAGCTGACAAATGTTTATTAGGTGTAGGTTTTCATCATTTTCAATTCCTCACACTTAATACTCAGGCCCTGAATTACCTTGGCTTAAGGCCAACATGTGACTAAAGTATTTTAAATAAGGAAATAAGAGACTCAAATGTTTGGTTCTTAACAACAAACTATAGAGATGTACGTATGTGTCAGGGACCAAGGGAAGTTTGAGGAAGAAGCATAAGAGAGGAAAGGAAACAGCCAGTTCAGTACCAGAGCCTCAAAAAAGAACCTCTTAAAAGAGCTAAAGCTATACCTCCATGGTAGGGCATCAAAGAGGCTGTGCTTGATCCTGATACCTCCCACAGGCCACACTCACTTAGGTAGGCAGAGTTTTCCTGATTCTGATCGTATCTTTTGAGAGGGTTAACATTATCTCTAATAAATAATGGCCTATTAAATAGGTAGAATAATATGAATATGATTATATACTTTGAAAGGCAGTAGCAAACGTCCCTGCCTCTGCCAAAGACATAGGAGGCAGGGCGAAGAGCTCATAGTCCATAGTTCACCGATTCCGTTTATTTCCACATTCAAAGGAACGGGCAAACTACATCAGAGAAGAACTAAATTAACAATTAATTTCTCATTAAAATATATTAATAATGCATTCTTGCTAAAAATCAAAGGAATTACAATGATTTGTAGGTAAATATGTTCAGTAGACTTTAAACTACAACACATCAAGCACTATTTGGCAGAGAGATTTCAAAGCTTAATATTGTGAATTACAAATACAAACTGAGTTAAGTACAGTAAACTGTAATAACTTTTTTCAGGACAGAAAGGGTTAAGCCAAGGGCTGATATATGCTAAGTAAGTGCTCCATTACTGAGTTGTAGCTTAAGGCCTCCCTTTCCTCCTCACCCTTTGATTTTTCTTGTAAGAGAGGGCTAAACTATGTAATTCAGACTGGCTTTGAACTCATAAACTTCCTGTGCCTAAATATTAGGCTTACAGGTGTGCACTGAAGTGCCTGGCTCACTCTAACTCTTCATCATACACTTAATATACATGGTAGAAATTGTCTGTAGTAGGTCCTAAATGTCTCCATTCTTTTTCTTAGTGAAGAATCTCTCATTTGTTTGTATTGTTTTAAGGTAAGTAATTGCCTAAGAAATGAAAAGTAAGATTTCCTGTTAATAAACACATGTGGCTCACTAACTTTTGGCCCTTTAAGCAGATGTGTTAGCTGGAGTTCCAGCAGTCACATTGAATGATAACATAACCAGAATCTTAGTAGTTAAAAAAAAAATGAAGAAAGAAACAACCAAGTTTCAGATTCTGTAATGTGTCATACTAGGACCAGACAGAAGACCTGTGACTTGGAGAAAGAAAACAGAAATCTGGAGGCTATTTCGTTATTAATGTTAATCTTTCAGTTACAAACAACAATTTTTACCTACTAAAAAAAGCTTTAGTCAATAAGGAAAATGACAAGTTAATGAAACTATCATTAAATCCATGAAATTCAAAGACAAGTTACAAATTTAGGGATTAGTTCTTTGTCTAGCAGAAAGATTCTCAAAACGTGCTAGTGTGTGGTTTACATGTAGGGGATAGGCTGGTAGTTCATTTGGTAGTACAGTTAGTAAATAAAAGAAGTCTATTCTCAAAAGGCCAGTAGTAACACAAAAGGAGGGGGCAAGGAGGTTGTTGCTTGGGGTGACTTTAGCATTTCTTTTTTTATGCAGTAAGTTAAGAAGAATTTCTCTTAGTAGCATGTAAAGCAGCCATTTTACCCAGAGAACAGAACCCCCTCCAATTTGGAATAATATAACAATGAAGTGTGCATCTACAGCAATCCCATGGATGCTGAGCTGACACCTGAGAGTCAGAAGATGAAGGAAATCATACAAAATGTCTTTACTATACCATTTCTTTCTCCTTTAACATTTCTCATCTACTTACTGACTATATACAATTGTAATTTTATAACATAAAACAGCCACAATAAATATGTCTACTATGTAGTTTGCTGATTTTACTTACTATATCTTGAACACCCTTCTAGCCTTCAATATCTATGAACTAGCTTTATTTAGGATTTTACCAAAGAAATGTAACATATTTAGTTTTTATTGATGTTCATTTAAGACATTTCCATTTTTCATATTCAGACAATGCTATAAAAACATTTTTTTTACTTCTTTTTTGTATCTATATTGAAATACTTTTGCTATCATAAGAGGAAATGATATACTAGAATGATTTTAACCTCTATTTCTTGTATTAAATACAGAAAGTATCTTTTCATATTTTATTGGCCATTTATATTTCATTTTCGGTAAAAATGCCTTTTTATTTATATTGCTTGCCTATACTACAGTTCGCTTTTTCCTACTTAATATTTTGATTTCTTCATAAGTGTATATTTCAGAAAAATCAGCAATTTGTGGTTAGATAAGATATGCATATATGGAAAGATACGGAAAAAAACAGGATGTGCTCTTGAGAATCAGAAAGTTTGTAAACTACATGATACTATTACTATGCCATGAATTTAAATAACTGTTGACACAGCTACATATATATCATTCATTCCTATCTTTAGCTCTGACAATAATACCCTCCTCTTCAAAATCTTTCAAAAATGAACCACTGATTAACAACAGTAACAGCAGCAAAAAAAAACCAAAAAACCAAAAACAAACAAACAAAAAAAAACCACCAACCGAAAACCCCCCTAAAAAACAAAAAAAACCCAAAAACTTTTATTGGTGTTCATGGATTTCTATGACCTGTCTCCCTAAACATCTGGCTTAGCCCTACTGGTCTTTTATGTGTGTATGTGTACTAATTAAAAAAGGCAACAGATCTTCACTAACATTCTATTCAGATAGCTTGCCCATTATTAAAGAAATGGAGTCATAATACCAAGGTACATTCCTTATCAGGGTGTTTTCAACTGCAATTTGGAGAAAATAAAGGAGAGTATATACATTAGTTTCAAATCCAACTCTGCCTGATATTTTTAATGTTCACCTACTGAAAGTAAACTATATCCAAAATGTTGAAATCACAATAAATCAAAAAGGAAACTTTAAACAAACATATCATAAAGCTAAAAGGTTTTTTTTATTAAGCACTAACTGAAATATGAACACTATGATGATTAAAGTTTTTTTTTTTTTTTTCTGATTTTTTTTGTGTTTCTGTGTAGCCCTGGCTGTCCTGGAACTCAGAAATCCACCTGTCTCTGCCTCCCAAATGCTGGGATTAAAGGCGTGTGCCACCACTGCCTGACTTTTTTTTTTTTTTTTTTGGGGGAGGGGGGTAAAGTTTTAATTAGAATTGATAACGAAGAATAAGAATTAATGACATTCTAAATGGTGCTAATATAATGTTTAGCAAAAACATCTAATAATAAAGCAGCATATTTTGTTGGTATGGCTATGTTTATATAAAACGTCAGCTTTTGTGTCTGTTTCTTTATTCTGTTATGTTTTTTAAGAATAAAGTCTCATGTATACAAAGTTATTTCCAAACTTATTATGTATTTTAGAAAAACCCCAACATTGTAATCTTTCTTTCTCCACCTCCTAAGAATTAGGATTACAGAAGTACTACAGTGGCAGGCCTTAAACATTTACCCTCTACCCAACCCACCAACCCTAAATCATGAAGGAGTGCTGGATTTTGTCAAAGGCCTTTTCTACATCTAATGAGTTAATTATGTTTTCTGTTTTGTTTAGGGGTGTGTGTGTGTGTGTCTGTCTGTCTGTCTGTCTGTCTTTCAGTATGTTTATATGGCAGATTACAATTATTGATTTTTATATGTTGAGCCACCTCTGCATCTCTAGGATGAAGCCTACTTGAACATGATGGATGACCTTTGTTATGTGTTCATGGATTCAGTTTTTATTGGGTATTTTTTCATCTATATTCATAAGGGGAATCTGTTATTCTTTCTTTGTTGGCTCTTTATGTGATATGGATATCAGAGGAACTGTGGCCTCATAAAATGAAATTGGCAATGTTTGTTCAGTTTCTATTTTGTGGAATAATTTGTGGAGTATTGGCATCGATTCTTCTTTGAAAGTCTAGTAGAATTACTTCACTAGAACTACCTGGTCCTGTGGTTTATTTAGTTGGTAGACTTTTCATTACTACTTCTATTTCACTAGGGGCTACAGGTCTGTTTCAATTGTTTATCTGATCTTGATTTAACTTTGGTAAGTTCAAGTTTTTAAAATACCTCTATGACTCTCTGAATTTCCTTGGTGCCTATTGTTATGTCCTCTTTCATTGCTAATTGTGTTAGTTTGGATATTCTCTCTCTACCTTTTAGTTAAGTTGGATAAGGGTTTTGTCGATTTTATTGCTTTTCTCAAAAGAACCAACTCTGTTTCCTTTGTAATTGCAATCATTTGTAATTGTTTTGTTTCTATTTTATTGATTTCAGCACTGAGTTTGATTATTTCTTCCTTTCTACTCCTTTTGCAAATGATTTCTTCTAGAAAAGAAAGCTGTTCTAGAGCTTTCAGGTGGACTATTAATTTGCTGGTATGAGGACCTCCCAACCTCCATTTTTTATGTAGTACTTAAATCTATGAACTTGCCTTTTACAACTGTCATCATCACGGCCTGGAACCCAATGGATAGGCCCAGCTACATTGTGCTCAGAGATCTGCCTGTCTCTGTCTTTGCCTTTGGAGTGCTGGGATTAAAGATATGTGCCACCATGCCCAGCTTTCTGGGTGCTCTGTGAGTATTTTTATTTATGAATACACACACATATACATATATAGAAGATAGAGTTGGTGTCTTCTATATTGGTGTATTCTTCAATCATTCTCCACCTTAATTTCTAGAATGGAGTCTTTCACTTAACCTGGAGCTCACTGACTGAACAAGAATGGTTGGCTAATGAGTTCCAGGGATCCATCTGTTATTATGTCCTCAGTGCTGGGAGAACAGCCTGGTTTTTATGTGAGTGCTTGAAATGTGAATCAGGTCCTAATGCTTTACCAATAATCACTTTATCAATTAAACATCTTTTCAGTCCTGATACAGGTTTATAGGTTTTTAACCCTTTCTTTTTAAAAGTAATCATATTAAATATTTGTTATTTCCAGATTCACAATTACATGGTAACTTTTATTTCTAATTAAAATGTATCTATTATTATTATTATTGTATATATCAAACAGTACTTGTATGTTGAAAAACATTTTTTCTATAATATATAAGCAGAATCCCATCTTCTCTGTCACTTAAAAGTACTTTCTAACATACTGCCCGGTCTTTAAGGGATTCAATAGAAATTTTTAAAATTCAATACAAAAAAAAAAAAAATCAAACAAAATAAGCAGACTAGGCATATTTTTCAAAGCAGAAAAAAGTCCTTGGTTTTCTCAATGATAGAATATGAAAATATCTACATTTTAGTTAAACTAAAACTGTAACAACAGAATTGTACAGAATTAATTTTTCTTAAAAGATACTAATCAATGATGGCATTTAGGTTTCTTTCAGACTGGGGCAGAAGAAATGGTAGCTCCTAAAGATTACCCAATTAAAAGAATAAATATAATAAAAATAAGATGAAGAAATACTGTTATTGGGAAATATTCAACTTGAGGTTGGGGTATTCACAAGGTTCTTGAAGCCCTGAAATTACTTTCAGGGATATCCCATAAAGTCCATGAGAAAATTAGTTTTGTTACTTTACATGCTCCACGACACTTATGGAAAGCATCCCAATTAATTCTCAAGTCACCATATAAAGTAAATACTACCATCATCTTCATTCTGTTCCCATTCATGAAGTTTAGAGACAGGCTGTAAGCTGTTATTTGGGGCAACAGAGCTACTAAGTAAAAACAGGACCTGGGCACTGGTTTCCTTAAATAATGCATAGCATTTACAAAATAAGGTTTGGATGTGATGTCAATTTTAAGGACTGCAACAAGACTATTGATATCAAAGCCCATTCTCTTAGAAAGACGCCTGGAAAAGAAACCATCCTTCACATGGGAGATTAGCTCTGCCAGGGAGATTTTCTTGCTGTCAACTTCTCTGTTACTAAGACTTCTCAATCATTCTTCAGGGAACATTTTGTGATATAGTATAAGAAAACTCATCAGAGGCAGCAGGAGGAGAGATAGGGAGTACCAGGAGAATCATCTTCAAAAACTCCCACGATAATGGAACGGTCAGTGTGAACTCTTTGGAAACCATCATTAAGGATTGAGTCCACTGGTTTTCCCAGCTTTATACCTGTAACTCTTAACTAGCACTTAGGGGTTTGTCCCAATAACATCAAGCTGTTTATAGTTTTCTCATTTTATCTTGCTTTGGCATAACTTTAAAAATCTCCAATCCTATCAAAATTCTGTTATTTGCCCATGTATTATTTATCTAAGATTCTGGTCAGAGCTGGGTCTATACTTGTCTGCAGTCTCAGCTGAAGTAGGATGATCTCAAGTTTGAGACCCACCTAGGTTACAAAGCAAGAAACATCTCATTACGATTCAGATTCAAAATCTAGTGAGATTTTAAAAATCTTTCCCGAGACCTCTCTATAGGCAGATAAGGTACCTGTTCTTACTGCTTTTAAGTCACATTATATAATATAGATCTGTTTATATTGTCTGGTGTACTGGCTAACCTCTGAATTTGTCAGAGTTAGGAAATCTCTGTATCCCAGACACTAAGCAGACATGTGATAAATATTTATAACTCTTAACTGAATAATCATGCTTCATAGTTAAAAGCAAGAAAGGTTATAAAGCTGATGAAGGTGTTATCAGAAGTCAGAAAAAATGTAAGAATCCATAACAAACTGGAACTGCTTTAGCCAGCACTGTAAAGTTCTCAAGAAAAGACAGAAAGAACTGTGAATACTCTCACCAACAAGGGCTCTCAAATCAAATCAGTTGGAAGCAGTTTTCATTAAGATGGATTGAATGTGGCATCGTGAGAAACACTTTATCAAATGTAGTGTTTTACTTAGTGATTAACTATATACCAGTTGATGAAGCTCCCTAAATCCTTTGTAATCCCACCACTCCAATAAACATTTAATGAGTATATAAGTTCAAAAAGCCTAGTAGAGGATTTAAACCTTCAATCTTGTTTTTATTTACTCTTGGAACTCAATTTCTCAATTCAAGTGAAGAAAGCTGGTGCTTGAGGCTCATCTGTTGGCCTGGTAAAATTAATGTGCCTCCTAAAGTTTAAATTAAACATGATATTTAAGATGAAAGAAATTTAAGCAAAGTGCCACAGTAACAGTCATACTTGCCTTAAAATACCTGAACATTAGCAAATTGTTTTCTTAAAAATGACTGAGAAATTAAAAAAAAAAAAAAGATTTGTCCTAACTTGGAGATGTAAAATCTGATAAACAGAGATGGACTATTGTAACTGTGTCCTGCAGTGCAGTAGAGAGCAGAGAAGTCTGCACGTGGTGGTACAGCACACACCCTACCTGCCTGTGTTGGAATGCATAATCTTTTATTTTGCTTCTACTATTTACTACTGATGTATAGCTGGAAAAATAATACCTTTTTACCCCCCTGAGTTTTCTCATCTTTAAGATGGGAATCTAAATACTAACTGCCCCTATCTCATTAGTGTTTAATACTGCTCAGGAAATGATTAATAAATCACATAATATCATAGAAATATGAAGCAGTGTTACTATTCCTATGTTGCCAACAACTACATGGAAGTAAATAGGTTGGCCATAGTGGAATATCCCTGAATTCTTAGCACTTCAGAGGCAGAAGCAGAAAGACTGGACTTCAAAGCAAATCTGCCACCCTAAAAAAATGTGAAATAAAACTTATTTGATAACTGTAAAAAATGTACTAATTTAGATTAATCTTGAATAATTTATCTAACATGTGTATTTTCTTGTCCTCAGAGAAATGAAATAAACTATCCATTAAATATAAACTGGAAAAGAGGAGTGAACAAAGAAAAAAGCAACCTACTCGAGGAATAAGGGAAAGATGAAGAGAACTTACCAGGCCTGAGAGGTTAGTAAATTTTGATAAGACTCTAATAAGCAAAACATTAATTATATGTATCAGTGAACTGCCTCTGCTAAAACACCTAGACACTAATAAAAGCAAACGATCAATTGTTTCATTAGAAATATTCAGGAGTTAATAAACAAGAGCTTATATTCCTCCGGAGATTATCAGTCTGAATAAATCTACATGACAATTTAATAAAAGTTCTTTTGTTGGCAATAAACTCCATATTTAAGCATAAGCATTTAAAGCCATACATGAAAGGCAGACACAGAAACTTTTGAAATCAAATTGAAAAAGTATCTATGTTAACTGGGGAACTGAAATTTTGGAATATCATTTATCTTGTTTTAAGTGACAACCATATTGTGGCTAAATAGGAGAACTTCATTGTTTTGCAAAATGTATGAGTAAGATTTAAGGAGTATTAATAATCTGCTTTGAAATGGTTTGACCAAAGCCTAACAAATATATAATATATCCTAAATGTTTTTGTAAAATTTAAATTTTTTTTTCTTTTTTTTTTATTGGAAATTTTTTTTTTACATTTCAGATGTTCTCTCCTTACCCCATTTCCCCCCCTCCCTCCCAGGAACTCACTATCCCTTCCCCCCTCCTCCTGCCTCCACGTTGGTGTACCCCCACCCAACCTCCCCCGTACCTCACCTCCCCACCCTCGAGTATCCCCCACCCCCACGACGTCCAGCCTTCATGGGACCAAGGATCTCTTCTCCCACTTATATATAGCTCCCTTGCATATATAGCTGGAGCCATGGGTCCCTCCCTAAGCGCTCCCAGGCTGGTGGTTTAGACCCTGGGGGCTCTGGTTGGTTGGGATTGTTGCTTTCCTCATGGTGTCGCAAATCCTCTCAACTCCTTCAGCATTCACTCTATCTTCTCCATTGCGAACCCCATGCTCAGTTTAATGGTTAGCTGTGAGCATCTGCCTCTGAGTATGTCAGACTCTTGCAGACCTCTAAGGAGACAGCTATATCCGGCTCCTGTCAGCATGTACATCCTGACATCCACATCAACCTCTACCTTTGGTGACTGCACATAGGATGGATATCCAGGTGGAATGGTCTGTAGACGGTCCCTCCTTCAGTTTCTGTCCTGCACTGTGTCTCCATATTTGCACCCTTGAGTATTTTGTTACTCCTTCTAAGAAGGACTGAAGCCTCCCCTACTTGGTCATCATTCTTCATGAGCTTTATGTGGTCTGTGAGTTGAATGTAAAGTTTAAATTTTTAAACTCCCAAAACTTAGCTGTTATAAACACTAAAAGTCTGTATGAAATTTTAATTATTTGTTGATTAAAAATACTGTTTTGTATGTATGGGTTGGGGATCAAAACCAGGACTTCATTTATGTGAAGTACATACTCTGTCAGAAAGTTACATCTTTAGTTCTGAATAATGCAGTTTAATTATTTTCTGCTCATTAATATTTTCCATTTTCAATCTGAGAGTGATTAAAATAAAACTTTTTGTTTTTGTTTTTTGTTTTGTTTTTCGAGACAGGGTTTCTCTGTGTAGCCCTGGCTGTCCTGGAACTCACTCTATAGACCAGGCCGGCCTCGAACTCAGAAATCCGCCTGCCTCTGCCTCCCAAGTGCTGGGATTAAAGGCATGCGCCACCACCGCCCGGCAAAATAAAACTTTATCATAAAAATATACTGATCTGAGGTCCGGGGAGACAGCTGTGCAAACATGCATGAGTTTGATCTCTGGCACCAATGTGAAAGGCTCTGATACTTAGGCTGCCTGTAAAACCTGTGACAGTAAGGCAGAGAAAGAAGGCTCTTTGGGTCACCTCTTTGACCAGGTATCCATGGTGTATATAGTACTGACCCATTGGAAAGTTAGCAGTTAGTATGTCTAGAATCTAGACTGGTACTGCACTGCAGTGTTTGTCTTTAAGTAAGCCTTGTTTTATTTCATGATAATCCCTAAAAAACAAGACTAGTGATGCTAGTTGTTCAAATGTGCTGTAAAATGTGTCCTTTAAGTGACCTAACTGTTATTGCAGAATATTGCTGTAATTGTTTTATTTTATCATTAACTGTGTAAAAGACATCTAATATGGGTGCTGGGAACTAAATTCTACTGTATTAAGAGAAGTCAGTATACATTCTTAACTGTAGATTCATCTCTCCAATTCTTAATTAGTTGTTCTTACTCTCTTATGTCTTTAATTTAATTTACAAATCAGAATTAAATAGGGGTAGGAGAAGATGGTTTAAGGTCAACCTGGGCCACAAGAGTGAGCTGAGGGCAGTTTGATAACTCAGTGAGACCTTTTCTGGAAACTAAAAGCTTACAGGAAGCAGGACCAATTCACAGTATAGCCAAAACAAACAAACGAAAACTCAAACCATCAAATCATACACACACACACACAACCCCCCCCAAAAAAAAAATCCATGTCAAAACAAGAACAGCAACCCTCTGCCCCTAAACAAACAAACAAAAAGCAAAACAAAACAGCAACCCACCACCTCATCAAAGAACTGTATGAATAGGTAGCTACTATGCAAAGTGCTTGTATAGGACAGAAGTATGGCAGAATATGTTTAGTTCTTTTAGACTTTGGAATGTTTGCGTAGTCTTTATTGTTGATTGTGCCTAATTCAAATATTGGAAATTCAAAAGCTTTGAGATCATGTGGCTCAAACAATTTTGTAATTTGGACCAAAATAGTTTATGATTTTTAGGTTAGGGATACTGAATCTTTATACTTGACATTATAAGATCTTAGACATGCACTTGGAGCATTAGGATGTAGTTTTCACAGATAAATGAGGGCTACTTAAAAGGTAAAAGCACTTTGGAAAAGTACTAAGAACAAATCTCTATCAGGAAGTCTTCACTCATATAACTGACAGTATGAACATAAAGTCTGGTTCCTTGTAAGCATGTCCACTAACTCCAATATGCCCCAGGTTACAAATCTTTCTGCAAAAGCAAAAGACAAAATTATATAATGCTTCAATAGAGATGAGCATCTTGACGAAGATTAGAATGGTAGAAGAATGGGAAACAAAATCAAGACTTCAATCTCAAAAGATTGTAAAAAATATCAGACTTCAATCTTAAAAGATTGTAAAAAATATTAAACACTGTCTCAGACTAGGGGATAAAAAATATAGTACAATTCTGATCAGAATACAAAAAACTGTACTCACGTCTCGGGCTTTCACATAGAAGGCCTCTTGGAAAGCAGCTTCTAATGAGCCAATAAAAAATACAGGATGGCAGTCACCATATCTATAGGAAAAATTATGTATATTAATAAAGACATGTTTGAAATACATACCAAAGTCATACAAATTGAATCAAAGAATGATAAGATAATGTTGTGGCTAGTATCTAGTACAGACCAAAACCCAATTAACTTCTTTTAATGTCTGAATGACATTTGTGAATTTTAAAATTCTTCTTGGTCTGTACAAATATAATAGAACACTGGAATTTTTAAAAATAAGAAATATATATATATATATATATAATATAGCGCTATGAAACTATGACACAAGAAGCACTTCTTGGCTAATTAATTTCATCAGATTTTGGAGTAACTTTTTCTTCATTTTAATTCATTTATTTGAGAATGCTATCTTAGAAGAACAAAACTGATTCTTCTGTTTCCATATTATAATATTAACATTAAAGAAAGAATATCATTTATATCCGAGTGAAAATTAAACAGTATCTTTAAACACTTCAGTAGACTCCAAAATATATAAAGAACTTATGGAATGTCTTAAAAAGAAATGCTAAAGAATCCAAAAACAAAAGTTAAAAGAAAAATTCACTTACATTTAAATTTTAATTATCTTTTAATTTACTAATGAGTAAATGATTTTTGTTTGTTCTAGGATATGCTAAAAATTAGTATGATATATCCTATTCCTTTGAGAAACATAAGACACTACAGGAATGGTCCATCTATTAAACTTTTATAAAGATACAGGGATGAACTGAATACATTTCTGCATTGTCACAATGGTTTAGTATTTCTATCACACTGAATAGTATGACTTTCTCTATTAGTACTGTATGAATTGATAAAGAAATTCTTTGAATACTCTATGGAGAAATGGTAAACAATTTCTAATTAAAATTACACCAAAAAAAATCACAGTAGTATAAAAGAATATCAATTTTATAGTTAATATCCTAACCCTACCTTGAAGAAAACTCTGCTGTAAATTGTAATAAGGCATCTCCTTCATTTTCTGCGTTTTCTGGCACTAAAAAACAAACAAAAGAAAAAACAAAAACAAAAAAAACAAAACAAATAGACACAAAAAACAAACCACATAACATCTAATCCCACATATAAGAAATATATTTAATCAATAAAGAGGAAATAAAATTAAGTTTAGCTTCTGTGATATATCTGATGGGACATTTTTAACATACATTAGATTTTATCAAGCAGAATTAAAAAGAATCTTTAAGAGAATTCCAATGAATAGATACAATCCTATTAAGCATCTAAGTATGTGTCAGTGTCAACTAGGATTTCAATTTTCTTAAAATAGAAATCTTGTGATTAAATTATATAATATTTGAAAGTATTTTAAATGATTCACTAATTGGAAAATTGCCAAATTTATGTAACTATTATATCAATTTCTGTCAAAAGTAGTCCCAATTTTACCAAGTGAATGTGTCACAAAAGGATTTATGTTAGAAATCATTTTGCATATAGCACCCTTTCTTCTCCTCTATCATATATCTCATAAGCGAAAATGAGAAAGATGGCACATATATTCTACTTTGCTTTTCCTTCTAAAAATGAGTAGCAACAATGAATATAAAGGTAATATTACTATTCATCTTCACACTGACATCTCTGACACATGGGGAACAAGTACTATCAACAGAAAGTATGCTGTTTGTCAATCAACTTCTAAGAAAAAAACAAATAGAACTGAAACTCATTATACACTGAAATGTTTACTACATACTTTTGTCATTTTTACTAGCACTTTGAAAATCTGAAGGCTTAGTAAAAAATCAGAATTCAACAGACTCTGATTCTAATGAAGCAAGTCCACATCTAAACTTACAGAAAGGGGTTTTAAAGTCCACTATTCTTTTTAAGTTTAATACTAGAAGGGAGAATTAGAATGCTTGTCCCAAAGAGCTACGAATACTCACTCATTGGAGATTTTCTCAGGGTAGATGATGCCATGCCAAACACTTCTCCATCATCCACTCCAAATTCTGACGCATCTTCAAAGTCATCTCCATCACTATCACTAACCATATGAACATCCGTGCTTTGCTATTTAAGGAAAGTCCTAATTAGATTCAGATTGATTTTAACTATCAAATTCTAAAGTTATATAATTGCAATAAGATAAAAACGTCATCAAGTATGAAACTATCTACTAAAGTAAAGCTTAATTTTTTTTTTAATTTAAAACTTTTCATTTAAAAGCTCACAAACATTTCTAAACAAAATCAAGGACAGTTACAAGCTCAACAAAGGTCGAGATTTCTGTGGTATACTAGTGTATAGTACACAAATAAATGCCCAGTGGGTACAACTAGAAACTCAAAGACAAATTGAAGCTATGAGTCTCTCAAAAGGCTCACACTACTATGTAAATCTGTCAATCAGAAATAAGGCAGCATTCAGACTTGTCATTTCCTGATTTCAGTAAACCTCAGTAAGACAAACATTGGTATCTTATTCTTAGAGTGTCATTAGGAGATACATAAAACAAGCATGTATGAAATATCAATGTAAATTGAAGGCTACAAACCATGAAATATAGTAATATGTTTTAATTCAGTAAGCTGCTATTGAGAATTTACTATGTGATAGGCACTGATAAACATATCCTGTTGTGGATAGTCTCAGCCTTGTATTTTGATCCTAGTTCCCAGTGGATAGCCCCAGGCTTGTATTTTGATCCTAGTTCCACCCTTCTGGGAGGGGCTGCAGAGGATGATGAATCTGTACACAGGTGATGTCTTGTAAACCTTCTGTCTAATTAAAACCTGTAAAATAAAGACTAGAGCCAGAGATTGGGCAGTAGAAGGGGAGGCAGAGAAAAAGACTTAGGGAGGAGAGAGTGAGAGGAATTCGATATAAAAGGCAGAGCAGGGGCAGAAGAGAAGGGAGTCGCCGGGATAGCAGAAGCAGAAAGAGAAGCAGATGAGAAGCAGGAGGAAGCTGAAGCAGAAGGAAGCCAGCGGTAGAAGGAAGCCAACGAAGGAGCTGGACTACCATGCGGCCTGGATAACCGCAAGTTATAAGGGATCTCATAGCCGGGGATTAGAGTAGTGTATCAGTAAACCTGCCCAATCTAGGCGTGCTATTTATACCATAACTATTGAGTTGTGTCTTCATTTACTGGTCTCATTCGGGTAGGAGATTTTACAGTGGCAAATTTGGGGTTAAATAATTTCTACTACAAATTGGCGCCCAACTTCTACTACAATATCCTTATTCTGTATCAGCAACATGTTGAAGTTTAACATATTTAAAATATCAGCTTCAAAATAAAAACCTGTCTGCTATTCTCTAGATTAAGATACTATTCTAAAATGTTCAGATTTAAAACATTTGAACTGGGTAATGAGTACCAATAAATGTTCAAGCCTTGTCTAAGATAAGAAAAGCAATTGGCTAAATGGCAATCCTATGTTCAACAAATGGTCCACAAAAACATTATTCAGGAAATAAATGTTTTACCTTCTAAAATATGGTGTTATGTACTTAAGTTATAATATACTAGAAACTATTTGACATAAGAGTTTGAATTAAAATTAAACTTAATATTGTTTGTAGAGGTAGGTGTGCATGTGCGTGTGGGTGTGTGTGTGCGTAGGTGCATGCCTGTGTGCATGTGTGTAGCTTAGAGGACAACTTTTAAAAGTCAGATTCCTTCCAGTATGTGGGTTACAGGCATCAAAGTCAGGTCATTAGATGTGGCAGCAAGTGTCTTTATTCACTTAAAAATTTTGCCACTCTGCCTTTTCTTCTTCGTATCCATTTAATAGACTGCTGAAACATTTAAAGATTCTACTATTTATTATAAAAGCCTTACTTTCTATATGTAAAAGTAATGATTAGGATTGTATGCATTCTAATCTTAACCTTAGAATTTTGTTCTACAAAGTCAAGATCTCCCCCTTGTGTAATATATATCATTTTTAAAAATTCAAAACTCTTTTCCATTAAAAAAAAAATCTCATCCATCTCTCTTTTTGTCTGTTTATCTGTGTATCCATACATGCGTGTACCATGGCGCACATGTGGAAGTCAGAAAGAACAAACTTTGGAAGTCAGCTCTCTCCCTCCACTATATGTGAGTGCCAAGGATGGAACTCAAGTCCTCAGACTTGGTTTCAAGAGCCTATATCCTCGGACCCCCTGTCCATTTTAAAGCAAATTGGTAGAGATCCTCTTCCAAACCACACACTAAGATGAACACCTACTATAAAATCAGTATTTCTCAACCTGGTGGTTCAATGACCTTTTCACAGGGGTCGCCTTCTGCATATCAGATATTTACAATTTATAACAGTGGCAAACTTACAGTTATGCAGTAGCAACGAAACAATTTTATAGTTGGCGTCACCACAACATGAGGAAATCACTGTATAAGATGCTTTTGAATTCCCTTTGTGTTCCATCCAGTCAAATATCTATAACATGAAGGTGCCTAAAATTTGATGCTTAAAGAAGCATGAGCACAAAATCTGCAAGGTACACTGCAGGTTCCTCTCCAGTGTCTAGTCAGATTCATAGGCAAGTAAAAAGGTACCAAAGATTAAACTGAAAACCTCCTCACTACTTCCCCTACCTTGTTTAGTAGTATTTACCACTCAAAGAAGCATTCTTTTTTTTAACTTCCTTTCTCTTACTGTCTTATATCTACTGTGTTTCTCCAAATGGAATCTATACTACCAAACAACAGAGCCTCACTTCATAAACAATGGTTTAACTTTCTCTATGACACAGTATACAGTTTCTACACAAAGCATGGAATTCCCTTAGAATCTCAGAAAATAAAATCATACAACTACAACCTCTTTGAATGGAGGTATCTAAAAAGCCAATTTTATTGAAAAAAAAAAGTATATTTCATGTATGAATTATTGAACTATCTGCAAGAATGAGCTGCTTAATTATGTATAAGGAACTACCAATCTCTTCACATTTTCTTATCAGCTACCTAACAGGTTAGGAAAAGGTTTTTTTCAAAAAGAGAGAGAGAGAAAGAGAGAAAGAGAGAGAGAGAGAGAGAGAGAGAGAGAGAGAGAGAGAGAGAGAGAGAAACAATCTTTTTCCCCACTAATACTTGCTGATGAGAATAGATAATCTTTTGGTATCTGTTACAGTTGCAATAAAATTCTTTGAATCTTGAGAATCAATTAATATTTTTAAAACAGCTAAGAAAATTTGAGATTCTGTTTTGTCTGTTCTATTAACTTGTTCACTTTGCAAATCTCCATTACATTCTCTGGACTCATTTAAAAGAAAACAGGCTATGCCCCTCTACCAGTAGTATATGATTTATGAAGACAGTTATAATGCTGAGCAATAAATGTTATGATACATACACTTTAAGGCTAATAAGTGGATCAGGAAAAACTTCCAGGAGGAGGTAATAGACAAGTTGTTTGAAATAAAAATTTAGAACTATAGTTAGCATTAAAACAGAAAGAAGTGAAAAAGATGTTCCCTTTGGCAGACAGGTATGGACCACCTATTATGTGATTTAGACATCAAAGCTCCATATGGTGTATGTACATAATGCATACTCAAAGTCAGATTCCACTACTGCAGAACACATTTGGAAACACTGGTACTGAGAAGAGTTGTACACTACATGGGAAAAATCTAGCAAAGAACTTGATATTTAAAACTACAGAATTAAAAAAAGCAAACTGAAGAATGGGTTTTAGGTGTAGCAGATATTAGATTTAGGGCGCACTCTCTGAGATGGAACCCATGCCTTACACTGTTCAAATGGCTAAAAACCTGAGACCAAATAGGCCCTGGGCCCATGGGAAAATAAGATACTACTGTTCTGCTAAAGACACATAACAATAAAATGATTACTAATAACATTCTGTTATACCTAAAGATCAGTGCTTCACTCAGTTCTCATCAGAGAAACTTCATCTTGGATGGGAATTAAAACATGATAAATGGACAATGTGCAAAGAGTGAGAGACCTTGGAACACTCAATCCTGAATGGGATCGCTTCATCAAAACCTCCCCCTCAAAGCTGAGAAGTCTACTTCAAAGAGGACATGGGCAGATTCTAACAGTGAGGGGCGATAGAAGAAACAGTGTCCTCCAGATACAGCAGGACTTATCCATATACGCAGAGATAAAAGAAGCATGCATGCACAGTGTCTGAACGTGTCCAAGCCAGAGCCCAGCACTGTCAGGGGTCACAGGCTCTCACTCAAACCAAGAAGCTATCTGCAATTCGAACCCATTTGGAGAGAAACACTTAGTTTTCTGCAATGGAGTTTCACTGGATAGATTAACCACACTTCAGGGCCAGCCTCATGGACAGCAGTAGATGGTCAACAAAAATTTTGTAGACCTTTTGTCTCAAGATTACTTTGTTTAGGCATCTTTTTTTATATATTGTGGCTTCCATTTTGTGGGGTGTGTTTGTGTTTATTTGCTTTTTAAAGAGGGGGGAAGAAAGTGTGAAGTTGAGTAGGTGGGAAGGATCTAAAAATTGGAGGGAAGAAAGTTGATCAAAATATACTATATGCAAAAAAAGTTTTCAAGAAAAATTTATTTGAAATTAAAAAATAATCACATCGTTTTCCCCCTCCCTTTCTTTTCTTCAGCCTTTCCCATCTACCCCCTTACTGGTTTTGTACATGTTTCTCTCTCTCTCTCTCTCTCTCTCTCTCTCTCTCTCTCTCTCTCTCTCTCTCTGTCTTCTTCCCTCTCTCCCCCTCTCTAATTCATGAACTCTTATTGCTACATATATAGATATATATTCTTTTTTGTTTGTTTGTTTTCGAGACAGGGTTCTCTGTGTAGCCCTGGCTGTCCTGAAATAGATATATATTCTTAAATACATGAATAAAACCAGATGACTCCATGTAATGTTACTTATATGAATATGATTTCAGGGTTGATCACTTGGTATTGGATAAACAATTTGGGAGCTCTTTCCTGGGAAGACTATTTTTCCCAACTTTCAGCATTCCTTAGTTATTTATTGTTCTTTGTCTAGGGTTGAAGCTCCAAGAGATTTTCCCTTTTCCATGTTAGCATGTCAACTGGTATTATTCTTGTTCAGGTCTGGTTTAGGAAGCCATACTGATGAAACTTCATTGCTGTTAATTCTCTGACATTTCAAGGAGCAAAAATCTCACAGAAAATTTCTTGTTCCTCTGACACTCATCTTGTCTTCCATTATGATCCCTGAGGATCATATAAGAGTAGCTATGGAGATGGATCAGTTGGGGCTGGGCTCCATAAAGCCACTTGTTCTCTGCGATTCTTTTGATTTGTTGTGGTTTTCTATAAAGGTTTGCTCTCCATCTCTTGCAAGGAGAGATTTTGGTGGGGCTGCGACCTATACTTGTTTGTGTATACTTATTTTTAAAGGTTAATTTTTAAAAGTTATATTTACCTCAAAAATGTAACTATAGGAAAAAAACACAACCAACCAAAGAAACCTTAATTTATAATCAAAAGAATTAGAGCTATATACCATATGACATTGTACTTGAGTCTGTCTTCGCGCTGTAATTGCAAAATGTGACTAATACAAACCCCTAAAGTTCTGTGAAAATTCGAGGACATGACATAACATGTTATCTTATAAAAATTATTAATATACCTAACTTTAATAGATGAATTCAATTTTAGTCATATGGTAAGAAACAAATGGTGAATTAATTCAAACAGAAGATAAGGAAGTAGAGAGCCTTCTAGTGTAGCTTACTGAAAAAGAAAAGATTTCATTTGAGGGGAGCTAGGTTTGGAGGACTTATTTAATTTGGTGTGTGTGGTGTGTAGGGAGATGTGAGTGAGTGTATGTATGTATGCACATGCATGCCAAACCATGTGTGCCACAGTGCACATACATAGGTGAGAAGACAACTTCTAGGAGTTAGTTCTCTACTTCCATTGTGTGGTTCTCAGGGATAGAACTCAAGTTGTCAGGCTTGGCAGCAAGCACCTTTACCTGGTGAGCTACCTGCAGGAGCTTTTTGTTGTCGGTTTTGTTTAGTTTTAAGATGAATTGAGAAAAGACTAATAGAGCTGGAAATGAGAAAAATCCATGAGAGACACATGCATGCTAGATCAGTATTACAGAAGTTAGAAGTAGTAGATCCAAAATAATGGATAGAATACAAACTATGATAGTGAATAAGCCTCTCAACTAACCAATGCAAACAGCCAAGTTTAATGTTGATATAAAAATAATCTTTTAAAAATGGCTAAAAGCAATTGTTCATAAAAATCCTAACCTATGAAAGAAATAAAAGTTGTCCAAATAGGAAAGAAATAAATGGTCTGTGTTTGCCAAACACATGAACCTTGAGTTCATAAAAATCAAACCCTGTTTGAAAGTATCAACTGGGATACTTCCAAAGAAACATTTAACCGGTGTCCAGTATAACAGGTGTTTCATTAGCATTGGGCACTGATGGGAATTAATGTGTATAAGGAGATGGGTTGTTGAACAGAGTACGGCTAAATACAATTTTACATATAATAACTGAGATGAGCACTGAAAACAAGAAAATTAGGATATAACTGCCTCAATGACATGTTTACCTCTGGTGCAATGCCATAAACATCTACCTCATGACTCTTACCAAGTTTTAAAACTAGAAATACCCACTCTGAAGCTTTCCATAAACTCATGAGTTCATTTCTAGGTGCTTGATAATGTTCTGGTAGTACATATGTCTGCTGTAATGTCAGGAAGAGGCTATTTGAGTGTGTGTGTGTGTGTGTGTGTGTGTGTATGTGTATCTGACTATATGTACATATGTATGTGTGTATGTATATAAGTACACGTGTGCACATGTGAAAATGATGGAACAGGTGGTTGGGCCCAGCAGCACGAGCGCATGCATGCATCTTTTTCTTTCTCTGTGAAATTGCCAAAAGTCTTCAGCTTTAGGTTCCAGAACAGAACAGTGAGAGTTAAATTGCCAGTTCTGACCCCCAGAACAGTAATAAAGATTTATAAGGCCAGAGGTCATCAGCCTTTGGCCTATGGCAGACACTATGTCTCTCCTTAGTACCTAACCCTGACAGATATGGCCCCTGGAAGCGTTGTATGCTTTTATTATATAATAGGAGGTTACTGAACAATAAATCCTAATACTCATGCTTTCTTTCCCAGCCTCTTAAGACTAACATCAAAGTTAAGCAAGGAAATATTATCTATAACTATGGAACAGAATTAAGACAATGCCTTTTAATATCTTATGGCCCATATACACACAGAGCTTCAAAGTAAAACAAATATAAAACATAGCCCATCTTTTCTGTTTCTTGGTATTATTCTTTAGAGTCTGTGTGTGCTGCTCTCAATGAATAAGTGATCTGTCAGCTTTAACTTTGAGTACATTGCTACAAGTATAAAATTGTCTACTTATACGTCATAGAACCTTGAGGCTCAATTCCAATAAAGGTACTCAATGATGTAGGTTAAAAAAAATCCCTTTATGGGTTCGGGACCCCATGAGGAGAGCAACAATACCAACCAACCAGAGCCCCCAGGGTATAAACCACCAGCCTGGGAGCGCTTAGGGAGGGACCCATGGCTCCAGCTATATATGCAAGGGAGCTATATATAAGTGGGAGAAGAGATTCTTGGTCCCATGAAGGCTGGACATCGTGGGGGTGGTATTTGAGGGTGGGGAGGTGAGGTTCTGGGGAGGGTGGGTGTGGGTACACCATCATAGAGGCAGGAGGAGGGGGGAAGGGATAGGGAGTTCCTGGGAGGGTGGGGGGTAAAGGGGGTAAGGGGAAAAACACCTGAAATGTAAATAAAAGTTCCAATAAAAAAAAAAATCCCTTTATTAAACTGACAATTCTATGTAAAAATCATCTAAAAAACAACCTATCTGAAATCTGTATGTTGAAATGCGAAACTAACAGAACAAGAAACATATTAGTAATAATCTTGCATGGAAAGTTTCTGCCTTCAAAATTTGAATGTGACATTATTCACACTACATTAACGTTACCAATTCATTGCTGTGAAGAAAAAAAAAAACAGGAAGTGGGCAGATGAGTGGAGGATATGTGCTTTTAGTTCAATGAAAAGGTGGAAAATAGGCTTACCTCTTCTGATTGCTCACGGGTCTGTATGGGTGAAGTTCTTCTTCCCACAGTCAGTCGATGACAGGGATAAGAGAGTCCTGATTCAGCAAGACACATCTGCAAAAAGTAAAGTGCATCATTTTAAACAAAATATAGTTTCCATCCAAAAAGGATTTTGGATTTCTATTTTTTTTGTATAATTTTAAGCTATGTTAGAAAGCTATTAGCCTGGGTATAACATTACAAAAAAGGCTTTGACATTCTCAAACTTTTCACCAAGTAAAATATTCTGGTAAACCAGGTATGATGGCACACGCCTTTAATCTCAACTCTTGTGAGGCAAAGGCAGGTGTATCAGCCTGGACTACATACTGAGTTCCAAGTCACCTAGGACTGCATAGATAATGAGACACTGCCCCTCCCCCCAAAAAAGGACATTGTAATCAAGACTAATTTTCAGTAGAAAACAGAAATTATATACTAGGCCAAACTATACATACTTGCCCTCAGTGCAGGTCTGTTAATGGGCTCATTCATAGAACAGGATCCCCTTTCCTAGCAAGAACATATGGAAGCATATGTGCCAAAGCCCCTGGTGTTTTTATTTTACCACACAGTTACAATGTTATTTTTACATTAGTACTAACACACAATGTTAAGGATTATAAAGGCTTACAAACCTAAAGTGCATGTAAAGAACTTATTTGGTTTACATTCCAAACACTATCCAAAGACTCTGTGCTGTTCCGCAATAACAATTAAGTAACATATATTTATGTCTATTAAAGTTTATAGTATATCTGATAGTAACTAAAATTAACTTTGAGGTTTAAATTTAAATTGGGCAAACATAAAAAAAATCTCACTGGACTTAAAATTTTTTATCTATTTCAGAATAAGTGAATCCTCTCAAGAAAACACAAAGTAAAAAAGTAATGTGTATGATTAACAAAACAATTTTATATGCCAACAGTTCATGATGATTATCAGTAACATATTTTAGTATTGTAGTGCATGCTACATATCATTTATTCTGCAATGGTAGTTTATTCTCATGCTATTTTGGTTAACTTCTGTCTACAGATTATTTTTATTTCATATCATGTAACTATGTAGGAGAATTAGAGCAGTATTAAGGCGAGCTGCAGAGATGCCTCAGTGGATAAGAACACTGTTCTTTCAGAGGACCTGGGTTTGGTTCTCAATACCCAGCACATTCTGACATTCATTGTAACTCTACTCCTGGAGGAGCCATTGCCCTTCTCAGGGTTCTGTGTGTTACCTATACACATGATACACTTACTTGCAGGAAAAAAAATTATACTGTGAGTGTTTTCATTTTATGTAAAATGAAAATATATAATTCTTAAAAACCAAACAAAACAATGTTAAAGACTGGAGGTGGAGCTTAGTGGAGGAGCACAGATTCTGCATACTCAATTGATTTACAGCACTCAAGACAACAACACAGTTAAACAGCCTTAAGAAGGTATATGTGCCTATGGCAAATTGGGATGTATACATGTACTTAATATAATGATGATATAAATCAATGTTTCTTTTATTATTAGAAATAAAATATGGTAGTATTGACATAGAAAAACTATTCTTTGGTAACTTTGGAAAGATGTGAATTAGTGTGACTTAAAGTGAAGAAATCCAAATATCTACAAATCAATACATTCATAGGCAGCAGACAACAGTGGAAGAGGCAAACTAGAATTCAAACATTCTTACTTAGGCTAATTATTTCAATGCAAATACTGCTGTGGAAAATAAAGACTTCACATAAATACCCAAGTATGCTGACATACACAGATCATACTGATAAAAGTCATGTATTTAGACAGCTGTGGTGACTGACACATGCCTTTAATCCCAGTATTTGGGAGGCAGAGGCAGGAATACCTCTGAGTTTGAGGACAGTTTGGATTTTCCATTATCACAAAGAGAAGGCTTAAACAGGTTCCCCAAAAAAAAGGACCAACTTAAAGGGCTTAGAGATGTAGCTTAGTTAGTTGGTAGAGTGTTTACCTAACATGAAAGAGGCCTGGGGTGGCATCCCCAGCACCTCATAAACATAGGGTGTACTTATAATGCCAGACTTGGAAGGTGGAGGTGGGAGGACCATTACTGTGAGGTTGCCCTTGTCTAAACATTTAATTTATGTAATGATAACGTGAGTCAAAGTTTCTTTTATTATTAGAAATAAATATGGTATCCTTGGTACTTTAAAGCATCTTCGGTAACTTTGGTAATGAATTCGTCTGACTTAAAATGAAGAAATTCAAATATCTACAAATTAATAATTCATAGGCAGATCATAAAACTCAAAAAGCAAAAACCAAAATCAACTTAACTCAAAGATTCTGTTATTTCATAATTCAATTCTATATTGCTTAATAAATGCTGCTTAAACAAATGATGGAGTAATTTTCTGATTAGAAATAAGATATAGTGCCTGTCTTAAGGGTACATATATCCCAACTAAGAAGACAGATACACAAAGCAACATGCACAGAATCTTCTAGAGGTGAGAAAGTTAGTAGGAGTATAATTTCATGCCTATATCATACTGTCTGATCAAGCTTTTAAAAATAAAAATAAATAAATAAAAAGAAGGAATGCTCATTCCACAATATAACCCCCAACATTAAAATCCTGGAGCCATGACTCTATCTATATACTAGTGTTTAAGTTGGGGTAAAGCGGTTAAATAAAAAATGGGAAAACAGTTTCTTCTCTGTGCTTTCATAGTCCTGTATTTTGTACTTGTTTTTTAGTACTTCTAAGATGTAAAATCTGAAAAAATGCATCTGTTTTTGTGTGTATCTAATTTCCTTTGGGCTGATCTGAAAGTGGAAATTTAAGGGTTCTTTGGAAAGTTAGTTGTGTTGGATGTGTTTGGATGCTGGGCAAACACATGAAGGAGTGTTTCCTGAAGTAGACAAAGGTGAATGGCTAAGGCAGTTTCAAGAAGGAATGTTTTGCTGAAGCAGACACAGGAGAAAGGATGTTCTGCTAAAGCAAGCACGTGGAAGGACATGTGATGAAGAATTATTTGCTAACAACACACATTACATTGTGTCGTTGACCTGCATTTGTTGGAACTCCATAGAGTGAAACGCACCAAAAAATTTCTACTTCCTCAGACTCAGGCTGATTGGCAGAACAATGTCAGCAGAGAAAGACTGACATGCTGAGGCAAGACGTGTTCTGAGGCAAGACCCATGGAGGACATGTGATGTTTGGTGGGATATAAATAGGACTCGTTGGACAGTGACAGCGATGGAGGCTAAGCTAGGCTTGCTTATAGAGTTAGCTGTGCAACTCTTGTTGGTCTCACATCTTTACTGACCTTCAATTCACTGAGAAAGGCACAACCAAGAACTTTTCCTGGTGTCCCTACCTGGTCCCTGCAGCTGACCTGTGCTGAGCCTGAGGCCTGGTGTCTCTGCTAGGTAGTGCCACCCTGCTGATTTATGTTTACTATTCTGACTCTACCAAACTAGACTGCTTTGTCCCAAGTATCCACAAAGACTGTCCTATTATAGGCTGTTTGTTCATATATTTTACTTTGCACTATAGAACACTGTGAGGGCTAAATTATCCTGCAGGAGCCCAGTCAATGATGTTTCAAGTGCTTGAAGAGCATATATGAAGACTGGTTAAGAAAGAAGAAAAAGATGTTACGGACAATTATATGCTTGCTCATATATACCTAGCCTCATAATCTCTAGAGTTGAAAAAATTTTGTAAATAAGCTTTGAAAGATAACTTTAAAATATTTGAAAAGACAATTAATATACATAATAGGACAAATTAAAATAATAAATGAAGGAATCACAGCTGTCCTAAAATATATAGGCATAGTATTAGATAAGATTTTCTCCCTAAGAGAGAAGGTTGAGCTAACATGCTTAATAAAAATTTCTACTACAGAGTAGATATTCAACAAGTAGGATATTATTTTGAAAACTAATACTTGTGGCTTAAGATAAATATATATAATTATACAATTATATAATTATGATATATTGACTCAAAGTGTGCTGAATCTCAACCTACTGTACAAATAGGACTAGTAATAACAGTGCTTATATATAGAAATGTATAAATGAGTAAAATTGTTTCATGAAATGTAATAGTGGAGTATCTGTAAGCTGACATTACATATTATCATCATTTTTTTCTATGGAAGACTTTTTATTTAACAATAAGTATGCTCTGTCAACAAAATGTTTATGTATTTAAGCTGTTCCAATACCTCTTAAAGAGAAACAAAAAAACTATCTTACACTCTTCCCAGTCTATATGATCACAATTAAGCACAAAGGGCTGTATTAGGAAAGCTTACACCTGATTCTTCCGGTATACCAACAATGACTAAAACATAAGGATGGTGGCATCATCTAAAGAGTTGAGACAGGAAAAGAAAATCACCAACTGAGTTTTCCCTATTTAGTAATTCAAGGAAAACATAAGGATTCAAACTTTTGGTTGATTCTCAAAAGAACAGAAGGTGTCTAAGTACAGATTTTTAGGGTTTAACATCTATTAATTTGATGTATAAAGTGGTATGATAATTCTCACACAAATACATTGTAAAATAATCAAATCAGGAATAGACTTTTAAAGTCAGTATGTCTGAGTTCAAATTCATTTCTAAAGTTCACTACAGTTAATATTCTACCTCACAAATCCACGTTTTTATTTTCCTTCTGTAAAAACTGGCAGCACCTTGCCTGTAGGTATTTGGTTAGAAAAGCTTAAATGAGAAGACATTTGCAAATACTCCATCAGTGAGTAAACACTCCTAAAATCCATTTGAAGATTTCCTTTTCTCCTTACAGAAATTATTATTTGGAACATACTAACTATATCAGTTATTCTTAAAGTATGATCTACAGACACAAGGCTAGTGCAATCATTAAAGGAGGTTCATAGGATTAAAATTATGCCCTAGAAACATAGGTGCCATATGAGCTTTGAACAGATTTTACACTGATATAACAAGTACAATCTGTGGCCAGGCCTTATGGGGGTTTATAATTTCAGCTACTTGAGAGAATGAAGCAAGTTTACAGTCTGCCTAGGCTAGAGACTGAGTTCAACATTAGCCTGGGAACCATAGAACTCTATCTCAAAATAAAGGAGGAAAAAGAGGTTGGGAATATAGCTCACACAGAGCACTTGGCTAGCATGTGTGAGATGGTTCAATTGTCAGGACAAAAAAGAAAAGAAAAAGGGATAATGCTACCTAAAGCTGCTAATACCATAGCACAAATCTTGGTGATGCTTGGAAGATCTTTGTCTTCCTTCAATCCTCCTCAATACCATCTTGTGACTTTTGAAACATTCTCTCACTGTCCTGTAGGTTAGGATTGGTGACCAGAGAGACCTGAGATCCCCTATCTGTCTCTAAAACTCTGCATAGTCTTAACAGTCCCAACACTACTCAAAAATCCAATGGAAAGTCTCTTCTGGGACTAAAGATAAAAGATTTCAGTTGTGAACTAATGTAAGTTCAAAACCAAGTTTTGAACAATGTTACAAGTAATAATTCTCATTCCAGGAGGAAAAAAAGCAAATATAGAAATAAATGGTCAGACGAAAGCAATACTGAAACCTAGCAGGGGGAAACACCAAATCCTATAGCTCCATGTCTAGTATCTGGTGTGGATGATGGAATCATTCCACATTCTGGGCTCTCCAAGGTAATCTAGGTTTTACTATCACAGCTCACACTTGCAGGGACTCTGGTCTTGCCCCCAAATTATCTGGCCTCAACAGGATACATTGTAAGCCTGCTAGGTCTGGGGACCCTAGGCAACAGTTCTATCAACCTCTGTGTGCAGATGACATGGGGAGACCAATCTCTTAGGCAATTGTTTTGACAAAGAGTGGCATTCTAAGCTTAGGTTTTCTCCTTTCAAAGGATTTATCATTTCTTACTGTGAACTTGCCCTCATAGCACCCTTCCTATGGTTTCAGGGAGGAACATACAGTTCCTTTTTAATATGATAACCTCTTCAATAGTCACAGCTACTTACTCAGCACTTACTTAGTCAGCAACTTTAAACTTCCTTCTTCCCTTGTTAAGTGACAGTTTCCCTACCTTTCTGCTCAACTTTTTGCTTTGTCTTATTGTAGAGCTGGATAAGGACACTAAGCAGTAAGCAACCACAGCACAGACTAAATCCTACCATGTCTTGAAACTTCCTCTGCAAACAATTTGTCATCATCCTCATCATTGTAATTCTCTCAAACCATCCCTATTACTTTCCCATTCCCCGCCCCCTCCTTTTTTTAAAAATTCAGTCTGATTCCAAGGATGTTTGGTTTCTGGCCTGGGACAAGTGGCTGAGATGCATATTTTACATATCAAAACAGATCTGGCCTGCAGGTTCTCCCAGCATCCCTCAGTCACTACCTGGCACACACTGCCTAGGGGCTAGGCTGCCCTTCCCACAGAAGTTCTTCCTTATATAATCCAGACACTTTGGAGTCTGTCTCTGTCTCTCTGCACTCACACCCTTTCTCTATTTTTCTTTCCTCTTTCTCCTGGTCTCAATCCTTGGGACCAGTGAACTTGCTTGCCTGAGAGCAGCTTCCCAATAAATCTGTCTTTAATATAAGCTAATGTGGCTTGAACTGGTTCATTTCACCAGTGGAGAAATAACTTATCAGTGGTAGTGTCCTTTCTAGTATCTGAATATTTCCTATCAGTATACTATGTTTAAGAAGGAAACACAGTATATGCTTTTGTAATTATGTAAGAAAAATATCAAAAAGATTACAAAATTTGACCCTCAAAAGTGATTTTGTGACTTTTCAATACTTTCAAATAACTGATTTTATTTTTAAAATGACATTTTTACATATTGCTTAGTTCAACAACTAACAATTTTGTTCTCTTTTAAAGATATTGATTAAAGACTCTCAAGACCTTTGTCTCAAGGTGTATTGATGGGCATTTAGCATTAAGGTTAATTTTTTGGAAGCTTACTACTTAATTAAGATAATATAATTTGAATTTTATAAATAATAAATGTATTTTCAAAAATGTATGATGATCAACTTGTAGTGACTGTCAACCTGACAGCACCTGGAATCATGTAAGAGACAAACTTCTAGGCAAACATAAGAAGCTGTTTCTAACTTGGTAGCTACAGTGGGAGAGGACCCAAGGTGAATGTGGGTGGTGCAACTCTGTGAGCTGGAGTTCCAGGCTAAATCAATAGAGAAAGCACTCAGATATCCAACGTTCATCTCTTACTTCCAGAGTGTTCAGTCAGCCTTCTCACTTTTTTTGTCCTAACTGAATCAGAATAAATCTTTCCTTAAGTTGCATTAATCAAGTATTTGATCACGGCAACAAGAAAAAACTACTACAGTTATTGCTATTATAAACCTGACTACTTGGTTCTCGGCAAATATTTAGAACTTCAAGCCAGAAAAGTCCTAAAGTGCAGTAAAGCAGACCTTACTATCCCATTTTGTTAAGAATTTAGAAGACCAAAATGCCAAGAGAAATTCACAGTGGAGCTTCACTCCTAAGAACTAACAGAGGAACTGGAACTGGCTCAGAGGCCACTTGTCTTACATTTTGGCAAAGAATCCAGCTAAGTAGATATTAAAGAATTAAAATAAGTCCTTTTTCCTTTATTAAAAAGAAATTTGTTTTTGTTTGTTTGTTTATTGTTTCTAAGACTGAATTTCCCTACGTGGTCCAGGCTGGCTCCAAAATTGAGTTTCTCCTAACTCAGCCTCTCAATTGCTGGGATTACAGGTGTGTTACTATACCTAATTCTAAAGATGTAACAATTAAGCCTTACATAGATGAAGAATGGCTCAGGACCAAAAAGGAAACTGAATGGGGAGGATAAAATTAGTATTGGACAGTTTTACCTCATTATCACTTAATAAGCATAAATTCAGACAACTATAGTGCTTTACTATCGATTGTCTTGTGATCTAAGACAGTAACAATTTTCTTTGACTTAATTAAAAGAACCACACCTAAACCTTCATATATCAGGGACTTTATAACAACTGCTTTTTCATTTAACATACACAACTGTGCAAATTTAGGATTGTGGTTGCATAGATCACAAAGTAAGTTTCAAGAGGCAGAGCAATTTATTCAAGTGAAACTGGACTGACCTCTGAAGGCTATAAAACTTTCTACTATACCCCAGCTCGAAAACAAGCCATTTAAATACAAGAAGCACTGAAGATGACTGACTTATCACTGTTAAACATTCCAAATGCATTGTTCAGCCAGGAAAAGCGTGAAGCAGTTTAAAGGCAAAATGAGTCTGAGGCTGAAATTTCATTTACTGCCAAACAGAGTGTAAATCAAAAAGCTTATTTATTTTTATTCACAAACCAAGGCTTTTTTTTTTTTAAGTCACTTATGTGCTAGAAAAAATCACAGAGCTTTAATTTGCAGCAGGTTGAAGCAAGCGTATTAAGAATGCTAGTTACCAAGTACACATCCACTTGTCTGGGCTAGCCCATCGCCACATTCTTGTAGCAGGGTTAAATAGCAGTTTAGTCACCTCATAAGAAAGCACACTGTTAAAAAGGAAATCACTAATAATATTCTGGAACCAGTGGAATATTAAAAGATGTGCATGTCAAGATCAATTATCTACAAAACCCCTGTGAACAGAGCTTTAAAATTGTATTTGTCACCAGGCTTTGCTGTGTTATAGTCTTCAATTGATCAGCAAGTCGGTAAGGCTTAATGAAATAAACAGCAATTGTAACAGTAACAAGTCCTGAGATTTTTTTTCTATAAACATAATCTCATATGCTGATACCAAGTGAACAATCAGAATTGGAACAAAAATGTCTGCTTGAAGGCTTCACTTTGGATCCATAAGTAATTAGCACCGAGAAATCCTTAGAATTCATCATGTGTTGATCAGACATACTGAAGCCTTAAGTAATTCAAGCGAAGTTGCCTTACTTTTCCCGGCCCCATTACAACCCCAAATGGCACTTTACATAGACAAGCTATCAGTTCCAACTCCCAAATGTCTACTGGAGTTCTACAAGTCACAAAAGGTTCCAAAAGGAGAGGAATGTCCTCCCAAGAAGGGCCAGTTAAGCCTCTCTCTCATTTACAAAGAAAAATCAGCTACAGATAGTAAGGCTCTCTGCCTAACTCTTATCTTGGTATATAAACATGCTATCTTGGAGCCTAACCTAGACTTTTCTACTAGTTAGTTAAAAATAAAAATAGATATTTAAACTTTTTAAAAAATGACCCCCCTTTTTTTTAATTGAGCCAACTCTCTTGGTGCTGCTTTTTTCACAACTGCCCACTTTTAGGATTCTCTGTACTGGTCCAACATAATTTATACGTTTTATCAAGACAAATTGGCCAACACAAAAGGACTTTAAAATTTTGACATTTAAAATCTGTTTGACTTCAGTTCCCAAAAAGATTATACCAAATAGACATGAAGAATAGAATTAGCAACATTTCCAAATAGATGCACTCTTATTAGTAAATACAACATCATAATATTTTTGGACTTTTGCTAGCTACTGACTCAGTTGAGTGCCCACTTGCTCTACACAATAAAAACTGCAGCCTTATTAGTAGATCAGTCTGACTCACCCCAGGGGCAGTTTCTCTACTTATGCTTAGAGAGAACTGTCAGTTTTACCTATAGAAAAGAACTAGCTTCAGGAAATTTGTTTACTGATAAGGAACTTTAAGTCACAGAAGTCACTTGAACTAAAAGGAGGATTCTATTTTAACTCTATTCTTTTACAGAAAGGCCAATAATGTTGTTACAAATGAAAGTGTTTGTTTCTAAATATCTCTATTGCTTTAGTTATTTCATTGCTTCTGAGCCCCCTTGGTGGAGGGCAGAAGAGAGAATTAACATAAATATATAATCTAAAGATCAGTAAGAAGAAAAAGAGATCTGGAATATGTGCGGAGTTTTTCTTGACTCTCCCTCCATATAACTTAATCATTTAGAACTAGCTGATGAACATGTATTAATCATATGGTTACTTACACTCTATAATTTAGTTATTCAATCAACACTTACATTCTTATTACACATCAAGCGCTTAACAGGATACAGACAACCTGGCCTTAGAGACTGGCTTTGATATTTAATGCTATTTCCCAGGGAAACTGTTCGATCTCATGAGATCTCAGTTTGCTCATCTGAGAAATGAGAATAATCTCTGTTGACATCAATAAAAAGATAAGTGAAAAAGTACCTAGTATAGTACAATTAATTTTGTAACACACACACACACACACACATTTTGTCTTTGCATCTACTCCTTCAGACATAGCAGGGTTGACTTGAAACTTTTTATTTACAAGGTCCAACTGATTCTTTCTTTAAAAGTCTAACCCTAAGAGAAAATATTAGTATAATTTATGTGTTTTACACAAGCTTATGTAACTACACTTAACTAATTAGTATGTGTTTTGAAACATACATAAAGCACCCTATCTATATTATACTACTGAATGTTTTCTAAATCCAAGAGATTCAAACTATGTTAACCAATGTTTATTAAATAGGTATTCCTAAATGAACAAAGTAACTTTAAATTACATAAGTTAATTTCTCTGGTATAACACTATTATAAGTGATATACAATGGAAAGTGTGTTTGTTTTATTATATTGCAGTTCTGAATACTTCTAAGAGCCCATCTCTAATATCATTCACTACCTGCTTATTATCAACATTCTAAAAGGTTTATGTTACAAAGCATTATCAGAAGTTGAGCCTGGAGCTGGCAAAATGGCTCTGCATGTAAAGGCACTTCAATCTCTGGGAACTATTTGGTGAAAGGAGAGAAGAGGTGCTCATACAGTAGTTCTCTAGCCTCCATGCATGTGGTGTGGTGAGGGGTTGGGGGAGAGAGGAGGAGACATAGACAAAGACAGGCAGAGAGAGACAGAGAGACAGAATGAGAATATGATTTTAAAGACAAAAGTAGAGCCTGCTTGGGCTGTGAGTACAGCTTAGTGGTAGAATCCTTGCCTAGCACATGTGAGGCCCTAGGTTCAATCCCAAGCTCCACAAAGCAGAATCTGCTGAAAGGATTTCTTGTAGTTATTATGAATGAGCAGCATCTGAGGTCAGGTAAGTCTACTTAGAAATTCAACTGAAATACATTTAACCCACCTGTAAGGCACATACACACCCACACACCTGCCCTGTTCCCACAATTAAAGCTGCCTGTAATAGGACTCTACGTTTAAAGCACTGATAGATTACTACATGGAAAGAATACTCTGTGGTAGATAATTTTACCTGAGTTACATTCCCAAATCTAGAAAAACTCTCTTCATGAGTTTTTCCTCCTTAAAAAATGAGGAAAGTGAATGGGGAGAAGAAGAAAGGAAGAGAAGGGAAGGGAAAAGAGGGGAGAGGGGGAGGAGAAGGGATGAGGAGGGGAAGATGGGGGAGGGGGAGGGGGAGGGGAGGGGAGAGGGAGGGGGAGGGGGAGGGGAGGGGGAGGGGGAGGGGGGAGGAGGGGAAGGGGGAGGGGAGGGAGGGGGAGGGAGAGGGGGAGGGGAGGGGGAGAGGGGAGAGGGAGAGGGAGAGGGAGAGGGAGAGGGGGGGAGGAGAGGGGAGGAGGAGGAGAGAAGAAGAAGAAGAAGAAGAGGAGGAGGAGGAGGAAGAAGAAAACGACACAACAACTACTAAACTATACCCCATCACTGTTTGGTGTTCAAGATAATAACTTCGATCATCTTCAGTCATTACTACCTACTTGTTTACAACACACTGGTCCAAAAGTGTGCCTTCCACATACTTATCTCTAGCTTTACCCACTCTGTTATTCTTGCCTGAGTGCTCCTTACTGTTCGAATCCATTATCTAGTTTATTGAGATGTGAGGAGCATTTGAAAAGATGAAAGTGAATGTACTTCAAAACTCACACTAATACTCTTTAAACAACAGCAACTTCTCCCTGCCCTCTAAAGTACATGGTATCATTTGATAGTTGACACAGCTTGTAGCACTTGGATAGATCACTCCTAAGTAAGCACTGTTTATTCAATTAGTTCCTAAGGAGAGGACTATAATCATAGATGGGTGCTGAGTCTATGGAGGCATGGGCAATGTCAGAGGTCAAGGTTTTATGCAGGTGGGCTAAGAAGCAGAACAGAGTAGGAAATCAAATCTCTAGAGCTTCAAAGGCAACAGTCTTATATGACAATTCTACCATTGAAGAGGTAGCCTTAGGAGAGACAGCAGCAGTGCTTTGGTGAATGCAATGGATTACAGGAGTTGCTGTCGAGGAGGGGAGAGGGGGGAGGGGAGGGGAGGGGAGGGGAGGGGAGGGGAGGGGAGGGGAGGGAGGAGACAGTGTCAAACCAAATAAGGAGGAATTAAACCATAACTTCTCTATGTCTTCCAAATCATGTTTAACTGTGACAAAGAAGTCACAGGAAATATGTGTCAACATAATGATTCCTTTGGTATGCAGATGTCATATACTTCGTTGTATGGACATGGACTTCAAAGCCACACTGCCAGAATCTTGTGTCTACAAATAATTATGTGACAATTCTCCCAATTTAATCTGTAAGTCATAAAAAAGCTGCTCTTTAAGAATGGTTCAACCAATCTGTTAGCCAGCACAACTAAGTGACTATCATCTACTAATCTACCTATAAATAGATATTAAGCTTGTTTTAAGTAGATGAAAAAATTATTATTTATCTGCTTAACTATGTTAAGTAAGTGACCACATTGTGCTAGGAACTCAGCTAAATGATGGGAAGATGGCAAAAGGTGAATAGTTTCTGCTTTACAGTTTAGTAGGGTAGGGATTTTAACAAAGAGCTAGCTCTTTTTTATTTTACTACACATTACCATTCCACAGACAAGAAAATAAGACTCAAAGTCTCCTAAGATCTCAAAGCTGCTAAAAACAAGAGTAAATTCATAATATAAGTTGAACTATCCTAGCTACGTATGGAACATTAAATTATGAAGAAAAAAAAAGTTCAATCTCGAGACTTCATTTGATTACTGGAAATACAGAATTGTATTTTAAGGCATTAAAAAAAAATGAAAGAAATAAAGAACATTTCTCTAACTAAAAATCAAACTTGAATGTATGTTTCTGATTGTACAAGTATCCTCTCCAGAGTTTTCAAACCCTAATGAATAACTAAATAAAGGTATGGGGAAAAAAGTTCTGTCACCAAAATTTATTGCAAATAATAAAAATAAACCATGTATTCAAGTTTAAAATGTATAAATCTCTAATAATTTATATTTTATAATAATATTATAATAATTCTTACTTAATTATGTTCTGTGGAAACATCTCTTGAAAGGTATTCACCCATTTATGTTAAATGGGTGAAAGAGCTCTATCTGGGCGCAGTGTGTTCAGGTTATATAAAAGCAGCAGTGCTTATTTTATCTCCCCACAAAGTGTTGCTGAGATAATTACTGCTGACAGCTTTATTCAAGGTTCATTTCACTTTTTCTGCTATTTTTCTCTGGCTAGAAGTTCAACAGAACCCATGGGAAGCCACACCCCTCACACCTGTTAGGTTTCTTCATGTTACTGAGGGCCAGTATGGACATGTCACTTCAAATTAGCATTGTACCAGGGCGCTAACTGTGACAATTACTTATCACAGGTTTAATGTAAAAAAAAAAAAAAAAAGTTTCTAATTCACCACAAAAACAGTGTCACAAAATGTAATTTAAACCTACAAAAGCAGGTTGCATAAAAAACATCCAGAAGAGTCACAGCATAGGTTCCCAGGGTGAGCTTCATGTAGCATTTGAATTATGCAAGCATGCTATACAACTGAAAACATTTCCTTTTAAAGAAAAACGAAAGCAAAAAGGTAAACAAAAGGGGCTGGCTTGGTGGGTAAAAATGCCTGCTGTGTATTCATGAAAAGCCTAGATCCCATGCACCCACAAAAACTACAGCCTCCTTGGCCCGCACATATGAGTCAAGTGCTGGGCGGGAAGACAAGCAACCCAGGGGCCCACTGGCCAGGCTAGCTGAAATAGAGACCTGGTCTCAAAAGAAGCTGAGAAAGAAGTGAGGACAACATTCAGATGTCAACCTCTGGCTTCTACATGCACATGTGTGGGCGTATGTATGCACACACTCAAAGCAGAGTTGGTAATTACATTTTATTACCGAGCAATGGAAATAAACAGTTAACTTTTTATCATCTTCACTTGAATATGTGATTTTTTTGTTAATTCTTTTGTAGCAAATGACTTACATTCAATAATGAAACTTCCAGCTAAAGCAAAATAGCTAAACATCTAAACTTTCCAAGGGAAAGGCAATTTTATACCACTAAAGAGGAAACAAACATTCTTCTGTCTTGAAACCACTTGCAAAACAGAAAATTATTATTGCAGAGTAGACATTAATGTAAAAAAACCCTCACATTCTTAAATATATTTCAGGCTAGTTATTATAAGCCTCTCTGTTTCAAACGCAAAATAATCTTAGAATTACCCAGCGTCTAAGAAGACCTGGGATATTGAGGTGGTTAATGTGGACTGCTGTGAGGCTAATTGTGGCTCTTCAGTTAATTACTTTCTGCTGATGGGGGATTTAAAAAATAAATAAAATAGTCTTTTATTCCATTTTTTCTTCAATTTGAACTCAAGAAAACACAGAACAATAAAGGCTATCTAAAGTTCATTATTTGCTGCTATTTAAATGATAAACCAAAATCTGGGGCATTTGTCTAAACCATAACCAATGCTAAAATCCACTAGCCAAATAATTGTGAACAGATTTGTATTTGCCACAATGTGTACAATTTTATTCACAAATGCCCAGGGTCCATTGTCTATTACATGCTCAAAGGTAAAAGAAATTCAGTATTTATTACTCACCTCCCCACCTCACACAGAGGCTGGAGGATGCCAGCCAGAGTTAATGGAGTTTGGCATTGCAACAGACTCCAAAAGCACGAACTATGCACAAAAAGCCAAAGAGAAAATAACACTGAGCTGGAAATTCTATAAAGGAAATTGTTTGCAGAAAATCATTTCTACTGCAATGAATTACTTGATGGTAATCTTGATATGGCAAAAAATTTTTTAGCATCCTAACAGTTTGACAAATTTTTAATACCATTATATATAAGAAAGGCATACCAGAAGTATAGGATATTTTAAAAGAAAAATTTCATTTTCTAGTAGTAAGTCATTTATTAACAAAAGCTTATAAAATCAACATAGAAAATCAGAAAATGAGTCCAGGATCTTAGGAAAAATTAGCCCTTTACCTTATTCTTCAATCACACTATCTTCACAGGGAATTGTGCCAAACCAACTATAGAGGTGCTTTTACTTCAAGTTGGTTCTTCAATTTTTTTTGACAAAAAGTTTGAATTAATGCAAGAGCTCATTATCTTAGAGGGCTACTGTATTAATTTGTGGTCACTTCAGCTCATCATAAGAAAAGAACCTTTCAAATATGCAAAGATACAACTTAAGCCTGCTTTCTATGCATGAAGAGTACCAGCCAGCTATCTGGCACATGTCTAGTCAATAGTAGATGCCATTTACCCCTCAAACACTGTGAAAGTCTTTGGATAGCAAATATAGGAGCTCTCGATATTTTTTCAGCAGTATCTAATTCCTTGGCAAAACCAGGCAGTTATGCTAATAACTTTGGTCTCCACATATGAACACAGTTCTGCTAGGTCTCTACTCCTGGCTTTTCCTCTTAAGAAGAACAGAATTTAAATTAACTACATCAAGTCAGAAACATCAACAAAAGCCAGTATTTTCTAAAAATGAGAAAACCTAATTTCACCTGGTTAATTAATCCTTCCTAGCCCACTGCAGCCAAGTAAAAATTTTCCCCTTCTGCTTATCCCCAACCCTTATTTGTGAATCTCTAAAATTTCTGTTATCCAAGACATGGAAGCTAGAATATACCTTTTTAGTAAAAGGGCTTGCCTAGCATGTACAATGCTCCTGGTATTGTTGTTTAACTAATTTAAAGGTTCCTAGGTTTAAATCACACTGTGTGAGTGAGTAAGTGAGTGAGTGTGTGTGTGTATTGTAGTTTAAAAGAGCCACAAAGTTGGTTGTATTTATACTCAGATACTAAGGTCCTTAAAAACACAGTACTTAGTTAGATACCACAGGTTGAACAAGTTGCTTTGTACAGCCTAATATAGTGTCTAATTTCCTTGCCAAGGCAAAATAGAAAAGACTTATATTCTAAAAAGAAATACATGGTTTACCTAGTTATTCAAATCCTAGAAAGTGGGGGCTGGAGAGATGGCTCAGTGGTTAAGAGCACTGACTGCTCTTCCAGAGGTCCTGAGTTCAATTCCCAGCAACCACATAGTGGCTCACAGTCATTTGTAATGGGATCTGATGCCTTCTTCTGGTGTGTCTGAAGAGAGCAATATAGTGAACTCACACATAAAATAAATAAATATATCTTTTAAAAAAAGTCTAGAAAGCATTCTAAGTAAGATAAATACTAAAAACTATTATCCAAGTTCAAATAACCAACTAGTCTAAGTGAAAAGTGTTCTAACAAAACTAAAGAAAATGGCATGTCAAGTTTAATTCAATAGTCACTTATAATTTGAAATCACCAAAGTAAATCAGTATAAGCTACTCAAACCCAATATTAATGTAATTTAAGTATTTTCCCACTGATTATAATGGTATACTAGTAGTTCTATATTTAATGTTACTACCTATTATCTTTATATTCTAAAATAGTTTATCTTTGTAGACTTCATGGAAATTAATATTATTCAAAAGTTATTTCATATTGATTTTGTTGGGGATGACTCCAAGTTTATAAGGGTGAATAATACAGCTAATAAAAGTAAATACAGTTTAAATGAAGTAATAATGCTTTCGCCAAGAGTCGGGGACTATCTACTGAAAACGGAGATGTTAAACCTCCCTTTGACTCATTGGTTAGGGGAGTCCAAGAGACTCTCCAAATAATACAGGCACTGTCACTACCTTTGTTGCCTTGCAGAACTTGAAGGTAAAACCCTTTGCTGAAGAAACCAAATACTTCAGACACTGGACTTGGAGGACTCAAACCACAACTGATCTGGAAGCCTCTTTCTTTTAATAGGGAATAGGAAGCAACAGTAAAATGAGCTGAAGAGTCAGAATAGTCACTAAGCCATAGTCAATAAAGTTAAAGAGTTTGCCCATTGCTTGAGATGATTTAAACAGGTAGATATATTGGGTAGAGCTTTATAATTAAAAAAAATATATTATTCTGATGTTGTGTGAAGAATTACCTAAACGGAAGAAAGAATGACATAAGAGCTTAGTTTGGAGACTTCCTCCAAAAAAAAGTTTGCAGGTTCAATAAATTGGTAATGTGCATTAGAAAAAAAGCAGTGGAAGTGGACAAACCTGGAAGAATATGTAGAATTCAGACATCCTAGGAATTGAGATATGCACCAAGGATAACTTCTAATTTACAAATGGAATCAGGACAGATGGTGGTATGAAACTAGAAAACTTCAGAAGAGGATTGGATATGGCCAAGTAGTATTGAATTCTATTTTTATTATGTTAAATTAAATTCTATTATGCTTAACTTAACATCCTTTAGGATATCTATATGGAGATGTTAAGAAGGTTATTGTGAAGCTAAAATGGGAAGATTGGGCCAGAAATGTAAATTTTTAATCATCACATGGATGACAAATTTACAGGCATGGTAAGAATACCAAGGGACAGTATGCTGAGCCGGAGCCCAAAGAGCAAATGGAAATGAGTT
This sequence comes from Mastomys natalensis, assembly GCA_021653895.1. NCBI lineage: Eukaryota > Metazoa > Chordata > Mammalia > Rodentia > Muridae > Mastomys > Mastomys natalensis. Next base: position 248,642 of record JAJTUV010000226.1, on the reverse strand, counting down.
CTAAAGGTACTCCGGGGGTTTAGTGACTTGGTAAACAACAAGGACTTGCAAGTGAGAGGAAAAATGGGGGGGTGGGGGGGAAGAACCAAAGAAGTGGGGAACTTGCAAGGGGCTTGGGCAGGAAGGTGATACCCTCTGAATGAAAGGAAGAGTAATTCAAGAAGGAGCTTTCAAAACAGTCAAAATTGCTAGGAATATGCCAAGCATCACAGAATGGAAACTACCAGAATGGCTGGCCCCTTCCCCACCAAGAGAATAACAGTATAGAGTATGACAACAAATGGCATATATTAAAATATAGATATACTTCACAACTGTAAAGTTAAACAAAAAGGAAGGAATCGAGAGAGTTATGGATGAGACAAATAATAAATACTATGAGATTCCACTCATTAACATCTGAAACCAGGAGATTCTGCACATCTGTCCTTTGGACAAAGTGGACATGAGTGGTGCTTTTGGGATGTACGGCATGTTTTCTTCCTTTGTTTTTTTTTTTTTTTTTTTGAGAGACAGGGTTTCTCTGTGTAGCCCTGGCTGTCCTGGAACTCACTCTGTAGACCAGGCTGACCTTGAACTCAGAAATCCACCTGCCTCTGCCTCCCAAGTGCTGGGATTAAAGGTGTGCGCCACCACTGCCCGGCTGTTTCCTTAACCAGAATGTTGGTTATATGGGAATATTCATGAAAGTTCATCAACTTAAACATTCATGATTTTCACTGTATTTTTTCTGAAAAAACTTTTTATTAATTTAATAAAAAGTTCTGTGGGCTCTTTATCTTGTTTTGCTTTGTCAATACTGGGCAAATAAACACATGGTTTCATGCATGTTAGGCAAATGATACCACCAAATTATATCCCTGGCTACCAATTCCCTGGATATACATATAGTAACTATTTTTTTTTAATGTAGAGTCTCAAAAAATTTTTTTGAGAGAAACTATGTATTTTGTGTGCCCATATGGAGGACAGAAGAGAATGTTGTCCCTTCAAGACTTATTCCTTAAAGACAGGATCCTTCAATAAATCTTAAGTTTAGTAATTCAGCTAAAACAGCTGGCCAGTATGCTCCTAGAATTCCAGTCTCTCTGCTCTGAATGCTAAAGTTAAAGGCACAAATACCCATTCCTCATTTAAAAAAAAAAAAAACCTGGGTGCAGAGCTTCAAAAGCAGCAGGTCTTCCTGTTTGCACAGCCAGCACTCTAACACACTGAGCCACCATCTCCCCTGGCTGCATTTTGTTTGCTCTCTTTTGTTTTAGTAGCAATAAAAAAATTTAATCTGATTATCTATTAATTCTAAAATCCTGGGAATGAGATGTTCCTAAAGACATGGTAATGGATAACAAGATTTTCAGAGATGATTAAATGGATAATCACAGCCTGAAAAATACATCACTTAATACAATAGTATAATTCGCTCTCTTTTTACTTCGAATAGCAAAGCTAATACCATAAACACTGAACACTACAAGGTAACACAGTGTTAATAAAAGTCAGCTATGTACTGTTTTAAAATGCTGTATTTTTGTCACAGGTGTGCAGGTTATTTTTCTTTTTCATCCAAATTTTTAAAAAACTGAATGTTATAAAACTGATCTAAATGATACCGACAGGTTAAAAACATAACAAAAAAGATCTCTAGTTTTCAACTGTATACCACACAAAACTGACTACCTTCTGTTAGGTCAAATTGCTCTTCTGAGTCCTCAATTTTGTCTTATCCATAAGTTCATTTAATTATCATGGTTCATCAGCAAATGAGAATTTAAGAACATTATTTTCAAGTGTTTTTCGTCTCAGATCTACAGAGTCTCTATTTAGTCCATTCTACTTGCTTCCTGTTTAAGTATGAATTACATTTAAATTTAGAAATGACATCTAAGATTTTTATATTTCTGGTTAGATTTACACATTGAATTTGGAGTTAGGATGCCTCTTTTTCTTGCAGGAGTGGGATAACTTTTCATTATCATCAACTACATAGATATGATTTCTGGCCCTCAGATTTCTCCCATTTATTCACTGTGACTGGGATCCTCCCATAAGACAATTAGCTTGCCCAGTTTCAAATGTATAGAGGGAAAATAATAGCTTCACATGACCTCAATGAGCTTTCCAGGTAGAACTCTATTTTCTTCTGTTATTTCTTGACTTACTCTCCTTCCTACTGCTTTGCATCACCACAGCTATTTCTTCTGAATTTGAAGCAAATCATACAAATTACTGTTTTTAAAATTATTCATTTTGGTTATTTTACTATTGAAAATAGAAAGATTACACTCCTGACTAAGAATATACAAATTAAGCTATCTGCCTCTAAATCAAAGCAACAGTTTTCAAATGAAAATAGTATACAAAAATGATACATAATATCTATTGACTGAGACACAACAACTAGTGTGATTAGCCTGTATCTCAGCAGCTTATCTGTTATTCAGGTGGCTAAATCTATCAATACTAATATCTAAATCAACTTGTTACGTATGGTTGAAGAACATGTAATGGTTCTTCAAAGTTTATTTGTAATATAAGTCCTGTATTTCTAACCTGTCATAATTAATTCAGTCCTCTTGCACTTTGAAATCTCCACAATAATAAGAACTTTATCAGGCTGGTGTTGGTATGAAGTGCCACAGCAAACTGAAATCCCACTGGGAGCAGTGCACAGACTTCTCCTCTAAGCAGCAAAAAGCTGTTATCATTTTCTGAATTACAGGAACTATAAAAGGACACTCTACTCAAGCTGCCGCTGAATGTCACCTGAAAAGCAATCACAAAAGGGCTCTGTCTTGGCTTATCTCTGAGCTCTGTCACTACGGCAACCAGCAGGGAATAAGTATCTGTGGGTCTATGAATTTCAGAATCCCATAAAAGCCAGGGCTAAAAAGGCATGTGCAGCCTCTCAGAGATTGACTGCATTAATACATTAGCAAATACTGTGAAACACTGGATAAATGTCAGCAATTATGGAAAAAGCGTCTAATAACGATATTCGTTGCCTGTCAAAACCCATGAGGTTTGATATGTAACTGCCACTCAAAGCTGTCTGTAATTTTATCTCTTTTATACATCTGAATCCACATCATTCAAATTTGTACTTTTGAAAGTAATAAACTGCAAAAGCAGTTCATTCCATGTTGATCATAACTGTCAACAAACATACAATAAAAGAACAAAAAGACTTCCATTGGCTCTGGGAAGAATCAGTACCAATAACTGCTGCTGGATATTTATTTTTAAAAAAACTATTTTCTACATGTAAAATATTAAACAATGTCATGACATAGAAGAGCAATTGATTTGACTACTGATAAACTCACTCTGGGCTCAAAAGTTTCCTTGCATGCACAGGTGTTGCTTTTACGATTTCTTTTTAGAGTAGAACATTTCTAAGAATTTATAGCTAATTAAACAAACTATACACACCATCTTTTCATCATATCATAACATCCTATAGAATTTTTTTGATCCCAAACTGGTTATGATTCTGTTTTTCACTATCTTTCTTAAACACAGAAGTCCAGGCAATGGATAATATCTAAAGCCCTAGGTCTTGGAGTGCCATGTAATAACCCCGGGACTACCACTCTTCGAATACATATTTTCACTGCTCAACGAAATACTTGTTAAGAAATCTTATCACATGTGTTACATCTGTTCAAATGCAATAGACAGCATGTTAACTTGCAAACACAAATGCCAGAGATTAAGTAAGTGCCACACATATGTACTAGAAACAACCTTCTAGAACAGGGTCGGGAACAGCTTCCAGAAAGAACAGATAAGAAATGCCTAGTTTCTAAACAGAAAGGGTAGCAACTCTAAAACAAGAAATTTTACATACAGAAATAGTCACCCAGCAGTTTTCTCCACTAGACATCTCATACTTCTGACATTTATAATATTCACCTTTACTGAAGTGTGCTAGCTAGTTGTACATCAACTAAATATAAACTAGAGTCATTAAGGGGAATCTCAATTGAGAAAATGACCCCACCAGAATGGCCTATAGGCAAGTTTTGGGGCACTGTCTTGACGATGGGTGTGCCCACTGTCGGTGGTGCCACCCCTGAGCCGGTGGTTCTGCATGCTATAAGAAAGAAAAGTAAGCAAATCATGAAGATCAAGACAGTAAGCAGAGTTCCTTCATGGCTTCAGCTTCAGTTCCTGCCATAATTTCTAGCTAACTTCTCTCAGTTACAGTCTGTGACCTGAGAATTATAAGCTGAAATAAAGCCTTTCCTTCCCATGTTACTTTTGGTCATGATACTTTATCACAGGAAGATATGTGATCTAGGCTTATCGTTCACAGCTTGATGCAGTGCCCACTCAGGAAAAAAGAATCCAGCTACCTGGCCCTGGTGACTTTCTAAAACCTTAGAGCAAGCCTTCATAACCCGTAACATTTGTTGGGTTTTTTGTTGTTGTTGTTGTTTTAGGTTAGAGTCCTACTATGTAGCTCTGGCTATCCTGGAACTTACTGTGTAGACCAGCCTGCCCTGAATTCACAGAGATCCCTGCAACATTTGCTGTTGTTGTTTTTAGTTAGAGTCCTACTATGTTGTTCTGGCTATCCTGGAACTCATTGTGTAGACCAGCCTGCCCTGAATTCAGAGATCTGCCTGCCTCTGCCTGTTGAATGCTGGGATTAAAGAGGGCAGCAATGTGTCCAGCTGTCCATTTGCATTTTTAAGGTTTGTAAAGTCAGCATGATATGGAGAGTATGACCAAATTTTGCTAGCTTTGAACTATAATTTGGCTCTCATCCATAGCCTCACTATCCTCTACCTGACTAGACCGCTGGAACTTAGGAAAAGATTTCATTAGGTAAACTCACTGGAGTGGGGAACCATGGCTGTGACAACCTGTCCAAAGACTCTTTCACAAGCACCTACCTGCCTTTTAACTAAAGGTTGTTGCATTGAGTTTGAATATTTACAGCCTAGAGATTTTGATATGTGAGTTCTTGCCCCAAAATACCTTTTCTATTATTCTAGAATAAAGTGCTCTTTAACTGCACCAATCTCTTTAACAATCATATAAATACAAGTCTTTGTCAAATTGATACATTTCCATTCCCTTTGGGTAAATATGTGTAGTTGGTATTGTTTTTTAATTTTCTAAGAATCTGCCACTGTTTCTTACAGTGGTTACCACTGTACATTCCTATATTACTACTCACCCTCTGTGATGGCAATGTTCATTTCCAATATTATACTGTCTCTCTCTAGAAGATGTGTGTGTGTGTGTGTGTGTGTGTGTATGTGTATCTTTTCTCCTCATTAATTTTGTCTTTTCAATTAAACAGTTGGGAAAATTCATAGTATGTATAATATCTATTTAAAGCTGATTACATATGTCCTCTGATTGATATCTTTCCTTATTGTGGTTCAGACTGCTTTCCTTGACAATATGCCCCATAATTTTTGATTGGATATTAGACTATGTTTTGCCATTGACCTGTCTATCAACTTGCTCCTTTTGAGCTTTATTTTGTGCTTCAACCAATGAAATTCTCAAGTAGTCTTCAGTTTAGAGCTAGTTTCCTCTCTCCACTAAGGTGTAAGTCTTTGATGCTATCTGTTGAATGCCAGGTGTATTCACAGAGGTATCTGGCTACACTGGGTAAGCACTCAAAACCCTTTCCAGTTCTTTATCCTAGCAGCCATTCCTTGCTTAGCCTTCTGAACATCACTCAATGAATGCAAATGGATATTTGGGACTACACAAACCTTTGTGGCTAGTATTCTTATAAATTTCCTCCACACATAATGTAGACTATCACAGAACTAATCTATTCCTTCTTCAAAGTCTTCAACTGCCTGTGGAGAAATACCTAAAATCTGGAGTTGGGTGTGGTAGCAAATGCCTGTACTCTCAGTATTTGGGAAGCTGAGATTCAAGGACAGAAAAGTTTGAAACCAATCAGAGCTACATAATGCATTCCTATCTCAAACAAAACAAAACACCTGAAAAATAGTTGTTTCCTATCATTCTCTTATTTGTTTATATAAAGAAGAAAATTCTCAGAGCAGTTACAACTTCATAGAAAGAAGCAATACTAGCAGGCTTGAGATTTTAATAAACTGAAATGAAGACTAGTAGAATTTTATCTAAGTGCTTATAATGTCCCTTTTGGGAGCTGCTTCTAAGTGTTATGCCTTATATTTACTGAGTAAATGCTTTCCTTGAGTATGTTCATCATGCTCTAACTTCTTACTCTACTCTGTACAGAATAAAGTCCATTTCACAACCTTTCCTGCTTTTAAGAGTCAAACTATTTTTTTTTTTTTACTGCTTTCAAATTTTTTCTTTCTTCTGTTTAGCTTTTTCTTGTGTTATTTGGAAAAGACTCTGCATGTTGACAAGGGCAATGAACTCCTGAAGCTACTGAGTCTCACTACAATTCAGAAGCAACATTATCCATGACCTTGCCAAATAAAGAAAAAGCCAGTGAAAATGTCCAAAGATTGCCAGAATTCAGCTGCCCTAAGACAGGTTAACAAAGTAATTTAAATAGCATAAGATGACCCTGAAGCTACTCAAAGAATGCTTCTGAATCTGAGTGTGTAAGTGATATAAAGAAGATGTTTACTCAAGAGAAAAGGAGTTAATGTTTGTTGAATGCCTACTAAATGCCAAATATTACACCAGGGGTTGAAAAGAGTAAAGGGTCTTAGGGTAGATATTTCAGATTCTGTGGGCCTGAAAGTTTTTGTGGCAACTATGGTCATTCCAATAGAATGGACAAGTAATTACATACAATGTAGAAAAAATGCCATGGGTGTCTCCTACTAAAACATTAGTGACAAGGACAGACAGATGATGAGTACGATTTGGGCTTACAATCCTCACTGCCAGTCTCTACATTGTATAATGCATGTCCTTTACATTAGGAAAATGCATGTAACTAATCTGTCTTATAAAAATGACAGCATTGTGTTGGGCATGGTGGAACACACACACCCATTTCAAATAGTGAAAACTAAAGCAGGATGGTCACAAAGTCAAAGCAAGACTGGGCTGTGAAGATGCTTTTTAAAAAACAAAACAAGCAAAAATGGTACCTTCACATTATGTGACCTAATGTGCTAAACTACTGAATCTTCACAGTAGACTTTCTGTGAATATTGCCTTTATTTTGTAGATGACGAGTTACCTTATGAAAGTTATCCAAATAACAGCAATGTTGAAATTCAATGAACTCAAGACTGGTTTGCTCACTTGTGCTCTGACTCATTAACTTATATCCTCGCTCCCCCTTCTCTCTCACACCAGTCAGTCTTGGCCTGCATGGAAAAACAAACCTGGATGGAAGGTTTTCAGACCAAAGAATGGAGGATTCTGAAGGTCAGAATAAAGATCTGACATAAAAAAGAGGAGAAATTGGATTGCTATTGAAGTTGATAAGGTAAGCTGAAAGTCATACCATGATACATTTTAGAAATATTAGCTTTACAGAAATGGATTAGAACAATTGCACGGAAGCTTAGAGATCTACTCAGTTGATAATGTCCATGTGGTTAAGTATTTGGTAGCTATGGGAGTCTGCATTGGAACAGCAGCTTCTGTAAGGTAAGGGCACCCAGCCAGAAAAATGGCTTTAATTTGACACGTGTTTACTACAAGGCATTAGAAAGAAATCACAGAGTCCCCACCAAAAGCTCAAAACGAGCACTCCCCCTTTCACAGGCTTTTTAAAACATGATTTAAAAGGTGTGCAAGGAGTGTGTGTGTGTATGTGTGCACGAATATGTCTCTGTCTCTGTATGTATGTGTGTGTAAATTTTGGGTTATTTTGATAGAGATGCCACAATGTACTGGACTTACTTGAGTGGTCTTGCATATTGTTGTGAGAATACTTAAAAAGTTAGTTCTTGACTTCCAACACATGCCCTCTAACCTAATTCTAAACTGTAATTTCTCATTTTAGAGATGACATCACTTAGCCAATGATAAGACTACAGAGAATCACTGGTAATCACTGGTAATCACGACCTTTTCTCAAAAGAAAAAGGAAAATAAATAAAATATTAATATCAAGTATTAAAACTACACGATTCTCCCGTTTTATAAGCATTACTTAGAAGAGCCATCTATTCAAATTGCATTATAAAAAATGTCTAAACATCAGTGGTAGTGTTAAACTCACTTCTACTCTCTGGAAGCCAAAGGTGTCCTTGCTAATGTGCAAGATGAGATTTCACCTCCTTCCAGCTCCTTGTTCTCACAACTGAACTAGCACAGCATGACAACATCCCTCTACTGCTGAGGCTTTGCATAGATCTTTTCATGATGAAAAAGTGCAAAGGAACCTAAGAGTTGTTGACAATATATCGGATCTCTTATCCCATTAGAATATAACTATAAGCAAGAAAACTTTTTATATCTGAAGAGACTGCAACAATGTCTTCAGGAATGCTGACTTCAATTTGTAGCTACAAATTGGAGAATACTTAAGTTTATCAGGTTTTAAGATCCTTTAAGACAACACAAGAATCTAATTATACAAATTCTATTCTTTTGTCCTGTCTTCAAAGTCAAAAATTAATGACAACTATAATGAAGAAAACATTTTCTGGTTACTACCAAGTATTTTTTCATACAGTATACAGCATAAACGGAGCATTATAAACAGTCCTTTCTTACCTTCCTAAAAAAAAAAAAAAAAAGCCACACTGATGCAATCTTCATGCCATAACATTTATTCATTTTAAATGTTCAACTCAACTTAATACAATTTAAGTTTATAACATTTCCCATCACCCCAAATTGATTAGTCTCTTGGGCTGTGGTACTTCCATAAATATATGGAGGCCACTCTATGCATGCTTTGTGTATAGTTGAAGCCACACAAAAACTCCTGTCCTGTCACTGAGCAGCCAAAGTATAAACTGAGTTTCACTTTTAGTGACCTCTGCAGTCGATCTTCTAGCCTGGCAGGGAGAAGCAGGTTTTCAGGTGCTGTCACTGAATGGTAAGCCATCCTAGGTATTAAGTTATGGCATACTGTCCTGGAAAGAAATTAATTATATTTTTGTTGGTAACACATTTCAGACTGTTTACACAGCTGACATTTCTCAGCTGTACTCAATCCATGCCCTAAGCTGTGAGGATGATCTTGTTTTGTAGCAGACGCCTCCACTTGAGTGTTTTCAGTAAGTATAAAAACACCACCACCTGCAACAATATAGATTACTTGTAAAGCACTAGCATTACATGTTTTTATGGTCCTAATGAAACAAAAGTTTCTGACATTTATTTGGCTAGACTCTCTCGAAAGACCATAGTTATGACATTTTTGGCCTGAACTCAAGCACAGGAGCTAGCAGATCTGCAATGGCACAAGTTAAAAGCTGCCTGGTCCTAAACATCTTTGTTGTGTCAAACCATGCAGTTCAAGGCACATCCTGCCAATGTGGCAACATTTGCTTTGGGGAAGTGTGGGCAGGCACCACTTCACAGGTCCTGGGAAAAGGTGCAAATATGAATAATGAGGCAACAGGATGAAGCTTAATGGGGATTCCCTCAATGCTTGCTATGATAGAAACAGCACCAGGTACTGTTACATTTCTGGTTACTATCAGCTTAACCTGTTTTCCTAAAAGGTTCCTACACTGCAACTCTATGTTAAAAGTAAAATCTTACACAAATACTAAACATGGTTTTCATAAAAGACTGTGTCAAACAGACTACATAAAGTACTTTAGTGCAGAGGATTAGGTGCTATTTTGCATAATTTTCCTGTTACTTTTGAGATTGTTAACTGATCAGCTTATTTCCTGGTTTCTGTAAATGTGGGGTCAAAATAATTTTTGTCTAAACTCAGAGCTTGTAGATTTACTCTGAAGCCTATGCAGCCTTGCATTTTAATTTTAAGACTTTCTCCATTATTTTCTATCTTTACTGTCATTTCACATAGTTATTACTGCGTTTAAATCATGGTAAGCTTTAAATATATAAACCACATATATCACTCAGCTCCAGGATTACTCAATAGATGGAAAATCTAGATTGTCACTATTCTTACTCATTCCTCACCATGCAGGTAATTTTGTAGCAAATTTCAGATACCTTTTCATATGCTAAAAATCAGTCAATGTTTGCCTATCATACTTGAGTTATTTTAAGTACAACATTAACTGACCTCTTTACTGTCTGCTGTATGTAACTATAAATATGTTACCATTAATTTTCAGAAAAAATGGTGGAAAGTGTCTGAGGCTTAGAGAATTTTAATGAAGTGCTTGGATCTTAAATTATTTAATAATAGTATTTATGTCTTATAATCAATTTTAGACAACACGAAGAACACTTCTACTTTTTGATGTCTTCTTAGATGCTAAAAGGAAAAAAAAATCAAATAAAAATCACCAAAGCAAGCAAACAAAACTTACAAAAAAAAAAGCAATTACGGCCTTGGTTTTGGCAGTAACCAACCAGCCAATAATTTTAATCATATACTATACTACAAGTGCTAGCAAAGAATCCTAGTGTTTTCTGATTATTTTTAAATTTTTGAAACCCACTAGGCATTTTCCCAAAGGCATATGGCTTATATTATAGCTAGACTCAAATGGCATCCACCTCAATAAACTGTCTTAGAATTATCTTGTCTTCCAAAAAGAATTTGTTTTAAAATGCTAGGCTGCAATGAAAAAAACAAAACCAAAAAAGTAACTGTCCAGACAGCCATACCATTTATTAGAAAATATTTAAAAAGTGAATCCAATTCTAAGGTATAATCATGATTTAGTATTATACAATGTTTACAAAGTTCTTCATTCTTTTTAGCACTATTTATTTCAAAAATGAGATTTAACTTAGAATTCCTGAAACATTCTCCTACTTGCATTTAAAAATGTTTATGGGCTGAAGAGCTGGCTTAGAGGTTAAGAGCACTTACTGCTCTTCCAGAGGATCGGAGTTCAATTGCAAGCACTCACACTGGGTGATCACAACTGTCTGTAAATCTAGCTTTAGAGAAGTTCTGTCCTTTTCTGTCCTCCACCACCAACAGAAACATACACATAAAATAGAAATAAAAAGTGATTGACTCCTAATGGTATATACTATCCTCACAGGTCAGTGCATCCATCACCCAGATCTCATCGGAGAAGCTTCTTCTTGGAGTAGATGGGAATTAGCATAGAGACCTGCAACTGGACAATGTGCAGAAAGAGGCTTTGGAGCACTCAGCCCTAAAGGGGATGTCTGCATCATACCCTTACTCTCAAGGCTCAGGAACCTATGAGAAAGAGCACAGAAGTGGCAGACAACCTCAAAGAAACACTCATAGACACAAGAGGTCGATGTGCATATGAACTCAGAGACTCTTAGTACTATCTGGTACACAAATTTAAGTCAAACAAAATCCCAGTTCAAATAAGGAAAAGTGGGCACAAACTTCAACACCTAGCTAAGAAATTATCTGCAATCAATAGCTGCTAGGAGGGAAAAAACAGTTTTCTTCATCTGAGTGACAATGGGTCTATCAACCATACTCCAGTGTAGGCTTTATGTTCAGGAGTAGTTAGTTAGCCAACACAAATCAGACTCCAATACACAGCATAAAATTCTCAAAAAAATAAAAAGTAAAAATAAAAACATTTAGAACAAATAAACAACAACAAAAACACAAACACCAAAACATTATGGTTATCTGTTTAATAAGTAACAGATTACAAGTAAGTAAATATGAGGAAAGAGGGCCAAAACTTCATGTCAGTGGGCTTAAGATGATAAAATTTATTCCTTGGAAAAGAGTTAATTACTAGGAAAATGGCAGATATAGAGAAAGGTTTCCAAATTTACAATAAAAAGTATTCATAAATCACTATTATTGAAAGACAACAAGCTAATATTTCCTTGATTTTTATGGTATTGAAATGAATAAACTATTTAAAAATATTTACATCAACTGCAAAATGTAATAATTTTCAAAGTATCTAACCACTGATACATACACACACACACAGAGAAAGAGAGAAAGAGAGAGAGAAAGAGAGAGATGTATAAATCAACATGTGTTAGAGGTTGATTTTGAAATATCTATGATTTATAATTTTTGTACTTTGAACATCTAATTAATAACCAAATATATTCCCATCAAGGAAAAGAGTAAGTCAATCAAGCAACATCACGTTCCCAACACTGATAGACATTATTACAACATAATGTTAATATGCTTGGCTTATGGACATTTGTTCTGTAAATGTGTTCAAATTATTACAATTTTTTTTTAAAAAAAATTCTGATACGACTTGATGTAAATAGAAAGTGTTTTCAATGGAAAACTCAAAACATTTAATTCTGCTAGTAAAAGCCAATTATACTGTGAAGAGAGGCTGTAACTGGACTGTAACTTACTGAATCATCGGTGGCAGAAGCTGGCCAGCCCTCCCATAACTGATGTCGAACAGGTATGCTTGTAAGGTCATACACATTTCTCTTTACCTATAAAAAGAAAGCAACAGAATTTTAAAAGGGTTCTGACATTATTTTATTATGGTAACTTTATTTAAGATAAAACATCAATTCATACTTTCTTTTAGTTTCAAAACAATAATTTAGAACTAATACAAGTCACAACAATTTTACAAAGTTAAAAAAGTACCATAAATTCAAGAGCAGAATTTCAATAAAGGCTACGTAAAATAATATTTCAAGAAATAACTACTCTAATGACAGATGTTTTTAGTGTATGTGTGTTTTTGTACAGATAGAGAATGCATTTGACTATGGATACACTCAGGAGCTAGAAGCAAATCCTTGAACCCAGAGTTACAGGTCTCGACAGCCACCCAATGTGGGCGCTAGGAACTGAACTCAGGTTCTCTGCAAGAACAGTGCCTCATCACTCTAGACTCGTGATGACTTTTATCTTTGTTGACTTCAAGTCTCTTGTCAGTTAAACAACTACAGGTTCACTGAAAGCTGACTACATTTACAAACGTTTATAAGTAACTTAATTTTAAAACTTTATGATTCAAACATAAGTATATTTCAAGTTTCTATTAAAGAAAAGAAATTAATTTGGTTGAAGTAAAGTGAGGGATTGAAGTTACTTTATGTTCTAGTTTAAAAGGCATTAAACAATATAAAGCAGGTTGCATGATTTTTTTTTAATTATCCCAAACTTAAAACTAAGCTGAGGTTTCCATTAATATAATATTTGGTCTCTCCTGAAGTCAAAATAAAGGCTCCTTGGTGAGTTCCAGGACAGCCTGAGCTGCTTTGTGAGACCCTGTCTCAAACAAGCCTACCATCAACTTTGTACCTTTCACTTTACAGGGAGAAGAGTCAAGTGAAAAAACAAGGTGTGGAGAGTTCAACTGTTGGCCATCCAGTGACTTAAGAAGGAGCATATGTTGCTGAGGGGGATGGCCTACACCGGCAATTCTGGTTCTCCAGTATAAGGCAGAAGGACCATGAGTAAGGGGCTAGCTTGGACAATTTAGAAGAACTCTGAAAAGCCATAACCCCAGAAGATCACACTCCTAATTTCTTAGGATTTTTTTTTCTAAACAGCATACAGAAATTCTATTTTATTTTAAAACTATTAGTTCCTTATAATAATACAGAGGCAGTCCACCTTAACAAATTCTTCATTCAGTGTACTCTACCATCCAGGCAAATCTAGAGATTTGACACAGATGTTCTACGGTTAGTATTTTAATATGGCTGCTCAACAAGAAGCACTAATTCATACTTCTAAGATGCAGAACTTTAAAGTACCATGCTGTTCAACTGCAGCATTTTGTTATCATATTACTCTTTATTATACACAAACATATCTAAATTAGCCTTCCAGTGAAACAGAGATATGCACACTAAGGGAAAAAAAACAAAACATGGAACTCAATCTATTTTTATCTCTAATGTACACCTGGGGGTTGGGGTGGGAAAACATGGGAAATAGTAAATGACATCCTAGGAGCTTGGGACACTGCTTGATACCTCATTCAATTTAAACAAGCAGCTTTTTGCATTAGCAATGCTCAGGATACCCTGCAATATTTTGCTTACAGTTGTCATATCAACTTTGAAAATTTTGATCAGTCTTTACCAATTCAACAACTTAGCAAAAGGCAATTGGACCAGCTTTTAAGCACTTTCACTAACTGAGTCTATTTCATTACACTTAAAAAAATTAGTGCTCTCAGAGGCAAAAGACTTCAGCAATCCAAAGCATTGCATTCATAAAAGAGAAAAGACAGGAACAAATGCATGAGGGATCTTAGACTTCAAGAAAAAACTCTTCCTTAAACTTACATTTTGAGTACCTAGCTACATCAGAGCTCACCAGCTATTTTTGAACAAAAGCAGGAAACTTCTCTCTCTCTCTCTCTCTCTCTCTCTCTCTCTCTCTCTCTCTCTCTCTCTCTCACTGTGTGTGTGTGTGTGTGTGTGTGTGTGTGTTGCGCGCGTGCGTGCCCGTGGGCGCATATGTGCGTGTTGGTTACCCCAGCACTGGAAACTGCACAAACATGATAGGTGCACAGACAAATAGCTTTTGAAATAAAATTCCTTAAATTCTACCTTAATTCCAAAACATAATGATTCATTATTGTGAAATAAACAGTATTTTCTTATTTCATTAACTCATATATAACAGCACTGAACTGAATGACATTCCTCTGCTATTCTAAGCCTCAAAAGCATGTTCTGGCTATAGTGTTATGTTGGCATAAAGCACAATGCCAGACTGATGTGCTGAACAAGAGTGATCAAAGTTAGAGTAATGTTAGCCACTGCACAAGTATTTGGCTTCATTGTCCTTCCCAGAATGACATCTGTTAAAGCAACTTGTCATAAAACAAACTAGTTAATGCAGAAAGAACTTAGCTGTGAGAGTACTATGTAAAGCATATTAAGCTAATGTTTGATTGTTCCAATGCAAAGGCTAAATTTGTAAAGTACTTTGAGATTATGACAAAAGAAATCTTTTAGGCTAAACTACAGCCACGAAACAGCAATTTCAGTGAAAACAAATTAGCTTTTCAAAATTAAGTTGGTGCTATAACAATAGGCAGACTTTTACCATTATAAAGCAAAGCAGTAGCAGTAACACCAAAATGGTGAGTTTAATAAAAGAGATATAAAAATTCACTGACTTTACTGATGAGTGTATCCAATTGAAAGTTTCAATCACCATTGTGCAGTAAAGGAAAAGTTAAAAAGTAAACAAAGAAAACGTCAAAGTAATTATTTTTTAAAAAGTAGTCTTTGAGCTATATATAAAATGATGCAGATGAATTTGAAGTTCCTATGAAACAGATCAAAGATGCAGTTCTCCTAGAGAAGGAGGGAAACTAAAATGAAAAGAAGTGGAGAGAAACAGAGAGACAGGGCAAGAGAGTAGGGATGATGGAGAGAGCAGAAAAAGAAATGGGGGCAAGGCATAAAGGGGAAAGACAGCAACCAGTATCTGAGAAAAGTAGAATGAATGCAGGTAGGTCTGCTGTGCTGACTCGTTTCTGATACAGTTCCATCTTTTAGAGACTGTTAAATTCCAGTTACACTGGATAACATTTCCTAAGGGAATTTTTTTTTTTTTTTTTTTTTTAGGTCTTACACATTTTCTTTGATCAGCACTGGCTCAAAATCATGTTGAACATTCAAAATCTTTTCAATTCTTGTCTTGTGTTAAGCTCTAAATCTATGAGATTTTAAGTTACTAACCCATGCAAATGTTTCATTTAGTTCTGAAGGAACATAATAAATACTGTGGTTGACAGTTAAACATTAAAACAAACTATACTGTATTTGAATTACAAGTTCTAAACTCACCATAAAAATTTTTTCTGGCGTCTGCTTCAAGATTGTAGAGAATTTTTCTAACTGCCTCAGATTTTATACATATATATATATATGTGTGTGTGTGTGTGTGTGTGTGTGTGTGTGTGTGTGTGTGTGTATGTATGTATACACACACACACACACACAATCCAGAATAATTTGAAAAAGTGCAGAATATGTTTCTGATTTATTAGATACTTTCATAGCTGATAGCACTTGAGGAAGGACCATTTTATCACGGCATGCTCAGTGTATTTTCATAAGAACTCATCTCCCCCCAACATTTTTCCTTTGAGTAAAATTTCATTAGCATTTCTTACAGAACAATTCTTAGTAAGTTACCCTACTAAGTGATAAATTTAAAATTTTAGACTCAAGATTAGACTCAAATGAGTTGTTCTTAGTTATTCCAACTGAAAACTAAAAGACCTATGAAGCTTAGTAGATAACACTGTCAGTTTTAATAAAGTAATTGCTTGTAAACTGAATACTGATAAAACTGTCAAAACTTTTCTCAGGAAATTGTAAAAGCCATCGAAGCATGTGTTGTGGCATAAGAAAAGCAGACCTGGAGTTCTGAATCTAATCCCAGAGTTATATTACTGTACACAAATTGGCTGAGCCTTTCTGAGATTTAGTTCACTCAACTTTAGAAGAGAATAAAGATCATCTCTGATTTTCAATGCCATAAAATCCAATGATTTCCTGAAGATATTGGAGTTAATCCTGGGCGCAGAAAAAGAGCTAAATATATGCAAAACAAAGCCATAATGAGGGAGTTTACAAATGGTAAGGCTCTAGCCTTAATTTTCTTAAATGGAAGAACAGCAGTAGAGTCAATAAATATAACAGACACCAAAGAGAAAAATGAAAATAATTTCAGGTGAGAAATAGAAATATAGAAGCATTTTAAATCAATTTTTCTTGAATAAATAGTCTTTACTTTGTTTATACCTTAATAAAAACATAATTAATGTTTTTAATCTCATAAGATCTAATTTTAAAATAAAGCCTGTCACAATGGTTTCTGAAGTAACTATACCCTCAACTGTGTCATCAGTGATTCCACAGTCTAGCCAGACCACTGTTACCACTGTTACCAAAATGTTTTAATTCCCTTCATTAAAAATCTTTGAAATTGGGCCCATAAGTTGTTATTAAACATTTTAATTTAGGAAAATATATTTAAATGGTATGGGTTCCAAACAGCTTTTAATTGGTTCTGGATTCTCTGAATTAGGACACTAACACACATTACTGTCTTTCTAACCAGTATCATGAAACAACATGCATCCATGTGATTTTCCTGCACTGTTACAAGAACAAAAGGCCTCTAGAGCTAGTAGAACCTGAGCTTATCCAAATTTAAAATATATCAAACTGCAACTACATTGAACAAGTAAGTGTTTGCAGGGGTCTGTTTAAATCAAAACAAGGCACACAGACCAGGCTGAGTTCCAGTTTCCTGGCAATCCGTGGTGCTCTGAAAGGCTTGTGCAGTTAAGAAACCAATCACTTCTGATTCAGAATGGGCTTTGAACACATACTACATATCTAATGCCTTTCCTTTTTCTTCTTTTTAGCATATTGTACATGCACTGCAGTTGCACATGGATTTGTTTTACTAAGATGCAAGTTAAACCCGTCTAAAAATCCTTCCTGAACAAAAAAAACGTTTGAAACCGGATGGTGCAAGGGGAATGAGAAGGTGGCATCAGTAATCAAATGTTAATTAGCAAGCTTTTCCCCCTTCCCCCAGGGCTGGCCTGTGTTAGAGAATTCAAATCAGAAATCAATGCTCCAAGTGTTTAACTATTACTTCTTCTCATTAACCATTAAAAGACCAAGCAATTTTCTCCTCATAAAAACAGTAACTCAAGAATTTCTTTTTCTCAAATACTTTTTCTCAAATGTCTTTCCAGAAAACAATGAAGAGGCCTGTAAAATTCAAGTGCTTTTCAACCAGGCTTTGAACAAACTGTATTCTGCATTTTAACATCTTTTAGTTCTAAATGAATTCTTACTCTTACAACTACAGCTTCCTTCTTCCATACTTAGAAAACAGATTTTGCTTGTTCCTTATAAAACAACAGGGCAGCTGACATTTTATGAGATTATTGGGATGGTAATAATAAAGTGAATCAAGTTCAGAATCTAGTTTAAACACAAATAATTATAAATGAATTTGATTTTGGCCATCATGAACAACTACCAGAAATAAGATTAAGAATTTCCACTAGTAACATGGAAATTACACTGAAACTTTGATGAGAATAAAAATACTGTAAAATTGCAAAGCTACATCATATTTACACCTATTTTGTTTGTAGATTCAAACAAAAATAAATTTATATCTTTACTTAAAAGTTAAGTCTATATTAAAACATAAAAGACTTTTTCTTGATTCTTGGTTTCCCAAACAGGACTTGAACTCACTGTGTAGAGCAGGGTAACTTCACCCTGATCCTTCTGCCTCCATTACCAGGTATGCACCACCACACCAGACTTATGTGGTGCTATGGAAGTAATCCTGGCTTCTTACATACTATGCAATCACTTTACTGACTCAGTTACATCCCCAGCTCTCAAATATAATTCTGAAAGAGCTATGAAAATTCATACTGGATAAGAAAATAGTCTGTCACAAATGTTACAAAGGCTAAATCTACCTTAGTAAAAAAAAAAAGGTTTTAGAAAAATTGTGAAGTTGCAAATGATGATGATATAAGTAGAAGATGTCAATGATTTTTCTACAATAGTCATTCTTAAAGCAGTAGTGGTATCAGCAGGAAGAAATTAGAGATGCTTATTGCAGAGCCTGTGATTCCAGTGTGCTGAACACTCTGGGGCAATGCATGATGAGTGGTAACCAGCCTTAAAAGTGATTCTTACCAGTCTGAAGTGTAAGATGCAGAATTTTATATACAGGTTTCCCCAGATAGCCAGGCCTCTTTAGCTAGCGGACTTTTCAACCCTTCAAAGTCTATCCTTAAGGAGTGCTGTCCCTTTTATGAATGAGTAAATTTCTAGAAATCTCAAAATTTTGTTTAGGTTAACAGGGTAGGTGGGATTAAAAAGTTTGAAATTATGGAAAGTCACAAATATTTTAATCTATATTTATGTCATAGGGAGCTCATGATAGACTATAAATATTGTGGAAGAAAATAGTTGGTTTACTGCCTGTAGTAAATAAAACAGCAGGGCCTTCAATAATGCTCTTAAAATTCCACCCCCCCCCACATAAAATTAAGTAAATTAATGAGTTTGTACCATTAGGAAGGAAAATAAGTAATCAATAAAAAACAAAAAATAACTGCCACAAACATTTTTAAGAATCTCACGTTAGACTGCATTCATTCTGTAAAGTCCCATTTATATTTTATTCCCATTGGTTCAGTTTATATATTAGTCTACTACTGGTAGAGCATGTGTTCAGCACAGTCAAAGCTCTGGATCAGATCCCCAGGAGACCAGAGGACAATAAAAAAGAAGACAAGACAAAAGATTCTTCACAACCAGAAAGTAAAGTACTTCAAAATCAGAAATGTTTCGATTTTAAGTTTGAATTTCTGTAGGTAAAACAAAATGCATCAGAAGCAATGCAGAAGATAATCTCAAAGATATCAATGCAGTAGATAATCTAAATTCATGCTACCAAATATTTAGCTACAAGCAACTCCACTATAGACCTGTCCATAAAACATAAAAATAGTACAATCTAATATCCAGCAATATGATAGTTAAATAAATGAAATATGGAACACTAAAAGTTGCCATTTTAAGAGAGGAGAGAACAACTAGTCAGGCAGTTTCAGAGTAAGGGTGACAGAAATGTCCTTGGTCCCTGCCTGAGGTCTGGAGTGTCAGAACAAAGTTCTGTTTCCTTGTTATCTCTTTCCTGAAATGAACATCCTTTCCTGGAAACTACATGAGGACTTAACCTAAACTAACAACTTCTGGACACCTTGTGCATGGGTCAGCTGGACTGTCTGCCTCCCTGTGCTTCACTAATCAGCCAATAGCCCTACAAAGCCATGTAGCAGCTTGATGGTCTTGCTTCTGCTACATCATAGAAACTGAAGCTTTCTATAATGAAATTTCTAAGACTTGGCTTTCTGGAGTCCATAACTTTCATTCTTTGAATTCAAAAGACTAGAACCTAGTCACTGAACTAGAACTCGGTCAGTAAACATTTTGTGTGGCTTTGAGATTCCAGCACGTTTACTACTGAGTTAGAGCCCCCCCCACCCCCACCCCCCACACACAATGCCCCAAAGAAAAAGAACAAGCCTGTATCAAATTCAAGGACCACAATTTTATTACATTAAAGCAGGGCCGGCAAAGCATATCCCAAAGGCCAGTGAAACTATTATCTTTTTCTACCAGGAAGTTACATTAAAACATCACCAGTTCTATTTGTTCTCATATGGTCTCTGATGCTTCTGTACTACTGCCAGGTTAGCAGTTAAGAAGACTCAGACTATTATCTTGATTTTTTTTTTAATATTTATTATTATTTGCCCCTTTACTACATCCTGATAGTAGTAGGTAATATGATTAACTTATAAGATGTTGAAAACTAGGGACTATAACCATAAATAGGACCTCTATATCACTTCCAAAGATCAGAAAACATTATGGTAGTAAGGGTAGAAAATCTAGAGCCACAAAGTAGGCATGGAAGGCTGACCTGTGGTCATGATAGAGCTGCAGCACTTGCACTCATAGCAGCTGATTGCTAGCTTAAGATCTCAAGATTGGAACTAACAAACACACTGTCATGGAGGGGAGAGAGCAAAGGGCCTAACCCTCCCTCCGATACCTTCTGGGGTGTAGCTACTGCTATAAAACACTTGCTCATGCAACCAACTGTAACGAAACTTATTCGGTTAAAAAATAAAAATAAAAAACAAGACAGGAAAATAGATGGAGGAGGACTAGCTGGAAAGAAGAAAGAGGTTAATGGGAAAAGAATACACACACATGTATGTATGAAAATGTTGTGATAAAATTCATTATGTACAACTAATAAATGCTAATGTTTTTTAAAACCTAAGGGCCGAGGCTGAGGACACAGCTCAGTTGCATAGTGCTTGGCTATTATGCACAATGTCCCAGTTTTAATTCCTAGTGCCACAAAAAAAGGGGGGTATAAAATAATGTTCACTTTTGCTTAAATAAACACACATATGTACATACTTACCCATACTATATTATTGGTAGAAAAATAGAAAGATGTACAACAAATATATAATTTTATCCTCTTGATATGATGGGATTATGACTCATTTTACATATCTGTATAATTTTTTTCATTTTTAATGAGGAATTTTTAAAATATTTTTATTAAAAGTACAGAAACTTGCACCAGAACAATCTATGTTTTTATTTCAGTTATCCTGTTGACCGTCTGGTTGATGCTAAGTACGTAAGTGAGGGAAGAGACACAACTGCTACTCAAAGTCTCCAATACAGTAGTTCCTAGTTTCTATTAAATCACCATTCCCATAATAAGCCTTACTGCATTATTATAATTATTCTAGAACAACAGAAACTGAAGTTCATATAAAGTGATTGGTTCAGGTTTCTTTCATTTAGTAAATGATGAGGTCAGACTCTAACTCAGTTCTATGAAACTCTAAGGTCTAGACTCTTATAATTTCAACAGACTTATTAATCTGAATTTTGTCTGTAAAATAAAAAGTTGTGGTGAATTATCTTTAAAAGTCTTTTCACCTGATACTTTTATAATGGTAAATAAGGAATTTCTTTCTTATCTTCTTCTTCTTCAAGACAGGATCTCTCACTACTTAATTTAGTCTAGCCTGGGCTCCCTTGCCTCAGCCACTCGAGTGCTGGGATTACGGTCCTGTGTCATCACAAAGAGCCGCAATCAGAATTTTCTGAAATCATTCCCACTAACTCTAACAGTGGTCAGTAAGCAGTGACAAGTGAAAGTGGCCAGCTACAGGTATCTCTAGCACACGAGCAAGAAAACCTTTCTACAGCTATTGTACTGAGTGTAATTGCTGGATGCCAACTTTTGAACTTTTATGTGCTGTATAGGAAGCACAGTTGCCAGGGCAAACAGCAACTGGTTATTGTTATATACCTGAATATTGTTTCCAGAATTCCATCATAGTTTCTGGGATCACAAATAACTGAGATAGAAACAGCAAGACAGACAGACACATACACACAGGAAATAAACAAAGGCAAAAGAATATTAACATGAAAAGTAAGCCTTATCATATGAATGTTATATGATATCATCACTGATCAATGCCTTCTGAGTCTCCCTCAAAGAATTCAAGTGGAGTAAAAGAATATAAGATTCACATAAGGGCACTGCAACTTTACTTGGCCAATGTGCAGCAGTAGACCAAGTCTTTCCTACCTTGTTATTCCAGTTCGTGTTCTTCCTCTCCCTTCTCTCCTTCCCTCCCTCCCTCCCTTCATCCCTCCTCCTCTTTAACTCTCTCTCTCTCTCTCTCTCTCTCTCTCTCTCTCTCTCTCTCTCTCTGCTTTTCATTTAGATAAGTGGAATTCTTATTAGAAATACACATATTGTATTTGTAACCTCTCTGAATTCTAAAATGAATCTGTATCTGTAAGAAAAAGGATATGGGCAATGCTTTTAAACTATTTTGCAAATCATTTTTTTGTTTGTTTGTTATGGATTGGTTCCTGCCCCCTCTACTAAATTTTTCTTATTTCAGGTGAGCCTAAGCATAAACTTATGGTACATATACACATAAACAAATTACGCTACCTGCTTAAATGTCCTTCATTTGGTTAAAGCTTAAGTCACAATGATAAGGCAGATTTCAAACACTCTTAACTAAGGAGACAGTTGAATAACCATTTTAAAAATTTAAATGTGGTCGATGATTTTGGCAAACAAAAATTTTTATAATGTGGGAAAAAAACAAAACACACAAAACAAAAGCCTGTAAATCCTTTTTTACTCTGGCAGTATCCCACTGAAGTTCAGACATGATGTTTATGTTTGCTTTGCTGCATTCTGCTGCCCATCCCAGTCTTTGCTTTCTCTGAGATGTGAAAAAGGTGGTGGGAACCATCAGCAATAGAACTTCAGTCTATAATCAGCTCTCTAATAATTTTATCTTTTCTTGTTAACAAAAAAATGCAAATAACAAAGACAACAAAAGGACTTAGTGTTGGGGTCTGCCATGAATACTAACGTGGCCCGGGGTGTGGTTCATCAAGTGAAAATAAACCATTCAAGTCGCCCACATCAAGAAGAAAGTTTGGGAACAACTAGGCCAGTGTTTGCATTTGAGGCTCTGGAGTCAGGAGAGTTGCATTTCCCTTGACTCTGCTTAACTTAGGCACCAGAGACAACCTACTTAACGAAACTTACTTAACTTACGAGACGTAAACTTAGTTTCTGCAAAGAACAGCTCCCATGATATTTAATAGTACATTTGATCAGACTTTAAAATTCTAACTTGACAATTTTCACAATCAGATTTTACCAGTACTCTAAGGGAGATGTAGGTGAAAGAGTAAAGAGAGCATCTTCAAAAATAGTAGCTGTGCTGGCCAAGAGCAAAGTTACAAAAGAATAGGCACAAAATCTCACACACACGTAGTTAACTATGATTGAATGAAACAGAGTTGGAAACTGGCTCCAAATGTCAACTGAATGAACACTATAAACGAAAGCCTAATACACATCAAACTCCAAGGAGTGAGGCTGCCAATGCTCAGAAGCACCATTTAACTGGCGTTTAATTAAGGTAGTTAAAATCCTAACCCAAGGGTTTTACTGTTAAGGCTGGCTCTAAAATTTAGATACAGCTTATTTAGAAAAAAAATACTAGGAATATCTTAACATTATCACTTGATGTATTTAGATGGGAAAAAATTAACGACATGATTCATTAAATAAGTATACATTCTAAATAAACTGTCTGAAGTCTCCTGTTTTAAAAAAATTACTCCTATTTATTCATTAACAAAGCTATCCCTTAGTTCATCCCTGCCATAACCTGCTCTATTCAAAAACCATATGGGAAAGGACATAAAAAAACGCCACAAACCATGACTTCTGGTATTAGTGCTACACACAGCATACCCCTATTCATTATTCTACCTCCCTTGTTTAATCTATCATTAAGATTCAGTGACCCTACACTAAATTTAAAGCAGATCCTTCCTTCCTCCCATGCCTAAATTCACATACTTTTCTAGTTGGGGATGCCCTCAAGTATTAACAACTCTACGGGGTTTCTCTAATCTCAGCTCTGAACTATGTCATGCTATAGAACCAAGAAATTGCTGTTTTACATCTCTAACTATGGAAGCTCCATACAAAATGACCATATAATTTACTTAATAAGATAAAGAATGAAAATCACAACTTATTTTTTTTCACTGTATATGACAGAAGAGGCACATGGAGACATTGCCATGTTGTCTTTTTAAGTAAGACATAGAAGTATTACTTCAACTATATCTATAATTTTAAATAATGATGAGATTAAGGGTTAGCCATTTTAATACTAAATACTAAAATTTAATAAAAATACTAAAGCAAAGAGAAGAAAAATGTTGTCTAAATACATATGTGATAAATATACAGGGAAAATGAGGTTTTAAACAAGTAAACTCCATTTTTTAAAGTATAAAAAAAAATCCTCTAATGACAATGAGATAACACAGAGGGTAGACTTAAATACATGATAGTCTACTAAAAGAAAATATCATATAGCTAAATTATTGTTTCATAGGGACACTTTTATTGGTTTAAAATATTAACATGTCTAAGAATTATCAATGGGGAGTATTTACAACTCCAAAATTGGAGAAAATTTTTAAAATGCAAATAACTTTGAAAACAATCATAGCTACATAGCAATATTATAATCATTAAATAGTAAAGATAGCAAAGTTTCAGTGACTTAGAGAACTGCTACATTAATTAAACTTGAGCCTAATTATTGATCAATTCATTCTAAACATGGTTATCTGAAAATGATTATAGAGTAGTTTACATGATACTACAATAAAATGTGTGTTCGTGTCCATTTTTTATTTTACAGAGTTACAATTCAAAATATTGGGGAACTAAAGAGAGCAGACTCTCCTTAAGGTATGTTTGTATCAGGCTTAGAAGACATAGAAGGTACAAGGGATACTGTAATAACCACCAGACTCAAAAGCCCCACCCTATTCAGCACTTACTGAATAACTCTTCCCTAAGTGCCTTTAGCATAGCAAAGAAAATGCTAGGATGTTTAGAGAGTAATTCTCTTATATTCCTTTAAGGAGCTACTTAATATAGTTAGAATGAAAATATGTAAATAGTTGCTTACAATATGCATACACAGAACATAGTGTTTTAAAAAATAAATATGTAAACTAAAAAAGAATAGATAAGAGTACAAGAGACACTTGAGAATTAATACCCAAAACTTCTGCCTCCAGAAAGTTGGAGTGAGCTTAGTGGCTACAAGCATACACTGCTCTTGTATCCATATCAACTAACAACTACCTCTAACTCTAGCTTCAAAGGAGCCCACACCTCTGTTCTCCAGGAGCACCCACACTCACGTGCATAGTCCCATATACATAAACTTAAATAAAATTAAATGAGGGCTGGAATGATGACTCAGCCGTTAAGAGCACTGACTGCCCTTCTATGGGAGAGGTCCTGGAGTTCAACTCCCAGTAACCATAGGGTGGCTCACAGCCATCTGTAATGGAATCTGATGCCCTCTTTTGGTGTGTCTGAACTCAGCAGACTTATATATAAAATATATATATAAAAAAAAAAATTAAATGAAATCTTGAGAAAAAAATCTGCCTCCTTAAAAAAAGTAGATACTCACTTTATTAATCATAAAAACTAAAACCCACATAAATTAGAATGATCACTGTGTATCAGTAAATTAGTGTATTTTTTTTTTTAAGGGACAAAACATACTGATACTACTAACAAGAGAAAAGAGAATTAATTTCCCCTTGGACTTATAAACTGAAAACTCAGTTCCAGCTTTATCAAACACATTCATTTGAGTGTTAAAAATTTCTCAAGCATTCATTCAGTTGTCCAGTCAGACAACAAATATGTGTTGAATATCTAATGTAACGAAGGGACTAATGTATAACACTGGTAATCTATAACAGTGACTATGACAGTTTCTGCCTTCATGGAGCTGATCCTCATTCTGTAAGTGTATAGTAGTAGGGAAGAAGATAGGAATGGGTGGAGTAAAGTAACTTAAGAGTAAATTCTATAAAGATTGGCCATAGCTTCCTTCCAGTTATTTTCTATGTAAGATAGATTGAAATCTTGATAAAAATGTACAAAAATGTAGGCAGAGAAAATATGAAATGCCAAAGTTCTATCAGGTGCTATACATGCATACATATGTCATCTGATAATAAGCTCAATGCAGCATTTACTCTTTCTTTACAAAATCAACAGAGGAAAAAAATGTCTAGCAAGTAGCAGAAGCAGGATCCAAAAGGAGAAACCTATGGGAGACTGAGGCACTTTCTACTTTACTGTATCATAACACCTCCCTGAAAACTAAAATCAGAAAATCTGTTTTTTCTGTAATCATCTCCTCACTGCCCAACCCAAAGAAATGTTGTTGCTTGGCAACACGTGCTTGGCAAACTCTTTATAGATTTGGGACATGCTTTAGTTCAATGAGACTAAATAATCATAAATTCCAAATTACTGTCATGTACAAATTAATAAAGTTTACTATACTGATAGCTAACTCAAAGGGATATTTCAGAGATTCTGATCAAAGATATCTTGTCTTCAAACACAGTTGGGTGTTGTTTGTTTGTTTTTCCTCTAGTGAATAGATATTGTCATGCATTCCAAAATAAATAGAAAGTCCATTTGATCATATTTTATTTTTGTCATGCTTCACTGCATTTTGCCAGTACTAAGTAAATTCAAATATGTCCATACTTGAATATTGTGGCAGCCTGGCAATCACATTCAATAGAAGCCATGTTATTCTGAGCACTAGTCTTTGACACATCAACATTACAGCTCATTCTTTATGCTGTACATTGTAAAAGACAAGAAGATAAGAACAGATCTTACTAATGCCACACTACAGAAAGCCTGACCTGTAATCCTGTGCATTTTAGGGTGATGCCCTTGTGTATCTTCAATACTTCCTTATGTATATGGCTCTTTCCTTCATCTACCCAACACTTATAAAGCATTTCCTAAGTTCTATGTTCTTTTACATTTACCAGTGTAGCAGTCTCCAGTAGGAATGTCTAGAACTACAAGACAACTAACAGATGAGTGAAATGTGACGGGAAAATAGCTAGTATTACTTTTAAGAAAATATACTAATTTGTTAATCAATTATCAACTGATGAACGTGTCCTATCTTAGACCACTCTAGAGCAGCCAACTGCATAAAAGCTGTGGGGTTCAGCGCCACACAGAACTTTTTGGTTCTTTAAAATAAGTCAAGAAATCTAGTTTCAATTAGTTGTTTTTGTTTTAAAAGTGAAATATTCTAGCTTTTAAATTTTGGCAACAGTTTGAATTTATATCCAAGTAGTGGCAAACAACAATTTTAAACTTACAGTTCACAAAAGCCCTGTAGGAGACACACAAAAACAGATAAAGATGTGGTATCTTTTCCTTACAGGAACTGACAGCCCATTTAAAAATTATACCCAGAAACAAAAATGATACAGTGTGACAGAATGGTAAAGACATCAATAAAGGATCAGGTGGCAAAAAGAAGAGCAACTATCCCACAGATCCCATTTATTGAGTGCCAGGGAATTGATCCAGGTACTTTGCACATTTCATGTTCACATAAATCTTGGGGGAAAAAAATGGAAACAAAACTCTGCTTTATTGTATGTAAACCTGACTTAACATTATTCTTTCCAACCTCAAAAATACCACCCCATCACTCCAAGCAGGTGTTAGTTTTCTGAATCACAGACAAATTTGAAACAATTTGTTTTCAAATTAATTCAAAACTACTTTCTTTTTCATTCAACCCATTTTGGAGAAAAAAACTTTGTGTATCTACTAAGGCAATATTCAATATATATCTTTGGACATTACTGTTTGAATTATAGCTGAAATCCTAAATAAAGTTAAATTGTTGCATATATTCATTATGTAGTAAAACTTCTTAACTAGTTTGTTTAGCAGATGTTTAAATAAAACCTACTATGTCTAAGAACTGTTCTAAGCAATTTACAGATTATACAACTATTTTCATGCCACTTCTAGAAAAGGCATCTAAGATAAAGAATATAAAATTTATCCAAAGTTGAAATGGTAATTATTAGGATAAGCCTCCCTATTTCACTGGTAATTAAGGAAATTAAAACAATATACTACTTTCTCCTTACAATTTAGACAAAACCAATATCCTTATTTTTGTTTATAGTGTATATTATAAAACAGATCCAACCAAATATGTTAACTAAAAGAGAAAACAACAATTTATATTTTATAGTTTAAGACTATTTAATAAAGCTGCTGTGCATAAAAAACTAACAGTTGACTTAAAGCCCTTTACTGCTCCACTCAGTTTTGACCATATAACCTCTTTCTATTACCCCTTTTCTCTTAACCTCCAAACTACTCCACAAAACAAAACCTAAAAACTGCATCAAGAATTTCACTAATCATCCCTAAGTCCATGCATTATTAGCCTCATAGACAAGTATATAGGGACTGAGTACACAAATGCTTTTACTCTAAAGAAGCCACAAGGGTGCCTGACAAGGGATCTGGATCCCTTATATAACAATGTGATAAATAATGCACAGTATTTAGTCACAATTACATGTGGCAACACAATCACTGATGAAGGAAGTTCTGATTACTTAAGAGATGTAGGTATTAAATTCAAATTGTCGACCTCATTTATTGTTTTATTGATTCAGTTAACCATCCAATCTCACATGTTTTCTATACCAACACATACCCCAGCCACCCTGGCAATCTTCTACACTTTTACAGAGGATAAAAATGTGCCTACAGATCTGTGCAACTGATGTTCCTACTTTTCCAGTCAGGATTTAATAGACAATAAAGAAAATATAACCAAATGAAACTATCTCTATACATAGCCTTCTTTCATTTCAGAAATAGAATACTACCATCCACTCAGCTACTTAAATCAAAACTCTATGAATCATCATGCCCCTCCACTGACCTTTCCATCCACTTCTTTTCCTCCATACCAAAGCCACTATCATCTCCCAGCTGGGATAAAAACACTGTCTCAGTCATCTCTGTAACTCACTTCTGCTTCCTGCAATCCATTTTATATACAACAGCATCTTAAAAAAAAACACCAGGATAGTGTGATTTCCCAACCTAAAGCCTCTAAAGGCATTCTATTACACTTAGAATGATCTGACTCACCCCATCTTTCAAAATTAATAATAACATCATTATCCTCCTTAGCCACCAGTTATTTGTTTAAAGATATATTCATGACCAAAGCTGATTCAGTTAAATCAGCTTCAATATTTTTCCTGTAATAGAAAATGCAAATTTTAAATGGTACAACTGACATTACAAGCTGGCTGCTCCTGCATCTCAATGCAGATACACTGACAAAAACCAAACCAAACAAAAAAACCCCAAGCAAACAAAAGAAAAAACCTAGCTCAAAATAAGAAAGCAGAGATGAAAACAGCTTAAATTGCATACTGCTAGACTCATGTTGGCCTAGGTTATTACTCAAAACATTTTAAAACTTAAAACAAACAAGCAAGCAAGCAAACTAGCCCAGCAATGGAGGTGTGGCCTTTAGTCCCAGTACTTGAGAGGCAGAGACAGGTGGATCTCTTTGAGTTCAAGTCCAGACGGTCTACAGAGAGAGTTCCAGGACAGGCAAGGTTACAGAGTCAAAAGCTGTCTTGATAAAAACAAACAAACAAAACAAACAAACAAAAAAACCCATAATGACAAAACCTATCCTGTGTCAGCCAGCCTATAACATCTATAACAGACCAACCTTGATATGACTTAAACATGAAAGACAATTTGTTCCTGCAGCTTTATTCTTTCCCTTCTTTCTACTTAGAAAATTTTTATTTTTAGAGATCCAGAAAAATACTGCTTCCAGGAAAACAACCATATAGGTAAAACTATCCTCTGTCTACATTATCTACTCCACCATTAGATTTTTGTTACAGCTTCATTTATATTTATAGTGCCCTCCAAAGACTAGTGCATTGAAGGCTTGATCTCAAACAGAAACAGTACTCAAAGGTAGGATCTAGAAGACATGATTCAGGAGAGGTTTGCCTTCAGTGGATTAATCCAGTGATGAAGTCAACTTTTAAATAAACTTCTGGGAGGTATTGTGGAAGGTAAGGTCTGTTTGAAAGAAAGACATCAATGGGCATTTCTTTCAAGGGTATCTTGCCTGGCCCTATTCAGACTCTCTTCTCCACAGGCACCATAAGCAGTTTTGATCTGCAATGTACTCCCCATCATGATGTTGTTTCCCATAATCTTACAAACAAGGGGTCCAAGTAACAATGGACTGAAACTTCTGAAACTATGAACCAACATAAATCATTCCTTCTTTTAAGTTATTTTCTAATACTTTTGTCATGGTGAAAAGTCTAACAGAAGTAATTATTAAATCATCTTTAATATTTATCTCTTCAAATAAAAATTCCACATACAAATCACCTATTTGCTGTAGGCTGCTGACCAGGTGCTTAACATACAGCAGAAAGGCCATAAATGTTGCATTTTTCATTTATAAAGCCAGACTGCTATAGTAAAAGCCAAAGGGAAAAAGAAAGTCACTTTCTCTGGAGAGGACAATCTTTGATAATGGCTTTAAGAACTTTTAGATACAGACATGGAGGATAGGAGCAGTTGAAAAAGAAGAAGCTAATACAAGACTCAGAGGTACAACAGAGAACAATTACCAGTTTTGTAGTTTTTGACTCCCATGTGCTAGGCAAGTACTTTATTACTCAGCTACTTTTCCAGCTTCACATGTTTTAAGAATATTACTTGGGTTGCTATGTCAAGACTAGACTGGGTTAGAAATATAAGAATCAATTTATGGAAGATTCAGCAGTGGGCTACTGCTGGAGTTCAGCTAAAAGATGGTGAGAACTGGGTGTGAACTTTAGGCTGATGTGCAGGTTTTTAACATCCCCTTGGCTATAAAGCTAAGCTTTTAAGGAGAATAAACTCTGGCTCTTACAATCCTTCTGCCCCTCCCCACTTTCCAGAATTGTGTGGAGTTGGAGAGTGCAAAGAAAGAGGAAAAATTATGTAATTATAATAATTTTTTAAAAAGAAATTTATTGTATCTTTCAGTGCCAAAACTCCTCCATTTAGTAATAAACAAATTCAGAGTTAAGTGTTTAGTTTGTTCAAGGTATCACTCTTTCTCAGTGTAAGTAGAGCACGGATTCCAAAGTCAAACTGTCTGGATATGAGAATGGGCAGGTCTCTTTCCAAACTGTACAAACAATTGCTCTGTGGTGAGGCACAGAGATTAAATGTTTGCTTCCAAGTAGAACAAGACTGAAGTTTCTAAATTTAAATTGGAGCTTTTAAGTACTGGGTCACAATTTGCTCTTGAAAATAACAAGCTTTTGAGATTATTAGCTTTTATACACATGGAACTAATTATGATTCCGAATATGGGAACTTAAAATAATAAAATAACCTTTTCTGAGTTGAGACTAAAAACTTAGCTCTGATAGAGTTTAACAGACTGGTAACAGGAATGTCTAATGTAAAACTAATATAAAGGTGCTATTGATAGTTTTATCACAAAATATTCTTTAACTTTGGTTTCTATGATGGATTAGTTTTCTAAAAAGGTTTATTTATTTTTATTTTATATGCATTGGTGATTTGACTGCATGTATGTCTGTGTGAGAGGGTCAGGTTCCCTGGAACTGGAAGTACAGACAGCTGCAAACTGCCATGTGGGTGCTGGGAATCCAACCTGGGGCCTCTGGACGAGCAGCCAGTGCTCTTAACCACTGAGTCATCTCACCAGCCCCTACACATGCATTATTTAGAAAAAGTATATTTAATAAGATGCTTTTATATAGAACTCATAGTGTTCTATCATTTTACTAAAAAAGTTAAGACTCTAAGAACTTTGATGCCAAAAATTAGATGTGGTATTATCTTGTCCAAATAGGTTCTCAATGCAGTAGATCAGAATCCTAAAAGTTTTAACTCATTTCCAAGGAATAAAAAGTGTCTCTGAGGGTCTTTTTTCCTTAGTTAGAACATTCAAAAACAGTATTTAAGTGAAATCCACTCTTTCAATAGAAAGAGATTATATATGGTAACAGGAAGCTGCTTCTTCAGGTGCAAGGTTCTATGCATACATTGTATAGACCAAAGCACCACACTTAGAATAAAATTTATTTTTAATGAAATGGTTGAGAAGGAAATTTCATCTTTTGTTTCATGTGCTTTCTTCCCCTTCTCCTATGTTTTTGAGAAAAGGTCTAAGTAGCTCAGGCTGTCCTCAAACATGCTATGCAAACAAGGATGGCCTTCACTCTTTGATTCCAAATTCTGAGACTACAGCCATGTGCCATCATATCTAGCTGCATATTTTTTATGCCAATTTTTATAATAACTGTTAAAAACAAAAAGGTAATTAACTGTCATAATTTAATACAAAATTTGAATGTTTGTTATTCTCTGCATATGACTCAATAATAGCCTCATACACACATCCTAAAACAAATTAATATGTTAGTACATTTAGGTTTGTAACCCAATTAGGAATCTTCTGTTTTATCTGATGAGTTCCAATTGCTTGACTTTTCCATCAAACAGTCAAGTATTTATTTAAATATAGTCACTTGATCACAATTTTTGAATTAAATAGCTTTAGTAACTGTGTTAGATCAAATTCCCTGGAGTCTATTTCAGAGTAGAATCCAGTAGCTGATTACCAAAGATACACCTCAAGATAAAGAGTGCACTTGTACTTAATTAGAATGTGTGGATGTTTTTGTTCTTTCAATAAAACCAAGGAAAAGGCATGTCTAATATTCTCTGACTTAATCATACCAAGAAAGTATTAAATCTAATGATTAAAATGAGAACAGACAATAAACTTAAAAACTATGTTGCTCACTGATGCTTATTTAACTCCCTGCTTATGAAAGTAAATTAACTACATATTTAATACACACTAGAATAAAAGACTTTTAAACAGGGGTTTCCAATATTCTGGTCAACTGTAAACACTGTGTGTAGACCACAGAACATAATTTCAGAGGAGCTTGCTATTTGTAGTATTTAACGCTCCCGTGTTAAATTTTAAACATGTTTATCTTTTCAAATTTCGTTTTAAATTATAAATTATTTCAAATTTAGGCAATAAATATCACACAGAATTGTCAAAAAAAGTTTATTAAAACACATAAATATTGTAGCTATATAGGATGTCTTAGAAAATATTAAAAATTGCAATGACTTAAAAGTTGAATTAAAATGTATTTTAGGGGCTGGGAAGATGGCTCAGCAGGTAAAGTGATGTTCTGTAGGTGTGAAGACTTGAGTTTGGATCCCCAGAGCCTACTGTGGACCATGACTATAATCTCAGACATCCCAAGGCAAGAAGAGAGAGAGACAAAAGAATTCTTAGAAGCTTGGCGAATGCAGTAGTGAAAAAAACAGGAGTCTGACTCATACAGGGTAGAAGCAGAACAAGGTGAAAACAGACAAAATGCCATCTTTATTGTGTGCCTTAGTGTAGCAGGAGATATTAGAAAAGAGACGTTAGTCTGGCTCCTGGCTTAGCCACCATGTTCTCGAACTAATGCTGGTACTGGTGGTCTCAGTGGCGCTGGCCGTGGCTCCTAAGATGTTCAATTACTTAAATCCCAGGATGCCCACACAATAATTTCAAGGCCAATTGATAATGGTAAGATACGAACACAAATTATCCCAAATATCCTAACCTTTTCATATCTCTGCCAAAGGCTGGTTAAAGCCACGCTCCTTAACCTCATTAACATCAACTTCCATCTTCTGCCCCCTCTTCCTCTCTCAAGTTTCCTCTGACCTCCTGTCTCTGCTTCCCTTAGCTCCGCCTCCTTTTTCCCTATCCAATCAAAGTACTCCCGCTGCAAATCGATTGGACAGGGAAATTTCTGCCACACTTTACTTAGGGTTTTTCAGCTGTGAACAGACACCATGACTAAGGCAACTCTTATAAGGACAACATTTAATTTGGGCTGGCTTACAGGTTCAGAGGTTCAGTCCAGTATCATCAAGATGGGAACATGACAGCATCCAGGCAGGCATGGGACAGGAGGAGCTTAGAGTGCTACATTAGCCGGGCGGTGGTGGCGCACGCCTTTAATCCCAGCACTTGGGAGGCAGAGGCAGGTGGATTTCTGAGTTCGAGGCAAGCCTGGTCTACAGAGTGAGTTCCAGGACAGCCCGAGCTACACAGAGAAACCCTGTCTCGAAAAACCAAAAAAAAAAAAAAAAAAAAAAAGAGTGCTACATCATCTGAAGGCGGCTCATGGAGGACTTACTTTCAGGCAGCTAGAACTAGGGTATTAAAGCCCACTCCCACAATGACACTCCTACTCCAACAAGACCACACCTCCAATAGTGCCACTCCCTGGGCCAAGCATATACAAACCATCACACTGTGTTATGGAAACATGTGCTTAGTAACCTTGATTTCCAAATAGACTTAAAAAAGAGTTATACACAAGCTTGGATGTTTGATCACTGTAGCAGGGTTCAGATAGTAAAGGAATAAAGTAGCCTTGTTTGTTTGTTTGTTTGTTTGTTTTTTAAGATAAGGCCTTTGTACATTGCTCAACTTGACCTTGAATGCCTGGGCTCAAATGGTATTCCTGCCATACTTCCCACCCAGTACTAGACTACAGATATGCAACATTTTGGCCATAAAAATGGTGGTTTTGTGTTTTAAAACAGACTAATCAATATCTTTATTCTTCATACAAAGTGTTCATTCTATCATCAAATACACATTTACTACAATATGACAAAATATTAATGGAAGCCCAATACAAAATTAAGTCACAGAAACTGTGTTGATATAAACAGTCTCTTGTGATATCTGCTACAAACAAAAACTGGTACCAATTCTTTTGAAATGCTACCCTCCCAGTGCAACAAATGCCATAAAATAAATATCAAATAAAAATGTAGGCACTTTCATATATTTAACCCAAATGCTTATGGACTTTGGTTCCATAAAACTTTCCAATGCTTAATAAATCCACCTTTACTTTTTACGTTTAGTTGGATAATTCAGCTGTTTTCAGAGTTCTGAAAATACAAACTCACATCACTAACTCAAGATCATTTTCATCCCTCTAGAAAGAACTCCCTCCCCTTACCAGGCAAAGAACTTGAATGAATATGTCCCCCAAAATATATAAACAGATGTCCAACAAACACATCAAACAATATTCATCCAATCATAAGCCACTAAAAAATGAAAATCACTTTATGTCCAGTAGGATGGTTAATTATAAAGAATTTTTTTATGTATATAAGTGTTTGTCTGCATATATGTACACATATCACATATGTGCCTGAGGAGGCTAAAAAAGAGCAACAGGTCCCTTTTCTGGAATTGGAGTGGTGGCTGTAAGCTGCCGTGTGAGTGTTAAAAATCAAACCTGAGTCCTCGGCAAGGGCACCTGGTGCTTCTATCATTAAATCACGTCTTCACAAATAGCAATTATTTGTGAAAAGAACAGAAAACAAGTACTGGTGAGCTACGGAAATGCTGAGACAACTGTACACAAAGTTCAACAAAGCAGAAAAGCTATACATATGTTAAGGTTTAAAACCTATTTTTGAAAGCAAAAGTTGCTACCATTTTACACAAGAAAACTCTAAAATTGAAAAATGAAAGTCAGGACACTCGTGGACACCTATACATTACATAACTTGTTAGTGGTAAGAGAAGTAGTAGTTCAGTTTCACAGATCATAGTGCTTATGGGAATGTAAACTTAGGCAGTCACCATAGAAGTCAGTATGGAAGCTCCTCAAAGAAGCAAAATAAGAATATCCATATTGATCCAGGCACATTCATTCCTAAACATATAAATGAAGTGTTCTAACTCAGCACACCACAGAGCTCTCCAACATCCATATTTACTGCTGAACTATTCATAAGCTATGGTAATAGCCTAGACGTTCATCAGCAAATGGACAGCATGAATGAATAAAGAGGTACATAAAAAATAATAGACTTTTATTCAGCTTTAAAGAATGAAATAATAACATTGAAGAAGAATAGGAGGAACTGAGGATCATTATGTTAATCAATAAAAGCCAGACTCAGAAAGACAAATGTTGCATATGAGAAATCCGGATTTAAATATACATACATATGTATCTACTTAAGTAAGAGAGAGGGGAGGATATGAAAGTAGAAAGGGGACACTAGAACACAAGTGCCAGGAAAACAGAGGGAGAACTATTTGAGAGGAGGAAAGAGACTGGTGGAAGGATAAAAAGTGGGCCCAAAGAGACAGCCTGTGAGCACAAAGTATAATAGTATAGAGATATGAAAACATCACAATAAACAAATACTTACCAAATATACATTTGAAATGTTTTGAAAGCATGCTGATTTCAAATTAATATCTAGAAAGCTTAAAGTACTAAAAATTACTTGCATAATTACTTTTGCAAACGCCTCTGGTAGACAAAAATCTCATTGCTTAACAGATTTTTCTTTTCTAACTTAGCTATTCTTTAAACTCACCTATTCTATGACCATTTTATCAGGAGGCCCTGACATTAAGAGATAAACATTTTACACTTTTCCTATTTTAAAATGCATATAGTCTAACAAGAGAAATAAGTAAATATGAAGAAATTGCAAATGAATGAGGTATACCTGATATATATTCACAAAGAGAACACTCAGAAAAGAGACATCTAACTTGAATAACACAAAATTAACTACCCAGATTAAATAACTACCTGGTTCACAATAATGGATTCAAATTACTTTTGGGGGTTTCAACAAATCAATTTGTCCCCTTAGAGAACAAAGCCATAAGTAAAGTCACTAACAAATCAATTTGTCCCCTTAGAGAACAACGGCATAAATGAAATCACTAAAAAAAAAAAAAAGTAAAAACAAGAATCATAACTCCGAAACCAGTACCTAGAAATCCAAAATACATTATCAAAGACAAATAAAAAGAAACCAACATTTGTGTTGAGTTATGATATGTATGCATGTTAATATGTAAACCACATTCACTTTGCAAATATGCTTTTTATACTTTGTTCCATTTCATTTTCATCAGGGAAACACAGGCATGTAACTTTTAAGTGCTTTTGATAATAATAATATGAAAATGACTATTGTCAATACTAATAATAAAGTTTGAATTTAGTATAATCTATAACTCTTAACAACAAAAGCAAAAAAGTTTATATAAAAATTCAGAAGCCTCACTATTGCATAATTATATGAATTTAAATGTGATTTTCATGTTACTTTTCCACCATGGTAATTATGAAACTTTTCTATGATACGGGGAAGAAAACAAGTTAGGATCACAAATCCAAACTTTTATTAACACTGACTGTAGTAACTATCTGGTACCAATATGCTTATTAGAATTATTACATTAAATTGATAAAGAGTTAACTGTAAAAATTGTGTGTCAAACAGGTTTCTATACATCTAAACTATAAACTAAGGTTAGAAATATATATCTCTAACTTTTCTAAATATTTCAAGATCATCTAATAGTGCTGCCATGGATTTACTAAGTTGTAAATCTAAAAGTAGGAAGATAATTATATAAATAAATACAAATTAATGCTGTGAAAGTATGATAATTACATATTTAAGAGGTCTAGCAGGTATTTAAAAATTCACATGGCACTTGATTTTTAAATTTATGAAAATAAAACTCTACCTTACTCTCTTTCAAGATAGACACTTTTGCTCTACTGGACAAAATATTCTACTTGTTTCCTCATTTATAATATTTTCAAAACTAGCTACTATAGCACTGAAGGTCTCTAAAAGAAACAAATAACTGGCAAGGAAAAATATATTATTATTATTATTATTATTATTATTATTATTTAATTTCTTCTCATAGTATAGACAGTTTAAAAATACTTTACACTGTATCAGTCAAACAGGAAGAAGTCATGACCCCATTGACTGCTAACAATAAAGGGCAATTTTATGTGTATAAGAGATTTATTTTCAGAAACTTTTTGCCCTTTTACCTCTTAAGGCAATCCTGGATTACTTCTGTAGTGCGTTTTATGCTTAACTACCAAAATGGTTAAGTATGACCTGCATTTTCACAAGCAGAAGTTACTTAATGTCACATTATCCTCTCAGAAAGCTAAGCCCTTGGCATGGTGTTTGTTCTAGAGGGAGAAATATTTCCTGCATGCCGGTAGCCATTTCTGAAGCTTCCTCTGGAGTGGGTCATACCACATTTTTAAAAATTTACCCTTACAATTCCTTTGTTTTAAGTATTATGTCATCAATAATTCAAGATTTATGGACATTTGACATTTTTAACACAAACTTTCTATGAAATTACTCATACTCAATGTAAGGAATAGTTGTAGTCGAAACACAGAGAGAATATACTTGTTTTAAACTACACTGGATACAACACTTTTGGACACTTCAGGCTAAGAGTGTGCTGGAATTTTTTAAAATTCAATTTTGTATTGTTGGTCGAAATATAATTTGCTATCCTCTGTCATCCACAGAACTTTCCGCATTATTCTTTTCCAGGTACCTCTTTTCTTGTTTTCTTCATCCCTTCCCATCAATGTCCAATGTTCAATATTATTTTTCCAATTGCCCTCCCACTACCCCCATGCATTAGCTGTAAAATAGATGTAAAGCTTGGTGTATGTCCAAAAATCTTATGATCAAAATACATACTTAGCAAATTGTTTGGCTAAATCTTTCATGTATGATGAAAGATTATTACCACAATTCATTAGCAAATTATAGACTTTGAAATGTAGGCAGACAAATATTTGGCCCTGTATCAATCAATCTGGACCAGCTGGGTAGAAATTCACACAATCCCAGGAAACTTGGGAAGTGGAGTGCTCTTTCATTTTTCATTCACTTGAAACATTAAAGAAAAATTATCATTCTATAAAAATGTCCTCTTTTCAAAATTTAGCTGAGTACTTTTAGAATGAGTTTTATTTTCAGTCAATTACTACTTTAGAGTCCAAGAGATTGAACCCAATCTTCTAAAAATTATTGTGGAAAAATAATAGCTAATATATACTTAACTATTATAATACACTTTTAAAAGTTAAATATTTAATAAAGGTTATATTGCCCTGAAATAGTCAGGATACTTGTATATTCACTAAATGAGCATGGAAAGAGTTTTACAGTTATTCACAATAAATAATATCATTCCCATTCATACTCTTGAGGTTCTCTAGCCTGATCAAGTGACCTTGTACAAAGATTTTGATTGATCCTACATCTGCCTATTTTGGTTAAGCTACAAGGCCACATACAGGGACAGCTGCACTTTAGGAGCAACTTAAAACAAATTTCATCCTAGTGGCATCTAATCCAGTGCTTGGTACAAGATGCATGGAAAAGTCAGTGTCAAAATTAAACAATGACGGCTTTGCAATGAACAGATGCTTTTGCCTTGCAGCTGTAAAACCTCAGAACAATCCAGTGCTCTACTGTCTGGTCACGCAATGACCACAAAGCAAGGAATACATTTGTCATTTATACACTGTTTGCTGTGAGCTTTTAAAGTCTTTTATTTTTTTTTATTTAAAAAAAAAAGAGGAGGTTGGTTATATTTAGGGTAATAAAACTCCAAACTAAGTAACTGAATATTTGTCAAAGTATATTCAACAGAAAGATAATGTGTTAAAAAAAATAGTTATTTGACTACACAGTGCTAAATCATATTAGATGAAGAATATATCATAGCCTGATGTTTTAGGAGGTTGTATCTAAGTAATTTTTGGCTTATAATGATAAATATGAAAATGATTTTCTATAAGTAGAATTACCATAATATACCTAGTCTTAGTCCACTATGTTTATGAGCATTTTATATTCATTTACCGATCCTTTAATCCTTGCTTGTTGTTTATTTGGTTCTTTGTTTTTGCAAAAGTAAGACCCACGAATGGGATATTACTTCCTGCATGGCTAGAGGATACTTAAATGTTAAAAGATATATGGTGCTACAGAGGGCCATGATAAAATTCACAGCCTTTCCCAACCCTAGTAATCGTGCATGTGACATTTGGAAACCTAGGGGTAATAGTTTAATACTGAAATAAATTATTCGTTTATTTATTTATCCAAGCACTGTCTCTGTTAAGTCACAGAACAGGCTCCAGCTAAGCAAATGACTATATGGCCATGATCAAACAGCTTCTATTAACTGAGGCTCTGGTTCTAACACTAGTTCTTCACTCTCAACAATTAAAAAAAAAAAAAAATGCAGTAACATTTCCTTTATTTTAATTTTGTTCCCTTTTTTTCTAATCAATTTTTTTTCTTGAAATATTTTCTCCCCAAGGATACCAATTCATTAACACCTTATTGTTTACAAATTTCACTGGACATTTGTTGGTAGAATGTTTGAAGGAATTCCCTTTTATCTTGCTCCATCCTCCAAATATAATTTCAATACAAAATTCCATAGAAATGATCACAGTAATAGTTTATTTCAAGTACTAAAGTACTCTTCAGATAAAAATCTGAAAATAATAATTTTTGTGGTTCTGAAAAATAAAAATTTCTGTACTTAGTTTTACATTTTTATATTTTATTTTCTAAACATATTTCTAAGCAAACATAAAAGGCATATTATGTCTATTCAAATATAAATACCATGCATTATGAAAGCATTACAAACTTAAAAAGACTATGAAACATTTATAATTATATGATTATATGATTTTGTTGTCTTAATTAATAGCTATTATTAGAAAGAATTCAAATAAGAATGTTAGTAATATGGTGTTAACAAAGATAATCTACACCACTAAAATATACCATGAAAAACTGAGTGACTTGCTTAAGTTTAGAGTTGTTTATAACTTTATCTCATCAAAAGAAAAACAAAGGACACATATTTTAAATGTGATCATTTACATATTAGCTACATACTTTGTCATAAGAAAACATTTACACTGAGAGCATTTAAAATTACAGTATTGTAGATGAATGGCTTTAAATTTAAGAAATAACTATAAATATAAAACAAAACTACATTAGTTAATATTTCATGACTACTTAGTAAGCAGAATTATACTAACAAAACTGTGAATATATTTTGTTTGAAAATATAGTTTAGCTTAAGGTGAGTAATTGTGATATTGATTCATATTCAATACATTCTTATTTCATTATATATTTTTTCCAACTCTAGAAATTTATAAAAATAATTATGTAAATAGTTCCTTTTAAAGTGCATTTTATCATTTCAATTCACAATAATGGCAATGTATTTTAAAAGTATATGTTTTACTCACAAATACATAAATAAATTACAAACCAAAAGCTAACAGATGTGTGACTTCTAATTAGTTATAATAATCTCTGCTTCAATGCCATTGGAATGAGCCTCTCTTTTCTTTTGAAAACTAAAAAAGCTTTCCTTTGAATTTTAAACTGTCAGAGTGCTTCAAAGTCAATGTACAAAATCTGCTTTGATTAAAATTTTAGACATCTACAGTGATAACTTTATGAAAGGAAAATATTAAATTATAATTATCCTAAACAGACACAGTCTTGTGAAACTAACCCTACATTCATGTTAAAACACAAAGAGTTGAATATAATGAATTTGATTCATCCTCGGACACAAAGCTTCACCACAGTAAACTCAGTCAACTGTTGCTCTTGCGCTTATATTCATGGTGCTTAAATAGCGCACTTTAAAACAAAAAAAACTCCAATTGGCTTTTCATACATCCACCCTCCCCAAAAATAACGCACTTGAAAAACTCAAATGATATGAA
The DNA here is from genome assembly GCA_021653895.1 of Mastomys natalensis. Lineage (NCBI taxonomy): Eukaryota > Metazoa > Chordata > Mammalia > Rodentia > Muridae > Mastomys > Mastomys natalensis. The sequence continues at coordinate 206,810 of JAJTUV010000226.1, read as the reverse complement.
AGGCTTCAAGGCCTCTTTTCTCCCTTTCATACCCTTTTTTTTATTTCTGTTTGCAGTAATCTGCCTTTCTCTTTCTCTTTCTCATTGCTACAGAGCAGGCGAGGAGGCTCAGAGCTTTGAAAAGGGGCTCTGTGTGTAATGGGTCCACTAGAATTAATTTACTTGCACTAAATCCATTGAGCACAGAGGTCCCCCCCCTTCTCAAATCATTTGGAGTCGAACGCAGCCCCCAGCCTTTGTAATTCTAGTAAAGCACTTAAAGTGCACAGTAGGTGTTCATGAGGACCATCTGGTCAAAAGCAAAACAAGCTGCTGATTTTGCCTTTGAATAGAATGAAGCAAGTGTGAATTAGTCTCTTCAATTAGCACTATTACAACCTGTCAAGTGCATATTGTAAAACAGGATTATTACAGTATTGGTCACCAGTGCAATTATTTACTCTCTGCCTTTTCTTGCATATAAAAAATGTCTTATGTTTATTGGTTTCTGATAACTGAATGTAATTTCTCTCAACTCAGGCATTTTAAAACTACCAACACACAAACCACAGATTATAAATATGATAGGCTAAGATGTTAGGATACAATTATCTTAAGTAACAAAGAGCTAAAGCATCACACTTAATTTTTAAGAAAATTACATTCTTAGTTGTGTGATACAGATGAAAAATATTTACGTTTTTAAATAATGTCCAAATTATTCTAAAATATTTCTAAATGAGGAAAAATATCATCTCCAAATAGTTATATCATAAATATTAATTAAATCTATTTCCTAAGGGATACAACAAAAACAGAAGATCTCAATAAGATAATCACTATTTGTTCACTTGAAGCAGTATGATTCAACAAACCTGTTTTAAAAATGCAACCTGAAACCAGTAATATATGTACCTCGTATTCTCTTTTTTTTTTTTTTTTTTTTTTGGGGGGGGAAAGGTGAAAAATGGCTTGAATTCATGCCTGGTTGTTAAAATCATCTTACATTCTTACTAAGGTGTCATTTTTTTTTTTAATTTTAAGTTTTAAAAAATGATATATGCTAATTAAAACTGCTCATTCTAATTGATCTACTATATGCCATTTATCTTGCAGTAAGAACAAACCACTTAAACTTTTAATTAAGTAAGCACACAACTTAATTTACCCTCTTGCATATGAACATTCTCAGCTACCTCACTCTTTCTTCAATTCTTTGCCAGTAACTCCCCACCTCATACTGGATGCATACAGAAAACAAACAACACCCCCCCCCCAAAGAAAAGGCACCTAATACTTCAAAATATTTAAAGAAAGGACACAGCCATTAAGAAGTTATAATCTATTTACTAATAGAAAAGTGCTCACTAATATAATTTGTGAAGAACTACAAATTTCAAAACAGTTACTGGCTACCAGCTTTAGCTTACAGCCTGAACACACATCAGTCAAGATGAGAAAGCACCAAGAACAGACCAAATACATACACAAAAAAAATAGTACACAGTTTAAATTTCAGAACCAAAATTAACATCCTGATTTCACAATTATTTTTAAGAATTGATGTGATTTACTTAGATTACTCTAGATACTGATTCTACCACAATTGGTTTCCCACTTAATCATTGGTTTGTAGAACACAGAGCTAGTAGTGAAATGTGCTACTTGCTCCCTGTGAGATATGGCTTCATAGGCTGTCAATTTTCCTCATTCATTCCCATTAAGAACTAAATCAACATTAATAAGAATAGTGAGAATTCTAGGGTAAAGTGAAACTTAGAAGGGGATTTAAATAATTCCAATAGCTATTCACAGCACTTCTCACTGTAATAGATAAGTAATACTCCATGATTCTGATCTAAAAATACTTAAGATTTCTTATCTTTGTTTTTCAGATCAGGTGTATGTTTCTTAAGTTTATATGACATCTACAAAAAAAGTAGAAATTTGCCTAACAGAAGCTTTTGCAATAGTAAGGCAGACAACAAAGAATCAGTTTCCAAAAAAAGTTGGCTTGATTTCAGGGACTTTATATCCTTTTCCACACCTGGGCTAAGGATTTGCAGAGGCAAATCAGCCTTTCTTCCCTTGTGTTAGCCCACCCCAAGTGCATTTGAAACCACAGATTTTTAAATTATTAGAATCCTTACAATTAATTGTTTAAACTTGTGAATTCTCAAGAGTAGAAAACTGATTAAAATAAGATAGGCTTGTTTAAATTTTGAAGGAATTTCAGTATTTTAAAGTGTGATTAGTATTAATTTAGAGTGCAAATTGGTAGAAAGTTGGGGCTGTCATAATGTTATTACAATATTACTTGATAATTTTCTGAGTTATAATGTTATCATGAAAAGGAGATTTACTTCTTGTAACTACTTGCAACTAACTCCATTCTAACCATCTCTAGGTGACTGACTCACCCTCACATAGCATATGTAAGCTGAAAAATCTGTGAAGAGTTCCAAACAAGAACGAAATCAAAACCAAAACCCCTTCACCTGGCACCCAAAGGAAAGCAATCCCATGCTGTAAAGCAACAGCTCAGAGACAGACAGGATGAGCCAGCACTTGTAGGAACATCAGTTCTCACCACCAATTTGCTTGACCACATGCTAGTTAAAAATATATTTGAATTCTAACTGCATCTTAGCAGTAATCTCTAAATCAGTATTTTCAAAGATTTATTTTGTTCAATTAATAGTTACAAGTAGTGCCCATTTCAGTCTTACTCATTTAATAGTTTTCTGAGTAAAAAATACTGTAAAAGCTTTCTTTTAAAAATTCAAGACTTTCAAAGCATTAAGAATGTTTTTACTTAGAAAATGAAAATAATTTACTTTATTGGTAAATGATGAGATGTTTTTAATCTACTCCTTTAAACTATATGTGTGTGTATAAACACACACATATAAATACCATGTGTGTATATATATAATTGATTATACATATTATTATATAGTTTATTGAATATGTAAAATTGATACTAGTGATTACAATTTATATTGGGGCTTACTATTCAAAGAAGATTGCTAAAACTGGTGATGGATTAATTTACAATTTAGAATTTACAAGATCAATAAGCTTCTACATTAAAAACAAAAATACTAGTATTAACACAGAACTACAAATTGTTTCAGAATTGTACTTTTCTCTTAGTGCAATTAAACTGGCTTACAGTAACTTAGCAAGAAAAAGGCATTGCGAGTTGCCAGGCTGTACACAGGGGCACCTTTCCTTCCTGTCAGCACTGGATCCCACAGGGCCAAGGAAAAGCCAGCGAACTATGCTCAGCCAGTTGCTCCACAGCCTTCCTCAAAGTTACACAAAATAAATAAAGCAGCCCATGTGGAACTGTCTACTCGCAGTAGAGTAATTTTCCCTAGACACAGTATTTTCTTTCTTAATAACGAGAATTTAGAAATATATTTTAAATTAATTTTTAAACTTAAAAAAGGAAAGGAAAGAAAAACTATTACCAAGAAATACATAAGAATATTTGTCATTTAAAAATTGCTTCCCAAGCATTTTTTAAAAGATATTTAGAACATGGTAAGGAAAGGATTTCAATGTTTTGAAGTCCTTGACACTTAAAATATATTTGATAATCTAAATAATATAGCAGAGAACAGTTTCCGCCAACTGTGGCACGCAATGGCACATTTACAGAATTTTAAATATTTCTTTTAATAATTGATGTAGTCATTTTGAATCATTCTGCATAGGATATCAGGTGTGAGCAGATTGCATTAACATTGCTTAAACATTTCAACTTGTCAGTATGGCCAACTCGATTTCGGAAATATTTGCAGTATTTTCCCATCGAAACAGTAATAAAGGCAAAATAAATATATGCCACTACTTTATAATCACCGAACATTAATGAATATTTTATGTCTTTTTAAATCTCCCTGTTTAATTTAAAAGGGTGAAATTAAGTCTCCTCGCTGCAATATGCCAATTATCTGTAAATCAAACAATAACTTGGCCATTATGCTCCTTTTTGTTAATATAAGAGAAGCTAATTTGAAAACACTGAGTGGCATTTTTAGGCTATCAGCTTAATAGTCCTTTCTGCCCTCTTGTGGGAGAAACTCGAAACACACTCAAGTCAGTTAAGCTAGCAATGCAAAAGAGAGATTTGGGAATGAGAGAAACTGCACACAAGAGTTTAGCTATGAAAATTTCACCCATAAGACAGAGATTCCTGTATTTATCCATCATGTATTTTATTCCTTTTCAAATAAAAAAAACCAATCAACAGAATATAATTTATCTTACTGTCTTGCTTTATTGCTTAACTGGAGTTACTGTGAAGCTAAAGTTCCTTCTTTAATTAAATGTTCACATACACAATTTAGATTTTATTTTCAAAGATCCCTATGATAAATCTGTCAGAGTCATATTTAAATTTTAGATAAAAATGACTTTTCAAGAAATTAAAAATTTAAATTTAGAGGATAGAATGCCCAAAAGGTTAAAAATGAAATGGCAACGTAAAGCATAAAATTCCAGAAAATTCAAATAAATAAAATAAATTGAAAAATTTAGAAGTCAGAGAAAAGACTGAGTGTTAATGCTTAATTATATAACAACTGTTCAAGTTATCGATGGAGAAAATAAACTTAGAAAAAAGTTATTTATGACAAATTCAAAGGATAAAATTCATTAATCAAATGTAAAAAAATAAACAGTGGTTTAGCCATTACCAAAACATATAATTCTAAAAAATTACTTATTCTTTCAAGATCTCACTAATTATTTTAAACAATATGGTCTTAGATTTTTACATAACAATTCAGGATTTAGCATGATCTAGTCTCTTAAAATTCAGTAGTTTAAAAAAAAGTTAGAAGTAAGTTTTATAAATTGCAAAAGTTAATATGAAATAGTCACTATTTTAATGTTTCTAAGTATAGAAGTTCTGTCAAAGCCTCTAATATTCCCCATCCCCTAAGGAGAGAATTATTGGCCTTTAGCTGGGTGGGGCCAAAGGCATTCTAAGACAGCACCATTTCTCTCATAGGAGAAGTACTTTTTTAGAAACAGTGGCCCTCTTTGGTCACACTAAAGAAAATACAGACAGCATTAACAGACTCTTTCCAGATGGTCTGAGCTAAGTGACAGTCTCAAACACTCTATGAATACTGCCCAAAGCTAGGATTGATCTGCTTAAGAAAGCCTCTTGAAATTCCTGTATAAAACAGAAGCATACATGTATAAACACATGACACATTTGAAAGTGACCTTTCAAATAAAACAGAAACATGCTCCACAATGAATGTTGCAAACAATTTCCAAATTAATATTTTGAATAATACTCTAAGAATTTTAAGAATTATCAAGAATAATAACTTTAAGTATTATCAAGAGCTCTCACAACATTTGTATTTCTAGGTTAAGTCATTTAGTGTATCTACTGTAATCATTGATTCTCCAGTTAATTAAAATTAAAAACCTAATAATGAAACATAAAGAGAGTTTCTACCAGAACAGATAAGCCCTCTTTAACAGGGTCAACATTAGCTATAATGAGCTACCTTTATTCCTTAGCTGTGAGACATAACTCACCTCTTGAACGGTACTGCTTCCTGAGAAGTTCAGGTTGTACTCCCGCTGGACCTCTCGGTGGGTGATGATCAGCATGAAGTTTTGATTTAATGATTCCTGCAGGGCACTGAAAGGGTTGAAAGAAAAACAAGGAACTCAGAGATGAACAAGTTCTAGCTTGCTTCACAGCTAGCTGCAAAAACCCCAGGAGTACCCTAACCTCCACACAGGCATGTCCGGGCCCAATGTTATCATCTTCTCAGCTCCTAAAGGCAAGAGAGCATGCTGAGAACAACCAAGGGGAGCTAACCTGTTAACTCCTTCTCTACCAAGGTGTTTTAAAACTTCTATTGTAAATTCTTCAAATGCATACACATTTTCTACAAACACTATTGTCTATTTACTTATTTCTCCAAGAAAATCAATTATCCTTCATTGTCAAATGATATTAAGTATCTATGAAAATATTTATTCAAATGTACTACTGAAAGACTAATATGATTCTAATAAAACAGCTGTCTAGAAAAAACATACAACTATTGTTTATACTTACAAATGCTGTATAAAAATAGAATTGTTTTCAGTAAAACTTCAAAAGATACCGAAAATTTACAGAATTGTAACTGCTATACCAAAATTCTTTCAAAAGATTCTTTCACTTCAGATTCAGCAATATATAGATTTCAGAAACTTAGGAATTCAGAGCAACACTTTTAAAATCCTGTAGTACAGTTCCCAAATGTTACAAAAATGTAACACAAAATATATATGTAATCAGCCACATAAATTAAAAAATAAGTCATGATTCTATTTTATGTCAACATTGAGAAGTATGATCTTCATCAAAAATTTAATAAAAACCTATTACTATTATGTTAAAATTATCTACATTGCCTGTCTTAAGTATAATTTTGTCATTGCTTTAACCTCAGAAAATATTTTTGAGTGTGCTACATAGCTCTGATCTACTTGGTTCTTCTTTTGCCAATCTGGAACACACACAGAATAAAGACTAGAATTAGGCATTTAATCTGTCCAGCCTATTGTCTCACAAAGAGTTTGAAGGTTGGTAATAGATTAAAAAAAAGCACTAATATGTATCATAAAGTATTACTAATTTAATTCAATACTAGTGAATTTTTAAAAATCCAACTAAAATACAAGTTTCTTGTGGGAAGGACATTTGTTGTTTTATCTTTGGCACCTAACTGCAGATACATTCACTTAGTAAGTAATAAATCATGAATTTCCATAAGGTAAGAGTCATATTCATCTCTGTCTTTCACAAAACAAGGTTACCTTCTAGAAAAGTATCACTCTGGTTAAAGTATGTATTCATGTATGTATGTATGTATGTATGTTTACTTATTTACTTATTTATTTTAAGGCAATATTAGGACAATGCCTTGCGAAAAATTCAATCTAAATAAAATTACACAGTTCTCAGAAAAACGTAGTATAATACGGATACAAATACATCACTGCCAGCAGAACTGAAATAAAAACTCAAGAAAAACTAAGAGAAAGGTGCTTAACTCTGCCCTAGGTCATGGGATAAAAAAGTTCATGATGAAAAAAAGTAATTTATTACCAGAGAAGACACATGACAAGTTGAAATTCGAAGGATAAATAGAATCTGAGAATTGAACACTCAGAAGACACACTTGGGGTAAGGGTACAGAGGACAAAACTTTGACAGAGTTTGTTGTATTCCAGTCTAGAGTCAAAACATTATTCTAGCTGCTAGAGAAAAAGCAAGGAATATAAAAAATATACATGGTTCTTGTTTTTCATGAAACTTGCATTTCTAGCCAATGGGACAAAGACCAAGTAAATGAGTAATTTTGGAGAGTGCAATGTATTATGAAGCAAGTAAAATAGATTATAAAATAAAAGATAACAGAGGATCTGGAAAATCTAGCAAAAGGAACAGTTGAGAAAAGCATTTCCAAGAAAAAAAAAAAAGACCTATAAACTGAAGTTAATATAACACAAAAACGATCAACAAAGGTCTAATCATCTAGGTTCTCGCTATAACTGCAGGAAATCCACTGGGTGGTATAAAGAGGGAAATGCTAAGGGTTAACTTCCATTTCCATCTACGAAAGATTTCTCTTTGTGCTCTAGTTCTAAGAAAGGACTGGAGATGGGGGAGATAGGAGAAAAGGTTAATTCACAAAAGAAATGAGGAAAAGGAAAAATAAATGGTAAGAATATTTAATATAAAATACAAGTTAGAGGCAGAAGACTGACAACTGATGGAGGGCAAGGAAAAAAATACAACCCCAAGATTCCCAGTCTGAGCAAACAAAGGGATGGAATTTTATGTAATGTAGATAACTGGATAGAAAAACTGAGACTGAGGTTTTAGATATTTTAAGTTTGACTGCATATTAAAAACACAAAAAGAAATTTCAATATTACTGAATGGAAGCATTAAATGCCAAGTAATCAGTGAACTCAGGAATTAAAAGGTAGAGGCAAGAAGATTAGGAACTTACAGTCATCCTCAGTTACAAGGCAAGTTTGAAGCTAACCTGGGCTATCTCTTCCAGAAAACAAAACAAAAACAACAAAGAAAAAAAAAGCTAAAAGACAATAATAAAACAAAACAGCCAATTAAAAGATATAAGAGCAGAAGAAGCAATAGCATGCAGGCTTATGGGAAGACAAAAACAGAAAGATCAAGTTGGAACCCTAGAACATTCTGACCACCTGAAACAAAGCAAAGGAATCAGTTTAAACATTAACAGTGAAGAGAAAAATCAATAAAGCCCAGCTGAAACAACAAACTAGGGGGTTCTGGGGTGGAAAGAGGAGAGAGGTCACTATATGGGAGTCTCCAGGAAGAGCAGAAGCAGCCAGGACGAGACTAAGATAGAAGGCTATTCATGGTGTCCCTGGCAGTCCAATATTCTGGCAACAGGAGGAAGCACCAGAGACTGACACATTCATATTTGGTACATCTGCTCTGGGGCCTGAATGCTGTGGATACCCATTACCAGGTGTGTTCCATCCTCTGGTCTACCCACTATAAAGTGCTTATCTCAGGTCATGGCTTTGTCCAGAACAAAAGGGTTATTTGCAAGTATGCAACCATGACCAAGGTGGCTGAGCTAAAAGGTCACATAGCCTGGGTTCTGAGTCTTACCATGAGTCCAGATGGAGCCACAGTGGCATCAGCAGCAGCCAATGAGACTCTATGGCTATGGCACTGCTTTGAGTTGGACCCTGCCCTATAGCAGGAAGGAGTAGGGATAGGTAGCAAAAAAGTATAAGTATAATAAAGGAGAGAAACGTGTGATAGGTTAAATGGACAAGACTTCTTCTCCCATAAGTCCAAAGGCAGAAGCAAGGGATAGAGACATTTCAATTCCTGAAGTCTGTTCTTACACTAAGAATAAGCACAGCCTCCTAATAATGTTGCAGCCTGGGTCAAAAGCCCAGTGAACTACCAGAGTGTGACCCTTCCAAGCAAGTCACTGCCCACATAACAGAGCAGGCTCCAGGAAATGCATCTCAAATCTGAGATCTCCCTTAATCCTGAGACATAGTGTTAAAACTTGGATCTGAGATGTAAACACTAAGACACCTGTATAGAAAAGGCTTGGTGTCCAGAAAGTGGCATTTTGGGGTAGTGGAAACTTTGGAGGATGGGACCTATTTTCAGAAAGCAAGATATGGCTCTCCTCCAGCCAAGCAGGATGCCCAAAGGGGAAGAAAGTGGCCTTGCTGTCATCAAGAAATAGGAGGCCAAAAAGGTGGTCAATCCTGTGTTCAAGAAAAGGCCCAAGAACTTTGGCATTGGGCAGGACATCCAGCCCAAAAGAGATCTAACACGCTTCGTTAAATGGTCCCGCTACATCAGGCTGCAGTGGCAAGAGCCATCCTCTATAAGCAGCTCAAAGTACCTCCTGCCATTAACCAGTTCACCAGGGCCCTGGACAGGCAAACAGTTACTCAGCTGCTTAAGCTTGCCACAAGTACAGTCCAGAGACAAAGCAAGAGAAGAAGCAAAGGCTACTGGCCCGTGCTGAAAAGAAAGCTGCTGGCAAAGGGGACATCCCAACAAAGAGACCACCTGTGTCCTCTGAGCAGGAGTCAATACAGTCACCACCTTGGTGGAGAACAAGAAGGCTCAGCTGGTGGTGATTGTCCATGATGTAGACCCCATTTAGCTGGTGGTTTTCCTGCCTGCCCTGTGTTGAAAGATGGGGGTGCCCTACTGCATCATCAAGGGAAAGGTCAGGCTGGGTCACCTGGTCCACAGGAAGACATGCACCACTGTTGCCTTCACACAGGTTAACTCGGAAGACAAGGGTGCTCTGGCTAAGCTGGTGGAAGATATTAGGACCAATTATAATGACAGATATGACGAGATTCGCAGCCACTGGGGAGGCAACGTCCTGTGTCCTAAGTCTGTGGCTCGAATTGCCAAGCTGGAAAAGGTAAAAGCTAAATAACTCACCACTAAAACTGGGTTAAAAAATGTATTCTAAGTTTTCTGTACATAAATATAATTACAAAATTATCTTCCATCTTAAAGAAAGAAAGAAAGAAAGAAAAGAAAGAAAAGAAAGAAAGAAAGAAAGAAAAGAAAGAAAGAAAAGAAAAGAAAGAAAGAAAGAAAGGGTCATATAGGAGGCTGCCTTTGAAAGGGACATTGGGATCCTGGCTTCTCTTCCTCTCCCTCCCTCTCTTTCCATCCCTACTCACTCCCATACTACCTTATCACAGGCCTAAAAGAAACAAGGTCAATCATGCATGAACTAAAACTTTTGAAACTATGAGTCAAACAAAACTGTCCTCTTTATTAAAGAAGGAGGAGGAGGAGGAAGAGGAGGAGGAAGATGAAGAAGAGGAGGAAGAAGAGGAAGAAGAAAGGCCTAGGATGGACGACTACAAAATATATGCTATAAAACTCAGAATTTCAAATTTTTTACTATTTTAGATTTAGAAATGAATCCATTATTTATGGTTGCCTTTTTGCAAATTCTTAGATTTGTTTCTTGATTTTGATTTAGGCTAGTCTCACAGGACCAGCATCAAGTATCATACTATTTAGAAGAAAAGTATTTTAGTTTTGTAACTTCTGGGTAGCAGTAGAGATGGAGCATATACACACAGAGACACAGGCCTTAAACTGCTAGGGAATTAGGGAGCCTGATCTGAACGTTTGCTCTACCAAGGTCAGCTGGCAAGTCAATCATTCTTTCAGAAGTATTTGATGATTACCTAAAATATCTGAAGCCCAATCTTTAGACATGAGTACTCTGTAAATACTGTTTCCTCTTCTGGAAAACAAAAAGATATTTTTCCTTTATAGGACTACAAATATTAAACTTTAAAGAGCCCAAGAGTGAATTTTTATTGCATAAGTTATAAGGTAGCATATTCTAACACTTGAGAGATGCTCAGACTTTAAAATCTTACAATAACAGAGCAGCACAAACAAGAAGTGCTTTTTGTAGCAACTATTCTTCATGATTTATCAGTTTGTACAGGAGAAAAAATTTTCTGATGGAGTTGGGGAGAGAGCCTAGTAAATAAAGTCCTTTTTTCAGGACTAAGACCTAAGTTTATACCCTAAGAATCTAGGTAAATGGTAGACTACACTAAAACTTCAGCAGTGGATGTGGAACAGGGATACAGACAGGAATATTTCAGGTGTTAAATGAGCAGGCAACATATACCAAATAGCAAGCTCCAGTTTTATGATGATAGGCTATCTCAAAAAAAAAAAAAAAGGATGTAGAGTGCTAAAAATAAGAAAGACACCACCAAATTGACCTCTGGCCTTCATGCACAGGTGAAAACACCTACACAGAGCTTTCTCTTTTTTGAGTTTTTTTTTTTTTTTTTGTTTTTTTGTTTTTGAGACAGGGTTTCTCTGTGTAGCCCTGGCCATCCTGGAACTCACTCTGTAGACCAGGCTGGCCTCGAACTCAGAAATTCGCCTGCCTCTGCCTCCCAAGTGCTGGGATTAAAGGTGTGCGCCACCACCGCCCAGCCAGAGCTTTCTGATAATGGAACATACTTGTATATCAAACCTAACATTACCCAGAATCACAGTTTTATTTTATTTTTATTTCTGCTGTTTGTGGGGGGAGGGTATTTCATAAAAGTCTTATTTCAGGTTGATCTACTGTAGGACCTTGAAAGGCAGCCTGGTTTCTGGTCAAGCACAAGTTGGAAACCTCTGGAGACCCCAAGTGACCCCATGGGCCCCAGGTGCGACCCAAGTGATCCTAAGGGACGGCATTTGCCACGCCCCCAGACTCGGCTCCTGATACAGGCCGCAGCCCTCCATAGATTTGTGTCTTTCAGTCACATAAGGGCAACTCCCCTACTAGCCCTCCATAAGTAGAGGGCATAACTATAGGCTTCAGAGCCTCAAGACAGATCTCCATATTAATTAGGTACCTAAAGGCCAGAAGGGCTTAGCCAACTCAGTTCTCCTTCCCAGACACTCCTCCTTGCAAAAGGTATTTAACCTCACGCCCTGAGAAACTAGGGTACAGTTTTTTCATCTACTTTCCGCCATGACAATAAACATCTTAAAACCATGGACTGTTTCTTTTCATCAGAATCTGCCTTGGGGAGCAATGGAGCAGGACTTCTGCTACAGAGCCACCATCTAATCTCCCCCAGAAGACCTTTCTGCATTCCCAGCCATAGTGACCACCAACCCAAGCAAGCCAGCTGTGACAAGTCAAGGACTCTCCCCGCAATGGCCCAGCCGTAGCTTCTCTTCCCATCTCCCTTTCAGCCGTGGGCCAATTCAGCCCTTGGCCCCACTTTGTTCTCAGGTCTTCCAAGGCTCTCAGCAGAGCCTGGATGCCCAAGAGCCTGAGAACCAGACGATCCCCAGCCTCGTAGGCCCGGGGACCCCCAGCAGTCCCCGAGGACCTCGAACTGCTCTTCCCCATCCCTGTGGCTTCCATAGCCCGCCCAGGCGAAGCCAGCCCAGGCGTTGCAATTAAACTTGTGACCCGCCCCCCTCCCTGAGCAAGCCCGGTGGCGGGGCATACGCGGGACTCCCCACTTTCACCCAACAATCTACCATATTCATGATCCAAGGGAAAATGAATTGTCTGTTGATGGCAACATTCTCCATCTCAGACTCTAGCCTGGTTCATTTGCCTCATCATCAACAATTAACAGTTAGTTGGTCTTCCAAATACTAAAGTATTAAGAACTTCATGTCAACTACACAAAATTATAATCACATCAATTTCACAAAGGAAATTGTCACTACTTTTCTTGTTCAATGTCACATGCACAAAAATGTAGTATTTTTTAAGGACTAACTACAGAGATTACAGTCATGATTTGCCTATGGCATTTAGAAAGTGAGTCCAGTAAGATCATATCTCTGCCTTTACTAATTTTACTAAGAAACAGGCAGAGGAACATATTTTTACATGTAATATTATGTTCTACAATTCCTAATATTGATTTTCCTATAGTGTTAGCTACAAAAACACTTTATTTTATTTTTTTTTTTATTTTTTTTTTTTTTTTGGTTTTTCGAGTCAGGGTTTCTCTGTGTAGTCCTGGCTGTCCTGGAACTCACTCTGTAGACCAGGCTGGCCTCGAACTCAGAAATCCGCCTGCCTCTGCCTCCCAAGTGCTGGGATTAAAGGTGTGCGCCACCACCGCCCGGCTCAAAAACACTTTAAAAATACGTAATTTTATTAAAAAATATTTCCACAGAAACTAACATGAACAAGATGTTTTGTTTTGTGTCCTTTTTTTTTAAACACAGAGTCAAGGTTGTAAAGAATATATTGCATGGTTTTATTAATCTGAGAGGGTTGGTTACCTGAGCAAAATGCTACTAACTGGAAAATCTAACAAAAAAGTTGGAACCTCAGTCATTGAATCTAGGAGCAATTTTCTCCTTAATAGTGTCTTGTAACAGACAGGTAAGTTAGCCATAGTTAGGTGCACCCACAGTTTAGCAGTCTCTCTTGTGAGGCAAAGTCCTCCATTCTGTTTCAACAATGGACCTTTAACCTCTAAGGAAGATTGTCAAACAAAATGAATTTTTGACTACGAGACATAACTGCTCCTGACAGTATCCCCATTCCAATTCAAGGAAGGTGATGAACATCAATACCTCCATGTGGAGTTGCTTCAAGTGTGCAAGGCTAACGACCCTAATACCCTAATTTTATCTGCAGATAGAATGCTGTCCAGAAAGGACAAGTGGATGCAGGATAAGTGATGCCTAAGCTCTGACAAGACAGGGTAAGCTATACCTTCAAAATTCCTGTTTCACTTAAGGTCTATCAGATGTTTTGGGACAGAAAGCTGAAGATAGATGCTCCAACATTATAAGAAATTTTGGGGACTGTTTAGGCGGTTAGATGTATGTCATTTCTATAGTTTTGGAAGCTGTGTCTTTGTGTTTCCAGCATACTCAGGTAATATTTAATCCCTTCTCAAATCTCTGACAAGGTTGAAGACTAGATAGTCATAGTCTCACAATTAAACTTAAGTTGTTTAGTGCTGAAGATGTTCTAGATTTAAAGGGATGGTTTTCAGATGGTAATACACATTAAAATCAAACATGATAGAGGTACAAAATTGTAAACTCTTTAAGTTAGGATAGATGATAAAATACTTTATCTACATTGCCAAATATAATGGGATGTTATAAGTGTATATTATATCTTATAATTTGCATAACTGTTATAATTATATTCAATTTATATCTGAGAGAAGAGCCCTTTAATGGACAAAAAGGGAGAACTGTTGAGGTTTTATCTTTTACTGTCTATTGTAATGCTAAGTATGGGCTCCCAAGACCTGGAGTCTACACATAGCCCCTGTGACCCTACCCCAAGTTATTTCTGATTGGTGAATAAAGATGCCAACAGCCAATAGCTGGGCAGAAAAGACATAAGTGGGGTTTAGGTTTCCAAGGCTTGGATCAGAGAAAAAGAATGTGCAAGAATGAGAAGGAGAAGTCACCATGGGTTAGCTGAGACATAAAAACCTAGCCCTGTGGGCTAGCCAAATGGAGTTATAAGCAGCCCAGATAAAACACAGTAAGTAGTAAGTAATAATTTTGGTTTATCGATAGGAACGTAGATTCTAATAGTATGGAGGCTAGGTATCTGCTCAGTTCATGTGGTGATTAAGGCTTATTAAAAATATAAAAGCTGTGTGTGTCCTTCATCTGAGAACTCAATGATGTAAGGCAGGGAAGAAACCTCAGACTGACTGGGATTTAAATAATTTCTACAACAGTAAAAAATAATACAATGCTCTTAAGTGTCATGTTTCCTCTTCAATTTAAAAGAAAAAGGTAAAAGGCAAATAAGTAAACTTTATGCTTATTTTAAAAAGATTTTATGTATGATACCAGAAGTAACCATGCAAGAAAGCCCAAGAGGCCTCAACCCTACACAAAGAACTACAGGCAACTAAGGACTGCTGAGAACAGAAGAGAACACACTAACTGCTTATCTAATACCAATGGTCAACCCTGAAAACATATATAAATACAAACATCATTATAAAGACTGAGCAGGTTATATTTAGTAACATTTATGTATTCATACATATGGGGGAGGAAGAGAGACTGAGCAGGTTTTATTTAGAAGTATTTATGTATACATATATACATGTAACAATAATAAAAAGGAGGATATGAATTTAAAAGAGTGCAAAGAGGAGAATATGGAGGATCTGGAGGATCTGGAGGGAGTTAAGATAAGGGGAAAATAATGTAATTATATTATAATTTTAAAAAGAAATAATTTTAAAATATAATTAATTTACAGAGAGAACATGTGTACCACACATATCGAGATCACAGGACAATCTGAAGAAGTTAATTCTTTCCTTCTACTAGGTGGGTAAAGGGCATCATACTCAGGTCCGAAGGCTTCGTATCGAGTGCTTGTTTGCTAGGCTATCTCACCAGCCTTGAACTAGGCAAACTTTTCAAAAGCAGTACAAATGTACGCTCAATGAAAGAAACGATTTTACTTGAATATAACATATGTACTCTCTTTATTATGTTTTACCATTGTGATTTTTCTTTCAATTAGAATATTTATACTTATCAACAAAGATATGTTTTGGTTCCTACAGACAAGAGTTACTAAAACTATTAGTGTTTGCCAATAGACTAAAACTAATGTTTAAAATATAATCAAGAGGCAAAGTAATAAACATTTTACATATAGTTTATCATAATTATTTTAATGTATTCATTAACTTTTCTTTAAGAGCCAGCATCACTACAGTGTCTGGGTTTGGCTCCAAACTCCTAGAATCAAATGATCACTGTCTTAGCCTATCTAATAGCTGAGGTAAAAGGAACAAGTAACTGCATCTAACCACTTTCTTCATTTTAAAACTATGAAGAGAGCAATATTGACTGTCTTCGATCAATAGTAAAAGTAATCATAAGATCCTCTCAGCAATTCTTTCATTCCAGAATCCCCTCTGAAAGTCTTTAATATGAAAACGATTCAGTTATTCTAAATCATAGCCTGACTGCCTATTCATTTTCAGTTATTCTAAATCATAGCCTGACTGCTTATTCATTATGAAAAGATCTAGAGAAAAAACTCACTGTTTTAAGTTATAAATCCACCAAAATCAAACAAAGTAGAAAATAGAAATTTACTCTTAAACTTCAGGGCTAAATGTTCATGTCCTTCCCAAAATTCAGGTTAAAATTTTAATTCCTAGTGTGATATACAATATTTGAAGGTGGGTGCTTTGTGAAGTAATTAAACTTAGATGAAGCTATGAGAGTTTCATGACCAGATTAGTATTCTCACAAGACAACTAAGAAAGTAGAGACCTTTTCTATTCTAACATATCAAGCCAGGATAAAGGCCCTTAATAAGAAGTGAATCTATTGGTTGGCACCTTGATCTTGGACTTTTTCCAACCTCTGTAAGTATGAAAAGCAAATGCTTGTTATTAAAGTCACCCACCTAACCATATTTTGCTACAACAACCCAACTGACTATGTAAAGTGTTTTACCGTTTCTGCATCAAGGAAAAGCCAGTCATTAGTTTAATTTAGGCTTTTGAACCTGCTATTAGACTTTTTTTTTTTTTTTTTTTTTTTTTTGGTTTTTCAAGACAGGGTTTCTTTGTATAGCCCTGGCTGTCCTGGAACTCACTCTGTAGACCAGGCTGGCCTCGAACTCAGAAATCTGCCTGCCTCTGCCTCCCAAGTGCTGGGATTAAAGGCATGCGCCACCACCACCCGGCTCTAGTTTTTTGTTTTTGTTTTTTTTGTTTTGTTTTTTTTTTTGTTTTTTTGGCTATTAGACTTTTAAGAATCGGAAAATTATGGCATATAAATTAAATTTCCTTAATAAGGTTTAACCACATTATCAGTGCTTACGTAATCTGGTAGCCGCCATTCTTCCAACTAAATGTGCACAGAAAAACTACAATATACTTTCAATCAGTCTACACAGAAATGGGAGTTTGTTGCCATTGCTACTTAAAATACTGTATGTCTAATGAAATCTATACATTGTCAGTAGTAAAACTGTACTCCTTACATTACTTATGTATGTAATAAGGACAAGTATTAACACCAGCAGACACTGAAAGTATCATTCCATTTCTGTTCTGTAATAAGGTTACATTTCCTTTCTTGAGCTGAATACAGATAGATCACTACATCCATTTATATTAGATTTTGCTATTTAATCATAGTCTAATAACTGAAGCCAGAATAGTAACTTATTTAAAACATCAGAAAATTTTATAATAAAATGTTCATCGTTTTAGAAAAATATAATTTGTATCTTTCTAAACAAGATTTTCTTTTTGTCTCTTTTTACTATTTTGTGAACTACAATTATCTTTTTATCCTTTGAGATACATAAGATTTTGAATTAAAAAGCAAAACACATGTAATTTAAATTTCTATTCTAAACGAGTCACATGAGGTCTTGTCAACAAAAGACCAAATTTACTATAATTATAGATTATTTACACTAAAACAAAATAAGAAATCAATATGTAAATGTAATGTTTGTTGTAGCTAATGCAGCCAGCAATGACAGATTAGGTTCAAATAGCAATCAGTTTGAAAATCTGGCACGTATGTAAATGAGCTAAGGCCTTGATGTTTACATATGATTGTATTTCATTGAGGATTTTAAAATTGTCTTAGGAACAGCATAAAAATAAAATGTTAATCTTTCCACTATAAATATGACTTGAGCTATTATCATAACCAAAACAAGGTTTTGCTTTTGTCCAGCTAAACTAATATACTAGCAATTCTTAGCTGAAGATTACATCATTCTTAATTAACACTCTGCTACAGTTGTTAACATCCTCCAAGACACCATGTTATCATCACCACAAGTTCTGTAACAATCTTAAAACCATGTTTAACAAAGGTTGGCCTCTGAGTCTGCAGCTACTTTTAATTGCTTTCCTTGCTGACAATTAAATAAGTCTAGATAAACAAACATTTCATTTTACATAATTCCTAATAACATTTTTCAAGATAATTTCAAATTCCAAGTGGCCTTATGTCTATAATTACAGTTTATCAATACAGTGATATATTGTATTCAACAAAATGACTTAACCAACAGTATGTAAGATTAATCAAAACATGATAATTAGTGGTGATACTGATGTATTGTGATCTACACAACTGCAAAATAGTAAAAGCGTATAAACGTAATTCCATTTGTTGAGGGAAAATATAAAGAAATAATTATATTTGAAATGTATTAAATTTCTTGCTTCACGAATTAGTGAGCAATTTTCTGACTGACCATTAAAATAAGTTCCCATCATAGAGAATACCTGCAGCTCTTTTTCAAAGTGTGATGCTAACAAGCAAATCTCAGTAGTCACCAACCTATCAATAGGCAGTAAACTGTATAAATGGATTTGGTGCATCACTCTAATTAGATGTGCTGTGGCCGCCATTGATGTTTTAATTGGGGACAGGTTTCTTTTTTCATCCAGAATGTCTTCTTCTTAAAATGAGCCACTTTTAAAGATCTCCTTATTAAAAACATTTACTAACTTAAAAAGTCTAATAATAATGTCAATTAGAATTAAACTTACGAGAACAAAGGTATAGGAATGTGGTCAAATATGACCTTGATTCTTTTAAACTGGTATTTTGTTCTATTTTCTTAAGTATTTCATGTGTGTTTAAGTTATTCAAATCTGCTACAGCTTATGAAATCAGTAAATATATCTGATACACAATTATGACTCATCTGTTTTTCTTTCTAATTTTGCTGACTTGAACATACAAGTCCACAATTACTGTTTTGTATGTATTACTGGCAAATTGTTCCTTGATGCTATTTGCCTTAAAATGAAGTTCAAGTATTATTAACATTATTATACTGCATTCTTTTAAGTAATATTAGCCTAGAGTACTTAGGCATTACTTCTTCCTCTTTTGTTTTCCATTTTTTCCTGCAATTATCTTAAAGGAATTTTTGAAGATCCAAATTTAGAATTTCTGTCTTGGCCCTAACTGACCTCGAATGAGCTACATTGCTTCAAACTCTGCTTTTAAAACTGGGACTAAGGAGACTGTGGGCATACTCTACCAGACTAGGCTGAGGGCAACTGCTTTTAATAAAAAAGAGTTTAATACCATCTTATTTACAGATATTGTTAATATATTTGATTTGTCTTTCCATTGAATGATGTTTTATTCTACTATTGTTTTTAAATTCCTATCTATTAATACATCAACTAAGTCTTTTTCTAGATGAATTTAGGTTGCTCTCTTCAGTGTCTACCACTGTTAGTTGTGATATGGATACCTAGGCTTATGTTTTTAAGTATGGACTAAAGCTAATCAGAATGTCTACAACCTTCTAAACATGTCATATCTCTGTCCTCACCTCACCTTGCACTCAACTTCCTCAGTGCAAAATGTTTAAAAATATTTATTATGATTTACTATAAGGATTTAGGGAAAATACTGTGTGCAAAGGGCTTGGCAGAAATGACAATATTATGTCACTATCCCTTATCAAATACTTTACATTTTTTTTGAAATTCCTTCTGTTCTTTGAGAAATATATATTTTTCAATTTTTTCATTTTCTATAATTTGGACTTTGTCATTCCTACTATAACTATTAAAATCCAGAAATCAGAAATATTCTCCAATTTGGCACCAACTGTCTATCTACCTTTCCTACTGCCTGTTAGCTAACTTGATTTCAATACTTAATCCTGGACTCCAATCCTGTCTCCCTACTCAGAAGTGACCTTGGGAATTACCCCTGGAATTCATATGTTGAAGTCTTAAACTCCAATTTCATGGTATCTGAAATACGGTCTTAAGGAGCTAATTCAGGTCATAAGGTTGAAGCCTTAATCCAGTGGGATTGATGTTCTTATAAGAAGAAAGAAAAAAACAGTTCACTCACTTTTTCTTTCCCTGTCAAGCAAGGATATTGTGAGAAATTGGCAATCTACAAGTCAGGAAAATGTCTTCATTACAAACTGACCTAGTCTACATTTCTGTCTTGACTGTAAATCTAAAGTACTAAAATTATGCTGCCAAACCAGTCACTTTATTCTATTCTGTTACAGATGCTCCGGCAGACTAACATTCCCATATGCCTTCCAGAACCAGGCTTTGTTTGTTTTACTTGTTCACATTTGCTGTCTTGTTTGCCTCCTATTCCAAGTATTTCTTCTCCTTAAACTTACTTCCCTTTACAATCAAGTTCTCTGTGGATATAATGTGTTTTCATTTCTCACCTACTCTTTAAAATGTACTAAAATCCAATTCTCACTTCTACTCTACCAAAATTTACCTTAACAAAACCAATCAAATTCCCAACTAAATGACCTTTCTAACAATCATCATGGCAGTTCCTACCTCAGCACTTCATACAGTCTTCACTTGAGACTATGCCTATGTGGGTAGTGATACAGGTTTTCTGGAAAGGGATGAGTCAGTTCTAAACATCTAACTCTGAATTATATGTGACACATAAATGAAAACCTCAGAGAAAACTGGAACATGAGAGTTTGTAAATACAAATTTCTTTTATGAGGTTATTTAAATATCTTTTAAAAATGAAAGGTTGAAAACAGATTCCAAGAGGTATAATAAGAGAGACCACTGAAAAAAGAACTCCCAAGGATATCAATGTTTAAAGCAAATGAGAAAAAAAATACTACAGAAGAGACTGGATCAAATTGAGTTTTAGGGTTAGAATAAGCAATGACGGATAATTAATAAAATTATCTGGAACGGAAAGAAAAATTTTAAAGGCCCACTACTTTTAATGAATAGGCTATAAACTTATTGAGAACAGAGCTTGTCTTTTATCTATTAATTAATAAAAAATATTCTGATAAACTGAATCATTCTGTAATAATGAAACATGTGTAAGTAGCATTTCCCCTTTTATAATTTTATTATGATTATAAATTTCATTTGCAGTTGTGCCACAGGGATAATACAGCACACTTTCAACATTCCTGAACTCTATTCTTACAGGATGTAAATGCTTTCAACTGTCACAAAGATTATGACTAAGACCATGTGTTCATACATCTTTGTTCCTGGGAATACCACAGTCAAGCTATATGCATATGACTCTGTCATATCCCTGCAAATGCTAATAAACTCATGATTTCACTTCCCTGAAGGAAAAAAAAAAAAGACTTCACTTTTAAATTCTCAGCTTGAAATTATGTTTTTTTTAAAACCAAGATTTCCATTAAAATAATTCTGAACTCAATTACAAATGTTCATATTATAATTTATATTGTTATAATTTTTGGTACCAAAAAGAAATTGTCAATACAAAGACTCAATTACCAGGCACCCCCTAGTGGCAATAAAATCAAGATAGGAAGGTGAGACAAGAAGGTAGAATCTTTACAGTTCTGATCAAAACTTGAAGAAAATCATCGGTCAGTACAATTTAAAAGCATGGTAATTTATATCTGTTTTAGTAAGTAACTTACAAAATACTGTGACTGAGAAAAAAATTCAAAGTTTTTATAAAAATGAATAAACATCTATAAAATGAGTTCTGACTTTTTAAGAGGTCTCAATTAAATGTGTATTAATACAACTTTTTCAATGCCATAAGTCTCTACATATGAACCTCAGAACTCAATACTACATCATTTGTCTATCTTTGAACTTTTCTCGTTCCTACACACGCAACAACATCATTGAAATTTGGTAAAAATCAACAAGCCAACTAAAAAACACTTTGTTTTATCACTAGTACACTCAATATATATAGGCCATTTGCTACATTCAATACTAACTACTAAATTAACATGCAACTAGATACCAGATCACTGTACACATGTACTGAGTTCTATGAGAACTAAAATAATAAGTCTCTAACCTAAGAGCCTATGCATGTGTTTTTCTAGCTTTGTCCTGTAGAACTCACTGCCTTTTCTTCAAAGTTGTATCTTCTTTGGCAATAAGAGACTAATGTTGCATTTATTCTTTCTCCTCCCTATAACCCTTCAATCAAAGAAGGGCCATTTGGTCCCCTACCTGAACCCCCTTAAGTGCTGGCAAGGAACTCGGAACCCTAAATACAGTATGTATCACTGAGCAATAGCTCTATTCTGTTTTGAATATTTTTAATATATAGGCATTTCCAACAGATTTTCTTTAAAAGAGGCATCTACCATAAATAAAATTAATAATTTCATCCAAATAGTATGAAAATTGATACACTTAACAGTTGCTAGTAAGTTAAAGCTTACATAAAATTTTTATTGGTTATAATAATACAAAACTTAGAGAAATTTCCCATCAATTTTTTTCCTTTCAGATTTCCAGGAAAAGTAAATACCTTACCCAGCATGACTGGATGTGGAAGGTGGTGGTAAGTCTGGTGTGAGGACATAAAGACTGTTGTTTTTTGGCAAGTGTAGTGATTTTAAGACCGTCTGGAATAGAAAAGAAGAAGAGAAAACAAAATTAAATGTTGTGTACATTAGTAATTTTTAGTAATTTTTACAATTTTTGAATGTTTTACAACTTTTAGGTTGGTCTTTCATCTTTTGGTAATTTTCTAAATATAACAGAAGAGCAGCTAAATCCAAACCATCTTGTTTCTGCTATTTTTACTGCAAATTAATACAAATCTGAGTATTACAGCATGATGAAAACTTTTAGCTCACAGGAGATGCATACAGATAAGAGCGCAGCTAAGAGTATCAATTTCTCCACTGAAGTACACTCACAGGAAAAACATTAGTAATGCGGGTTTTAGACCTAGGGCGGGGAAATCATAGAAAGCACCTCAAACCAAGGGTTCTTAAGGATGAGGAGCTGCAGCCTAAGAGGTTATGTAACTCTGATTATGGACTCTAGGTCACTTTATTCTGACTCAAGAGATCTTTTTGTTAAATCTTACTGGTGAGTCATACCCATATACACTGATTTATTCACTGTCACAAACTCCTACATTTTAGACGCCCGATCTTATGGTAAGCTCGTGCTAACATGTTTTCTAACAGCTATACACATTAGGAGATTCATTTTCACAACATGCACTCAGGGCATGCATTTAAATTCATCAAATTTTACTGCATTATCCCTCTGTACCAAGACTACCCTAATCGTAAGAGTAGCTAGAAAAACCTAGGAATCCTTATTTGGGGAAAGTACGGGGAAAGGCATTGTTTTAGTAGGATTAAAGTCATCTATTCAGTTGAAAATTAGAAGGTGGTAGTTTGGTTTTGTTTTGTTTTGTTTTAAACTAAAGATAAGGCAGGGAATGAGGATGAAGACTATGAGTTAGAGGAGCTTCATAATTTTAAATTCGAGAATCAGAGACTATGCTCATTGAGGGAAGGTTTGAAGGTAGCAAGCCAACAAACAAAACTACACAGACAAAGAGCACTTCAGACAAAAACAGCCAGTACAAATGTTTAAACAAATAAATAAATGTAATTTTTTAAGTTAAAAAATGGCAGAAATAATGGACTGAAGGCATGAGTTGGAGAATTGTTGGAGCTAGAATACTGAAACAAATGAATTAAAAGATGAAAACTACTCAGAAAAAGAAGGAACTTGAAATTAAGATGAAAGCTTCTGCCTTTGTTAATAGAATATTAAAAGCATGCAGAGATGAGTGAAGCAAAGTATAATGAAAGACTTTTATAGGGAGAAGGTCGAAGGAACTAAGTGGCCAGTGTAAGAATAATTTACAAGATACCGAAATTAGTAAGAGGGGCTAGAGACCGCTCAGCAGGTAAGTGTGCTTGCTGCTCTTGCAGAACCAGAGTTTGGTTCCCAGTACCTCGGCCAAGCGGCTTCTAACCATCTGTAACTCCATCTCCTGGGATCCAACACCTTCTTTTGGCCTCTGGAAGAGCTATACCCACAAGTGCATAGACATAAGCAAAAAAATAAAATAAATCTTTTTTTTTTTTTTAAAATGGCTAAGTCTTGCTAGAATTTAGAATTAAATTATTAAGAATTAAGTCAAAGAGTAATTATGAGCCAGAAGCTAATAATCATAAAGAAATAGGGGATGATAATTTTATTAGGCTATCAAAAATTCACAGCTGAAGAAATTCTGATAGAAAAGACAGATAATGATCTAGAGCTAAAAATAAAGACACATATTTTGCTATTTATTTCAATTGTATAAGGACTGCCAAAATAAAACTAACACTAAGAAGACTGCAAAGGAACCAACTTCTTGAGGAAGATGGCTTTCACTCAGAAGACAGACAGAAAATGAAATGTACATGAAAGAGTTTAATAAAAGTAATTTTGCTAATGATGTATTAGTTCCATGGCACATAGCAAAAAGGCTTATAGCACTGTAGAGGAAGGAAAGATAAGACAGGTATAGGATGTACAGACTATGAAGATTCAGGAGAGGAGTGATTTGGAAATCTCAAACTCCTTACAATGATTGGCTTAAACAGGTAAAGGGTACCAAAGTCAATCCTGGCAGGAGTCAAAACAAATAATAATGGCAAGGCTGTAAGTGTTAAAAAGCAAGGAGTGCTTAAGGAATCCTTAAGTAAGGATTCCTTAATTCTGCAGATGAAGAAAAAGACACCTGGAGAAAGGTGATCTTACCCAAGCAGGCCACAGGAAGAACTTTTAACTGCTCCATGAGAGGGCCCATCTTACTAAGTGCAGTCTTAAATAAAAATAAATACCCTAATTATTTACATTAGAATGACATTTCTGTTGTATTCCACTTCTTTTTCTTCTCCTTTTTCTTTATGTTTTCTATTGCCCATTCAATTAACTTCACAACCTATTAATGGTTTATGGTGCATGGTTTGAAAACAAACACAATACACAATTACCTATAAGATTACAACCTACCAGGATACATGAAAATCTGAAATTTTATGTTAAATATGGAACATCCTTTTGAAATTGATGTGTTCTCTCAATAATGTTAGCATGCAAACAAAGTGTATATACTTATACACAGGAAATTTATCTTTATCTTTCATCTTTTATTACTTTGTGAATTAGAAAAATATTCTTAGCACTCAATCAAGTCATTATTCTACTTTTGTGAATCTACTATCCAATCAGTCTCTATCAAATCTTCCCCATCAAAACATATAAGGCATGATTAAATAAAATGGACCCTTTCTTTAGGCCATTTATTCATGTATTCATCCATGAACCTTTATTTGATACCAATATACCAAGAATTCTATCTACACTGGTGACAGAAACAGTTATGACCCTCTTTTTTTTGTACTGATATGGTAGGAAATCATGGGATGAGAGCCAAATGAGAAATGTCTATTGCGCAGGTAGTATAAAGCTAAACCTCGAAAGAAAGAAAGAGCCATTTACGTAAAGATTTAGAGGTAATAATGGTTCCAAAGAATTGAACAGTATCTGTCAGGAATTATGTAAAAAGTTCAATCCTAGTAAAAAGATTTTTAAATAAGCCATGGCATAGAAGCTGAGGGTAAAAAATCTCAATGGGCACTTGTAAAGTTGAGAAAGGTATAAAAGCTGTATTTCAACAAAAGCGCAATGTTCTTCGATTCATGTTTTCAAAAGATCATTCTGGCTGCTAAGCTCGGAGTGAACTAGAAGTCACCATAAAAAGAAGCTAAGAAAACAATGGTGATATTACATTAGTCCAGGTAGAGATACTAACAGTCTTCATTAGGCAGTTACAATAAAAATACTGAAAAGTATCCTTGGTTAAGAAATATTTTAGAAATATGATCAATAGAACTTACCAAAGTATACTTTGTGTATTTTGTGAGGTGTTGTGAGATAAAGGAAAAGACTCACAACCATTAGTTTTTGTTTTACCAGTGGCTACACAAGGCTGACTTTATTGAAGAAAACTAGTAAAACAAACAAACAAAAACAAAAAAACAACATAGGAGAGAATCAAGAGTTCTCTTTAAAAGCATGTTTGTGTAAGATGTCATTAAAATATTTGTGAATGAAGTTGGTTATGGTGACTGCACATCCATAATCCCAGCACCTGGGAAGGGGAACAGTACATTATGTGGTAAACTGCCTCGTGTTGTTTGAGCTCATCTGAGGCTGGCTTGGAAAGCAGGGCTGTCCCCCACTATTTCAAATCAAGCAGAAATGTCTCAAAATCTCTTGCAAGGTCTGGGAATAGACTGCACCCCCAACCCCAGCTACTGTGTTAAGGTAGAGAAGATAATAGCAAAACAGACTAAAAGGTAAAAACATTTGTCGTTGAAAACAGCTAGAAGGTAAAACATGTCAGCAGTTGTTACTAGTTCATCCATGGCATAAAAGTGGCTGCAGTAAAAAAGAAGAGCAGGAAGTCCAGCTATGGGAAGCTCAGCCATGTTGAAAAAGCTCAACTGTGAGCTAGCTCCAGAAAACTGCCCTAAACCTTCTGGTCAATTTTTGCTGGATGTTTCAAGCACAACATTTGATGATGTATCTCTGACAGTTGCTATTTGTCCTCTTATTTCAAAGTCTCACCTGAGGGGATACTCTGGATGGAGAACTCCAGCTGGCTGCCTTATAAAAGTTGATTTCTATTGGATGTTATGAGTATCCAATCTGATAACACCTTGCTGTCTATATATCTATCTTTTGTTATTTATTCTCTTACTTTGGTTTGCTACAAATTCTAATACTCATGCAAAACTGAAAATATAGCTATTGTAGAATATGCTCTAGACTATACAGAACAGAAGTGAAGACAGAAAGATATGGAATTCAAAGATATCTTTAGCTACTCAACGAGTTTAAAACCAGCCTTGGCTATATGAAATCTTGTCTCAAATAACCAAAAGCAGAGAGAAGAAAAGAGAAAAAGGAAAGAAAGAAGAGAAAGGGGAAGAAAAAGAAGATACGCAAATACAAGAGTTAATTGTCAACTTAGACATATAAATTCATTAAAGTATGGAATGAAAATATAAATTTGGAAGCAATCAAAAAATTGATGCCATGAGAATCACAGAAATCCTACATGTTAAAAAAAAACGTATATAATTGGAAGTATTGTAACCAAAAGACTGCCCAATTAAAAAGAATAATACCATAAGAACATTTTCAAAATGACCACCTTTCTATTAGCATCCTTTCTGATATCCTTTCTGAAAATGGATGTAATATTATTAGACTACCACAGGTTTCTCAATTAAAAAGAAACTAAATGATTTCATTCTTTCTGTTTATTTCTATCAACTACTCATTCATAGTTTTTAAAACCCTGTTTATCAGAATAGAAAAAAGCTAGGAGTGAAAATCTGTTAACAAGCAGCTTCCTAAGCTGCCCTTGATATGTACACCTCCCTTGATTTCAACCTGAGGACTACATAGCACCAAGAAGTAACAAACTAAGGACATGGACAAACCAAACTGTTTTTCTATGGTGTGCAAGTTAAAATAGCTTTTACATTTTTAAATGATTGGGGAGGAATCAAAAGAATACTTTATGACATAAAATTTTAAAACATTAAAATTCTGTGCCCATAAGTAAAGTTAGACTGAAGAAAGAGTTATGTTTGCTTTTCACAAATTGTCAGGGTGTTCTCACTCTTCAGGAATAGAGATAACAGTTGTAACAGAGGTTGGATAAGCTTAAATATTTACTCCCTGGCTATACAGAAGAGGCTTGCTGACTCCAGATATAGCATATCATTAACTGTATCAAAACTTTAAAGTTCTTGCCTAGACTCTGAAATTCTAGTAAATGTCTCTATGAAACATAATACCAAGTAAGTGTATCGATTATACATGTGTGCGTGCGTGTGTGTGTGTGTGTGTGTGTGTGTGTGTGTATGAATGATTTATAAATACAACTTACCACAAATCACTGACAAAATAATAAACCAAAAGATTCTATTTATGCCTGGCAAAGAAATATAGACTCAGTAATTATATAGGAAGATTCATAATTATTTCTACCTTGAACAAAACAAAACTTTAACACTAACTCACTTCTTTCTTTCCATTCCTGCTCTCTCTTAAGGAAAAAAAAAAGTGAAATATTTTATACATGAGGCTGTTTAAGGAGTCCATAACAATAGCCACTATTACTTGAAAACTATGGTACCTTCTATAAATTCTCAAGATATTAATTCAATCCATGCACCTGACACTAACCAAGGAAATGAAGAAATATTCTTACCATTTAAATTTTCCAAGTTTTAAAAGTTTCCTATTATCTTTGCTCCATATGCAATACTTGGCATAAATGTACACAGTGTATGTGACTTCTTTCAGGCCAGTAAGTAATTGGTCAGTAAATTATTATTCCAGGGCACTCACTGATACCCTAAGAGGTTTGAGAAAAAGGTAAATGCTCTCAAAAAGGTACCAACCTCCTAAAAGAAAGAATACTTAAAAATAGGAAAAACATGCCACATAGTGTTTTTATTTGCATACCTAAACTCATTTAAAACCATTACTGGCTGATACAAAATTATTTAACTTGAAAAATATTATCTGGGAATTAAACTAAATTACTACCACCAAATTTACTTCTGACATATGTAAATTATCCAAAAGTAATTTTTCATGATAAACATAGTGGTGCTTGCCAAATCCTAGCATTTGGGGGTAGGGGGGAATAAAGGCAGGAGGATCAGGAGTTCAAGGCCATCCTTAGCTACAAAGAAGTTCAAGTCAGCCTGTGCATCATGAGACCCTGTCTCATAAAACAAGCAAGCACACAAAGCTAAAAACCAACATTTAGGCATCAGTTAATCATAGAACTTAATTTTATTTTGTTTCTAGACAATTAAGAAACTCACACTGTCTTCCACGTCTCCAGTCTTCCAGCCTTTTAACAGCATTTTAGGAACAGGTATCTGAAGTTCATTTTCCAGAATCTGTTTAATCTCTCCTGTACAAATAAGAAAAGAACAAATGTAACTAACAAGGCAGTAACAATAATTGACTATATCAGGACATTAATATATGGTGTACAATATAGACTCAATGACATTTGATTGATGAATAATTGCTTAAAAATTAAGTACTCCAAATTTAAATTTTTTCTTATCAAATAATATGCTGCTCCATTGAAAAACTTGGGCTATAAAATGACAAAAAATATTTCACAATTTATTAAATAGCTAATTATAAACTTCACTTTTATAAAAGCATGGCTTTCTAAAAAGAAATAGATATCAGTGGTTAAGAATCTGAACAGAAAATAAACTAACAAGCAATATTGTTAGGAATCTAAGTGAAGCTATATTGTGTGACTTAGAATAATGTAATACTTGCAAGATACAAGCCAGCCACAAGGCACCTCTTGATATAAGCTAAGCCCAAGGCAGGTTCTGATATGTTAATGACCCAGCCCTAAGCTGTAAACACTGGTAGCCTGAATAATAAAAAAGATGGCACAACCTTGCTCCCAACACATCATCTTAAGCCTCTGTGCAGATTCTCAACAGCAAGGAGATTTTGAGATTGGCCACTGTGTGGCTCTGGTTCAGTTTCTCAGAACCATTTCATACATTCCTGCTGTCAGCACTAGCTGCTGGCCAAGGCTTTCAAGGACCTTCTGGAACTTCCAACAGAGTCATCTTCTGGGCCTGAGACAGCTTAAGTAATTCATAGCAGACACTGGTCTTAAGCTCTCAAACTCCCTCCTTAAGCACCCTCACCCAGAGAAGATTCCCCAGTGGAAGCCTGCAGCATTTCCTATTCATCCCATTAACCTCTGTGAGATGTCTACATGAGACTACCTTAATCTTGATAGTATCGAGGTATTGTAAGGAATGTCATCCTAATAGCTGAGTACCTTATAGCCCAAAGGCAAATCTTATGTAAACATTCTAATTCCAAGCCCCTTACAACCCACTAGATATCTACCATGTGCTCGGCACATGACTGGAGTGGTACATACATTACAAAACATAAGGTACCTCAGTATAAAGAAAATACATTTTGCAATGAAAATTAGGATTAAAAGTTTGCTTGAAAGAAATACAGTCACTTGCTTGTTGTTACTTCAGTATCTATAAAATAGAGGATAGCTCTGCCTAGCTCATCTACCCATGGGGTATAAGGATGAAACAACATGTCATATTTTAAAAAACTAAAGACAATATATGATCTAGAAGACAAATTAAACTGTGTTGAAACAACGCAGAGTTCCAGAAGAGGAATAAGGGGGATCTAGTGAAACAGCTAAAGGCTTTATCGGGCAGACAAAACCTAAATGCAGCATAAGTGAACCTGAAACCAGTCCAAAGCACAGCTGGATTGCACAGGATATTCAAATCAAAATGGTCAAGAACATCACTTAGTGAAGACAAAAAGCCTGAAAGGCTAAAATAAAATTAAATTAAAGAACAAAAGACTGAGGAGACACACCAAGGAAGTACAATTTTCTCATTGATTCACAAATTCTTCTGTAGATATCAATTCTACCTACAAGCGTATGGGTAGGTTTCAGGCATTCCATTGCTTTAAGCTGATCATTCAGAATGTGCAAATTTGTCTTATATCTATCCATTTGCCTATGATGACTTGCTATTAATCTATAATTTAAAAAAAACATATAATTCCATTGTTTTTATATTAAATAAATACAAAAGACTAAATGTTCAAACCAGAAAAACAAACTCATGAGGAGAAAATTAAATAAGAGAAAGAATTTTATATTACACCCAACTGCTTAATTCTGAAACAACATAAAAGAATCCTTCATGGCCTTGAGGACTTCTTTTTACTTTCTTTGAGAAAAGAGTGGGCCAGTAAGATAGCTCTATTAGTAATGGTTTGTGCTCTCAAGACTGAGGACCTGAATTTGATACCTGGTATCAGTATGGTAAAAGGAGAAATATGTGTTAGTATTCTGTCTAAACTCCACCCCCACAGTTACCTAGCAACAGCCAGGTAGCCCTGCCCACTATAAAAAGGGGCTGCTTGCCCCTCCTCTCTCTCTTGCTCCCGTGATTCCGCCTGCAGGCTTCCCTTCCCTCTTCCCTTCCCCCTCTCTCCAAGTGGTCATGGTCGGCCTCCATACCTCCCCCCACTCTGCTCTCTGCTCTCTTTCTCTCTCTGCCTCTACTACCCTCCTGGCTCCCTCCCCATGCCCTGAATAAACTCTATTCTATGCTATACTGTCCTGTGGCTGGTCCCTCAGGGGAAGAGATGCCTCGGCATGGGCCTGCTGAGACATCCCCATCATTCCACCATTGGTTTCCATCCTTACAATAGTCTTCTGACCATTACACGCATGCCGTGGTCTGTTCACATTCACACACACACACACAATAAAATGCAATTTTAAGTCATTTTGTACATTCTAGGTAGTGACTAGCCATCAGAAGTTGGGGGTTGGAAATCTGGCTCAAAATTGCACTTGCAGATGCATAAATCAATCTCAACTTCCAATATTGTCACTACTGACAAAATATTCTGTTTGTGGAAACAATAGAAAAGTGAGTCATATTTGTTACCCAACCACATATAGACATGGTCTTTCTTTCATGGATAAAGGTGCCATTTATAGAGCTGTACTTGTCTGGGCATATACATCTACAAGGCTGCCCAGTGCGGTCCTCTTTAAAGTTATCTCCGCCAGACACTTCTTTCTTACACTCTTGAAAACATGCAGGCTTCCTGACTTAAATGAAGTTCTTAGTAAGAGAGAGGAGAGGGAACAAAAGGTCTTAAAGTCCCCATTATTCATTGCAGAAGCCTGGATAAGACCAAAATAAAACTAAACACTTTTGTTCCACATGTATAGCGGAACAGAAAATAAAGCCAGTACACCATTTCTCCTCTCCCCTGCTTTTCTTAGTCTCTAAACAATTCTGTTAAATTCTCACTCTTCTCCCTTTTCCTATGAGATCAGCTTTGTTAGTGTCCATGTGGGAGAACATGTTATTTTTATCTTTCTGCATTTTGCTTAATATAATGTCCTGTATTTGCATCCACTTAGCCCCAGATAACAGGATATCATTCCTTTTTACTGAATATATTCCTTGTTTATATAACAATAACATATGTTCTTGTCCTGACATTTTTTAAACCTAAAATAATATAATTTAAATCACAGCTTTAAAAAAAAAAATTTAGTGTATATATGACAAGAGCAAACATGCCAAAGCATACATGTAAAAGTCAGAGGCCAGCTTTATCAAGTCAGTTTTCTCCTTTCACCCTATCTTAAGAAATATTTTCTTCTGGGCTGTATTGGTACACGCCTTTAATTCCACCACTTGAGAGGCAGAGGCAGGTGGTTCTCTAAATTCAAATGCCAGCCTGGTCTACAGAGTGAGCTCCAGGACAGCCAAGGCTACACAGAAAGAAAAACTCTGTCTCCAAAAAAAAAAAGGCAAACACACATGAGCAAGAGCTCACGAAAAAGCACGCATGCGCACGCGTGCGCGCGCAGCACACACACACACACAACACACACGTGTGTGCACACACAAAAAAAGGAAAAGGAAAGAAAAAAGCATCTCTCTCTTATCTAACTATCAAGATGATATTGGTCTCATGAAATAATTATAAAAATGTTTCATCTTTCTCTATTTGTGAAGAAGGACTGATAGTATTCTTCTTAAATGTTAGTCATCTTCACTTGAGGTTTTCTTGGTAAGAAGGTATGGACTTTCAGTTCAATTTATAGAGTCGATATCCACATTAAACATTTACACATAAGAATATAGCAAAAACACACAAATCTTATAGTCAGTGTTATATCTTCAAGTATCTCTTTCCTTTCCAACACAAATAATCTATGTTTTCACTATCCTAGTTCATTCTAGCAAGAAGATTACTGATTTTTATTAACCTCAAAAAGAAACCTTTAAGTTTTGTTCCTTTTTTCTATGACTTATAGATTTTCTAGTTTAATTAACTTCTGTTCTTATACATAGTGTTTTTTCTTTCTGTACTTCGTATGTCTAAACAGTTTTGTGAAGTATAAAATTCATGAACACACGCACCTGTACATTCACATGCAGATGCCAGGGAAGTCATCAGTTGTATTCCTCTCTTACTCTCTGCCTTACTGCATTAAAATCAGTTCTCTTACTGAACCAGAAACTCGCTTTTCAGCTAGGCAAGCAAACCAGAGTGCTCTCAGGATCTGCCTGCCTCCACTCCAAATGCCAGGGTTACAGGCACATTCAACTATGCTCAGCTTTTTGATATGGGTGCTGGAGATTCACTCAAGTTGAATCTTCACCTAGCCAGCTCCCCTGACTCCTGAGTAAATTTTAATGGTAGATCTTCTGTCTTAGTTAATTTTCAGGATTTTGAATTATTGTCCTTATTAATATGTTGCTTTCCTTTACACTGTTAAGCATCTTCATAAGATTTGTTTTTAAATACATATTCTCTACTTCTACTATCTCTAATATTTAAAGACATGCTTTTATATTTTGTTATTTCCTTGGGTTGTAAGTGACATTTGTAACTTCTACTAGCATCTAGTAGTATGTGAATGACAGATGTGAAGACTTACTTTACTAACTGTCTGGATATATTAGTTTACCTTTTAAAAGTATAGAAGTTCATTTGGGTAGGCATTTACTTTTTGTGTGCATCAGATTGATCTCTGAAATGGCTTTACATGCTTTCCTCAGAAGTATCCAGAACAGTGGTTCTCAAAAGAGTAATGGACAGGTTCCTCTGGTTCCTTGAAACTGATGGCACAACAGTAATGTTGTATAAACTATAGGTGCCTTAACATAATACAAAGTACTGGATAAGTGAATACTATACTCCTTAGCACTAACATTTGCATTTTTTACAAAGTCAGCTTCACTTCAACATTTGCGTCACTATGTAAAACCAGAAGTATGATTATATAAATCACTTGAAGTGTACAGCTCCTTTCTCTTACTATAATGGTATGCGATTCATCTTCATACTGTCTGGAGCATTAGTATATTCTCCTTTACTGCTCCTTACACAGCTATACCTTAGCTGCCTATAAGACAATTGAGGTGTTTCTATTTTGGGATTCTTACAAATAGATACTATGAACTTGTATTTGCAAGTTTCTGTATGTGCATGTTTTCATTTCATTAGTAAATACCTAACAATAAAAGTGTTCAGTCATATAGTCTACATTTCTATTTATAAGATTACTAGGTTACTTCAGAAGTGTTTTGCCATTTCACACTCTTGTCAAAAATGAATAAGTCCTCCATTGCTGTGCATTCTTTGCAGATCTTGGTATTCAGTTCATATTTTACTCATCCTAATTTGTACAAAAATGCATCTCATTGTGCTTTAGTTTATATTTCCCCAATTACTAATGACTTTGAACATATTGTCACATTATTATATTCTGCCTATCCCCTCCTTAATAAAAAATATACTTGATTCCATGCTTATGTGACATAAGTTAGTCCTATGAAGTTTGAGTTTTGAGAGCTCTTCATGTGCTCTGGACAAAGTTCTTTAGAAGGTATATGTTTTGCTAGTATTTTCTTATAATGTTTAGCTTCTCTTAAAAATGTTTTTCAAACAGAATATAACTTTAAAGGTCTTAAACTCAAACCTTATGCTCATAAGTTATTATTCTTCATTTGACACAAACCACTTTCAGGCCTTCATCTGTGCTCGTGCTCTGTCTACAATATACTTTGCTCCACTTTGTCCACATAGCATAGTGATTCATATGTCATAGCCTGATCCTCTCTAGAATCTCATATGGCCACTTCCACAACCCTGTTTATTCCCCTTCAAGTTTTTTCTTTAAAACTGAAACAGGATTAACTGATCTCTTTTCAACATCCTCACAGAACTATAGGAAAAATTATTTCATCGTTAGAAAATATATTCTAGAATCAGTCAAAGACTGAATTCCTGACTTGGAAAGCCTTTCAACATCAATTTACTCACTTGTGACAAGAATAAGAATGTTCCTTACTGCATTGTAGTAAAGGTTAGTGTGACTAAATAAACAATGCAGCACAGTAACTGATATCAGCAGACTGTGTGTGTGTGCAAGTTATGAATGAATGGATGAATAGTAACTTTTATTTCTAGCCTTCTAGCTCAGAACAA
Organism: Mastomys natalensis; assembly: GCA_021653895.1. Taxonomy (NCBI): domain Eukaryota; kingdom Metazoa; phylum Chordata; class Mammalia; order Rodentia; family Muridae; genus Mastomys; species Mastomys natalensis. The sequence continues at coordinate 171,809 of JAJTUV010000226.1, read as the reverse complement.
ATCATGAAAGACATCTACATACAGGCTGCTTTATTTGCACACATCTTTATAAGTTAGTGCATTATTACATATAAACTGATCAACAAACATCTGTGATGAAATGGCATTGTTTGATTACATGAAAGACTTTTATAACTAACTTTCAGTAATTGTTAAATGTGGATCTCCTAATTTAACAACTTAATATGAGACTCTAGGAAAGGAAAATCACTATAGGAATATAGTATATAATATTTTACTATTACATTATTTTTACTATTATATGACTAGTATAGTCACTACTGTGTACATTTCCTCCTTTAATAGAAAAAAAAATTGTTGTACTATAGGACTATAGTATGTAATATTTTATTATTACATTATTTTTACTATTACATGACTAGTATAGTCACTACTATGTGCATACCCTCCTTTAATAGAAAAAAATTGTTGTGGAAGAAAACACACAAAAATTAACAAAAGAAAAGGCTTGAGGCCCAGCATTCCAAGGCAGAGGGAAGCAGATCTCTGGGAGCTGGAGGCCAAACTGGTCTACAGAACAAGTTCTAAGACAGACAAGACTACATAAAAATGGTGTCTCGGAAAAAATTTTGAAAGAGAAAGGAAGAAGGGAAGAAAGAAAAAGGAAAGAAAGAAAGCTTGAAAAAATAGAAGAAAATGAAGATATTAGGAATAATGTCTATTCTTCTGATTGTTGTCTTTCTTGAAAGATAACAAATGCTGACATGATGGATAAAGCTGAAAGAACAATATTAAAGTAAAATGTGAAGATTTCTAACAAAACAATCAAGCTGATCACAATGGGAAGCCAGAACAAAGAAAGAGGAAGACACTTATTTCTTCATATATTTTCCTATTTGAAATAAACACAGTATTTTAAAATGTAAATCTAGGTAGAGAAGTATCTCATTTGAAAAAATACCCAAAGAACTTGCAATCAGTCTACTGACTGATGTCTATACACCCATGCTCACTTCGCAAAGAAATGAAAATAACTTAAATGCCAATCAACCGATGTTATGTATGTATACAATGGAACACTATTCATCCTTAAACAAAAACAAAATTCTGTCATTTGAATGACTACAGAAGACACCATGCTAAATAAAGTAAGCTAGACATAAAATGACAATTATGCATAACCAGGATATATGTGAAATCTAAGAAAGAAAACATATAGAAATAGACAGTAGAATGGTGATTACTACAGACTAGGAGAAAATTAAGGTTGAGGAAAGAGCTGGTAGGAAAAGAGAAAGTGTCAGGCAATAGAATAAAGGTTCAATCAGGTGTGAAAAATAATCCCAAATAACCTATTACACGATATGGTGAATGTTGTTAATAATGTATTTCACATTACAAAATAGCTTTTAAAAGTGAACTTTAAATTTTCTTACCACAAATCAATGATAAGTACATGAGGCCAATGTTAATTAACCTGATTTGTTCCTTCTACAATGTATATATGAACAGAAGTATTACATTATACTCCATGCGCAGATATATGTATATGTATGTATTAAAACATGTTAGTAAGAACACAAAACTAAAGATATATTTCAATCATATATATAAAAATCCAATCATATTAAGCTCACAGTTCAATTTATATTCAATGTGCTGCTAGCTCAGGTTTAAAAATTACTGTATACTTTGGCGGTTCATAATATCTGACAAAAAGTTAACCATTTGTGTATAGATAAACCAATAATAACAAACAATGTTTACTGTCTATATGCCTCAAAAGGAAAATCTAGAACTATATACCCTATATACTCTCCAGTATCACCGCAAGGCAAACAAGACAACCACACTTCCTGTTTTTGAAATTACTGGTAACAACTACATCCTCCTCCCAAAAAATTCCCTTGGTGCTTATTATTCATAAGACATATCTGGGGCTCTGAAGTGGTTAGGTCACACAGCTAATCTGATTCACCAGGTCAAGATCAAAAATGAAGTTCAGAGATTCTGAACAAAACTGGTCTTAAAAAACATAAAACTTCTTCAGCGTGAAGTTGAATGTGGTAAATGCTTTTGAATGTTTATATTTTCAAGCTCATTCTTTTAAACTAAAATGATATTCAGTATAATAAACATAGCATTTTAAAAGTAGATTAAAAGCAGGTGGGCAGGAGAAACAAATGGCTCATAATCTATTATTTTCTAACACATTCCACAAATGAAACTAAGGCCATGCTAAATGGATCTAGAAAACTCAAGTTTGTTCACAGCATTGATAGAAAAAATTTTACTAAACAAATAACTGACATAAAATCCATTGCTAGATCTTGGAAACACACTAATACATAAAAATCCCTGCCCTCAGAATATCACATTATTTTATACAGTAAGTACTTTATAAAAGGGCAAGTCCTTTAAAAATGATTTAAATTATTCAAAATTATAAAATAAAACTCAGAAGATTTTAGGTATGAAACTGAAGACATAAACCATTAACCAATGCAGCTACCACTAGGTGTCACTCTGGTATAACTTTCTTGACTGAATTTAGCCTTACTTTTTATATCTTGTTCCATCTACCAAGTATTAAAAAACAACAACAAAAAAATAACAACAACAACAAAAGAATTATCTTATTGAGCATCATTTTTCTAAAAAGAAACTAACATTCATTCAATTCCTGAAAACAGTAAGACAGTCTATAACAATTATATTGCAAGTCACAAATTTAATGTCTATTTGAAATGTCCTATTATGGGTGGTTAATCTATATAAACATATACTCCACTGGGTGGTGGTGGCGCATGCCTTTAATCCCAGCACTTGGGAGGCAGAGGCAGGCGGATTTCTGAGTTCGAGGCCAACCTGGTCTACAGAGTAAGTTCCAGGACAGCCAGGGCTACACAGAGAAACCCTGTCTTGAAAAACCAAAAAAAAAAGAAAAGAAAAGAAGAAAAAAAAAAAAAAAAAATACCCCTACCATGACTGGAGAAAGATTTTTAAAATAAGACCTGGTCTTCTAAGATTGAAAACATTCATAAGGAAAACCTTAAACACAAAGAAAGAATTGATATTTAAGATTCATTTTTAAAGTATTCAAATTACTACATCCATGGAGGTAAAGAACTGTGTCACAGGAGAAAAGTATATACAAGATCTTGAAGGCTAAGCAGGAGTTTTCCACAAAAGTAAAGCAAATACAATGTGAGAGATGGGGAGTAACTTAAATACACACTAGGGATTTGTGTGTTGGACAAAGTGCATCAGTCTCATTATAGAAGATATAAATGAATACATGTAAATTACATAGAGAAATCATTTTACTTACACATCAAAGAAATCAATTCCAGAACTGAAATAAAGAAGATGGAAATAGAAGAGATTCGAACAATAAGTGATACAACTCTTAGAATTTAGGAAATCAAATACAGTAAAAGAAAAACATTCTACCAATTCTAGCATGCCTTCCAAATTTATGCCAAAAGTAAGTAAGGAGAAGGTTCAAGACACAAGTCCTGACTGGCATCCATTTCACTGTGAGAGAATAACTGCAATCCAGAACAACAGTCTGGTAGACTGTGAAGACATGTGTGAGTAATACCTATCACGTAGTAATATTTGCCCTATAATACATTTTGGATGAATTATAGTAGGTGAATGTAACAATAATAATTAAAGAAATAGAGGTCATGAACTAAAGAGAGCAAAGAGAAGCTGAAGATAAAAATGACATAAGCGAACTACTCATGTATGAAATTCTCACAAAAATAAAAATCTTATTTTAATGGGTAATTAGGCAACAAGGTTCCTACTTCTGTGAGAGATTATTAAAGTACTTAAAAAACAAAGTCTATCCTTTTTGCCCTTCCAGCCTTCTGTCATGTAAGGTCATGGTGCTCATTTCCTCCAGGGAATATAGCATCAATTCTATCCTAGAAGCAGATATAAGGTATCACCAAACTGTGATTATGCTTCATCTTAAGACTCAGCAGAAACCTAAGCAAACTAACTTTAATGTTTGATAAAATTACTCATACTTCTGTAGTCTTTTGTGGCAGCACAGAACAGACACAACAGGATCAAACAGTAGCAACAGCAGGAGTAGGCTTTAGTTGCAGAGTTGGTATACAGTGAACTCAAATCAAATTCTGGTATTTTTTTGAAGCGCCTAGGTGTTTAGTTTACAGCAATCCTAAAACAGTATACAGGGCTGTGACTATGGCTCAGCAGTCAAGTGCTTGTCAAGTATGTACAGTACCTTGGAGTATATACTTTGTATTGGCAAAAGCACACAAAAATAACAACAATGAAACAAGTTAAAACAGTACAACAAAAATTATTCTTGAACATACCTTAATATGACAATGTATATTCAAATTAAGAGTACAATAACCTGAATGAGAAAGTATCCAGTTCAATGGGTTTCTTTCCCTTCTTGTTGATAGTCAACTCAAAGGAAAAGAATTATGTAAGTGTTTAATTTGCCTAAAGAATTATTCACTTATGAAGGCTTTATGAGGGTAATTCTTACCAACAGTACAGCTGTCTTCAAGTACCACATCAACATTTCTGTCTCTGTATTCAACTCTGAAGTCTAGCATTCGAGGCTGCCTTTCTACAATCTGCCTGGATGGCATTACAGGTCGAAACGCTGAAGAAGATGGAGTTGGAGCTGGAGCAGGGTGACTTGCTGGATCAAATGGGGGTCCTGGCATGGTCTCACCTCCAAAGTCACTAAAATGTTGATAGAAAGAAAAAATTATCTCTAATTCATTACACATCAGCATTAAGGATCATCTCCATTGCCTTGCATGTTATTCCTATCAATCTGATACACTTGTGGTAAAGCCAAGTTCTCTCTTTTAACAAATTTTTAACAATGGCTAACGGCCATGTTATTTTCCCTGTCATCCTCGCTTTTCTATCCTAATACTATTATATCATTTACAATTAGATTTTTGCCTTATGCTGCCACATTAGTCAAATGTCAAATTGAGAATTAAAAAGTATCTTAGGCTGGTAAGACGGCTCAGTGGGTGAGTGCTCTTGCTGCAAAACCTGATGACCTGAGTTCCATCCAAGAACATATATAATAGGAGAGAACTAACTCCTCTAAGTTGTCCTCTGGACACACACACACACACACACACACACCACACTTTTGAAAACTCTAAGTGTACTTTCCAGTCACTCTCAATGAATCAGCATTTGAATTGCTACTTCTATCACAAACACTATTTTGAAATTTCTTCAAAATTTCTCTTTTATCTCATTCCTGGTTTTAAAAGAAGAGTTTTGTTAAAAAAAAAAAAAAAAAAAAAAAGTTATCAAAGAAGATTTTACTTAATACTAAATCTACAATCTAAGCCACATATGTGCTTGTGTTCTCTCTCTCTCTCTTCTTTTCTTTCTCTCTCTCTCATCAAATAGAGGAGATACCTTTTCCTCTATGTACAAAATCTACTCAGTTTAATATAGAGATTAGCGGCCCCCACTCCTTGATACTTTCTTTGGTACTTGGGTATACAATTTAACTCTGTTCAATCTTTGTTTTCTTAACAAAAACTAAGCAACTAAAGTGATTAAGTAGATGAGTAACTCTGACAAGGACTGTGATATATAAGATCTCCTTCTGACTAATGCAGTTACAGAGGAAAATGGCGAACCCAGTTGTTCAACTGAGGTCATGAAAGTACAGAGTAGGACCTTTTAGAAGTTTATTTCTTCTACCAACAGGTGTGACCTCGCTGAGAATTAGTTCAGTTGATCTGGACGACTGCAGAAATTCAGTGGAAGTTGAACATACATACTTTCTAAGTCTCTTGTAAAAATTACGGTACTATTTTAGAAGAAATGAGATCCCAAAAGAAAATAAAAGATACTAGGTGGACTCATATGAAAGAATCTTAAACTCTTGACATCTCTGGACCTTTTATGCTCATGCTCTACGACTAAGAATGCCAAATAACTTCTGACGGCTTGGAAATTCCTATGGTTCTTCCTTGGGGTAGTTATCTTGAAAAGAAAGTCCTATTTCCAACACATACCCTTAACATTTCCATTACCTCTCACTGAGAGGTTCTTTATATCAAAGCAACTGTAACTTTGAAAATTAACAGTAAAATCCTAGAGATGGAAATACTAACAACAACATGTTTAACCCAAATTATTTGAATAAGGAAAAATACAATTTAGACTGAGCAACTATGAGTACTTCTAAGAGTCTGCTCAAAACTAGAAAAAAGCTGTTCTCAGGGTGTGTAGGAAGCAGTTCTCCCCGTCGTCAGGATGGCGCTTGGCATGTAGCCAGCAGGCATGAGGGGGCACTGTGGCTGTGGCTCATTATAGAGAAAAGGTTTGCGCTTCCAGGTGTGGCTACCCGATTAGCCCACCTTTCATCACATGGAGCAACCAATTAACAGTGACGGCTTGGCACCTGCTGATAAGATTAAGGCAATGCATATAAGGGGGCTGGGGTGGTAGCCGAGGAGACTGAAGGAGAGGAAGGACATTCAAGGGAATTGAAGGAGAGGAAGAAGGAGCCAAGGGGATTGAAGGAGAATTCAAGGAGAGGATTGAAGGAGAAGGATTCAAGGGGCATCGAGAGGTAGAAGGTAGAAGCAAAGCGTGCTGCAAGAGGGAAGCTAAATAAAACCGCTTAAAGAAGAACACAGTTGTCGCTGCCTTTTATTTTCCGCTGGTCAGAGCTGAGGGCAAGCTACAAGGGTGGGCAAAGGAAGGGAAGGACCTGGGTGGGAGAAGGGGCAGGGAAGGGAAAGGAGGAACATGATCAGGAACTGGGGGGACGGGGAGAGAATCAGGAGTAAAGCCCTGAGAGCCAGCAGAATGAATGGAAACAGGCAACCTCGGGAGGTAGAAAGTGGGGGAATCCTCTAGAATGTCCTGGGAGGTGAGAGACTCTCAGGACTAAAGGAATGAAGTGCTCTACAGTGGAGAAGAGAACTTGTAGAGTCCACTGGAGGTGAACATCAAGTGGAGGGATAGGGTTGCCATCCACAATCAAAGTTCTGACCCAGAATTGTTCCTGTCTGAAGGAACTGCAGGACAAAAATGGAGAAGAGCCTGAGAGAAAGGAGGTCCAATGACAGTCCCAAATTGGGATCCAGCTCAAGGGAAAGCCGTGGGGCCTGACACTGTTACTAATGTGCTTACAGATAGGAGCCTAGCATGGCTGTCCTCTTACAGGCCCAACAAGCAATTGAAAGAGTCAGATGCAGATATTTACACCCAACCAATGGACAGAAGCTGGGGACCCCAGTGGTTGAATTAGGGAAAAGCTGGAAGAAGTTGTGGAGGAGTGTGACCCCATAGGAAGATCAGCAACTAATATGGGCCCCCACCCCGAGATCTCTCAGACACTGAGCCACCAATCAGGCAGCATATACTAGCTGGCCTGATCCCCCTCCCCCAACACATATATAGCAGAGGACTGCCTGGTCTGCCCTGTGTGAGAGAAGATGCACCTAATCCTCCAGAGACTTGAGGCTCCAGGGAGTGGGGAGCCCTGGCAGAGTGGAAGGGATTGGGATACTCTCTTGGGGATGTGGGAGGAGAATGGGATGGGGAACTGTTGGGGGGCAGACAAGGATAACAACTGTACTGTAAAAAAAAAAAAAATAAATAAAGATAATTTTTAAAAAACAAACAAACAAAAAAAACAAAAACTGTTCTCAAAAATCTACATAGAGTGAGAAATCTGCCTAGCATACTACAGAAGAGGCTCAGATAATGAAAGAAACAAGTATGCTACAGTTTATGTATATACGTAACTGTGTAGAGACGGCTCTGGGCTTTCTTTTTTTTTTTTTTTTTCCCCTCTGAAGTCCCCCTCCCGCTTCCACCAAGTGAAAAAGGTAGGTAAACCACTAGACAACCGCCATTACAAAAGGTATACCCCTCTCTCTTCTTCTTTCCACTACCGGCCTCTGGTCAGCTTGCTTACCTATCCTGCTGTTTTGGGTTTTTTTCCCTTAAAAGTCCCCAATATTAAAAGATTTACAGAGAGAGAGAGAGAGAGAGAGAGAGAGAGAGAGAGAGAGAGAGAGAGAGAGAGAGAGAAACTTATAGACACCCTAGAGCTATTAACAAATAATTGTGCACACATTTCTATTCTCTATAATTGATTTGCAAAGCACCATGACAAATATAGAATACACAGTACCTGTACTTTGACTTCTTAAAACTTACATCCATCAATTATCCCATTCATTGTCATAAGAAGGGGTCTGAAGAGCTCCTAGTAACCTAGACATTATATAGAACAACACTACATTGATAACTGAGGAATGACCTAAAGAACAGAACTTCAGGTAACTTACATGCTTTCATTTGACACACAGGTGCTGGAGATCAACAGACACATCAACTACAAAATGAAGGCTGAGCAAGAGCAAGTAATGGAGCACATGTGTCATGCATGAGGTCCTAGGTTCAATCCCAGTATTTGAGGGGAGAAAAAAAAAAAAATCACAGTGCTTTCATCTTGGTGAGGTTTCTAGAGTCCAATAATATAAAGCAACCCAAGGGCCTGCAGTGCCTTGCATTTCTCATCAACGACTAATTAACAGGGAAAGAAAATATGTAGATTGGAAGGAGAAAAACTAGTTATGTAAGATATTCTGGAGCCAAAAAAACCAGACTGCTATAACACTACACTCTCATTAAAAGAAAAGTAGCAGAGACAGAAAGGTATCCCATCATGAAGAAGCTGAGGTTGCCTCACAGGCCAGCCACTCAGCAATAACCTAACATACATATCAATTAATCTGGGAGACTGCAGCATTATAGTGTAAGTTGTGACTTCCTCCACTATACTTTTCTAATAAAAAAATGAATCAGGAGCAATATGACATTGACATTTTGTCAAGATTTGGAAATAGTAAATAGAAGAACTGAGCAACAAAGTCTGAGAACAGGTATGGAAATAGATCTTTGAACAAGAAAATATTTGTTTCTGAGGTGAATGTTCTCTCTACATCTGACTTATTGAAGAAAATGCTCCAAGATACAGGAGACTAATATTAAGGCCAAAATCCACAAGAATCTTATAGCTGATTAGCAATGGGTAACATTTATCTTCAGTGAAAAAGACTAGAATATGAATTATCATCTCTGACCTCATTGATACTGCAGTATCACCATCTGTAAGTTTAGCAAACACTTTATTAATGTTTCCCACATACAGTATGTCTAAGGAACTGATTTCCACAGCAAAGGAACTGCAGCAATGGGCTCATGTATGAATGTGATTGTCTGCTCTTAGTTAGCTTAAAAAAGCAGGTGATTCTAAACACTTAATTAATATAAGTTATAAGATACGACCTCAACACTGAAGGCTCCTTCTAAAAGAATAAGGTATATGCTTTACATTAGTGACAAAAATACAGTGATACTTATCAAAATTATAAAAAATAATGTAGTAAGAATTGGACAGAGGTAGTGTTTCCTTTGATCATGTCCAATAAAATCACATTTTTGCTTATGGCAATTTGGACTATGGAAATTCAGAGATTGTAGACCTCAGGGGTATAATGTTTTCACAATACTTCTGCTGAGTCAGAAATTCAGAATGTCAGTTGACACTAAACCACCAGCAATGGAGAGGTATTAACTAGAGTTTATCCTGATTACTAAGAAAAAAAAATCCTTGAGTTATTGCTATACAGTGGGTGCTGCACTCCAAAGGACTTTGTGGACTATGTCCAATTAAGAATTACTGGAAATTTACAACTAATAAACAACAGATTTATTAAGGACAATGATTTTTCAAAATGAAGGTTTGTGAAAAATATTTACTACTAGTGATGTTGGCTGAAGATAAAGAATATAGACTAAAAAAAAAAAAAAAACAAAAACTTATAGTATTAAGTACAATTGTATGACCAAAAACAGAAACTAGAACTTTTGTAGAAAAAACACATGTATATACATGTGCATATATGCATACACATAGAAACACACACACTTCTTCTTTCAGCATGAACATTAATCTTATCAATAAGAACCTACCAGGAGCAGACATATCAAACCAAAGTATGCACTTTAATATCATTCATTAATAAGAGTTTTTTATGTATTTGTTCTTAATTTTTTAAGTGTGTGTGTGTGTGTTAGTGTTAGTTTCGTTGCTGCTGCTGTATTAAAATAACCCTGAAAAGTACAATTTAGGGGAAAAAGGACTTATTTTAGCTCTTAAGTTCAAGTTCCCGGCTATCACAAGAGAGAAGGGAAGGCAGCAAGAGTTTGAGGAACTAGTCCTATCACATCTATAATCCAGAACAGAAGCAATGAATTACTAGATGAATTCCTGTGCTCAGCTCACCTTCTCTACTATGACAGAGCTCAGAATTATCTTCCTAGGAAACAGTACTGCTCACTTTAGATTGGACCTTCTCAGATCAATTAACATAATCAAGATAACCCCTAAAGAAATTATCAGAGTCTGACCTCAATGCAGATAATCAAAGGTATGTCCAGAAGCTTGCTTTCTAGGTATCAAATTAGCAAATAATATTAGCCATCACAGTGTACATGTGTTTGTGTAGGCACATGCATCACAGTACCTGTGTGAAGGACAGAAGACAATTTGTGGAGTCAGTTCTTTTCTTCCACCTGTAGTGGATTCCCAGTTGTGGTAGTTTGAGTATATATAGCCACTATATCCTTATATGTTTGAATGCTTGGACCATAGGGAGTGGTATTATTAGGAGGGTGGCCTTATTGGAGTAGGTGAGGCCTTGTTGGAAGAAGTATGTCACTGTGGGAGTTGGCCTGAGGTCTCAGATGCTTAAGCCCAGGCTCAGTGACATACAGTCTCCTTCTGCTACCTGCAGATCAAGATGTAGACCTCTCAGCCTCTCAGCTCCTTTCCCAGCACCAAGCTGACTTCACGCTGCCATGCTTCCCTGCACAACAACAGACTACACCCCTGAAACTGTAAGTCAGCCCCAATTAAATATTTTTCTTTATAAGAGTTGCCGTGGTCATGGTGTCTCTTCACAGAAAAAAGAAAAGAAAAAAAACCTAAGACACCAGCCATCTCACCAGTCCCTTTGTGTGTGTGTGTGTGTTTCATTTTATCTGTTTTGTCTTAGGATCTACTGTTTGCTCTTTTAACTTTCTCCACATCTTATAATTGAATCCCTACATGAAATTCCTTCAACTTTAGATAATTAAAATCGTCTACTAGTTCTTTTGGCTATTAATCCTTAACAAACATGTCTCAAAATGAAATATTTTTCATTTATAAAATGATCAATGGGGCTGCAGAAATGACTCAGCGATAAGAGCAGTGACTGCTCTTCTAGAGGTCCTGAGTTCAATTCCCAGCAACCACATGGTAGCTCGCAACCATCTGTAATGGAATCTGATGCCCTCATCTGCTGTGTCTGAAAACAGTTACAGTATACTCATATACATAAAATAAATAATTCTTTTTTAAAAACAATCAACCTAGGGCTAGAAAGGTTGCTCAGCAGTTAAGAGCACTGCCTGTTCTTCCAGAGATCCTGAGTTCAATCCTCAGCATCCTCTTGGTGGTTCACAACCATTTATAATGGGAACTGATGCCCTCTTGTGGCATGCAGGTATACATGCAAACAGAACACTCATATACATTAAATAAATATCAGTTGACTTCCTCCACTATATTTTTCTAATCAAAATTATTAAAAAACAAACAAACAAACAAAAATAGCCAGACAGTAAAGGCACATGATTGTAATCCCAGTAATCTAGAGGCAGAGGTAGATGGATCTCTGAGTTTAAGGCCAGTCTAGTCTACAGAGCAAGCCATGGGACTAGACAGAGGAATCTCTGTCTCAAAAATTAATAAAGTTAAGGCACTGGAAAAGGGTGGAAGTGTGGACAAAATCTAAGAATTTAGACAGGTGAAAAAGAAAGGGCAATGTTAAGTAATAGAGAGTAAGCAAAAGGACATGAGTCATGGAAGGGTAAAAAGCTAATTATATTTTCTTTCTTTTTTTTTTTTGGTTTTTTCCAGACAGAGTTTCTCTGTGTAGCCCTGGCTGTCCTGGAACTCACTCTGTAGACCAGGCGGGCCTCGAACTCAGAAATCTGCCTGCCTCTGCCTCCCAAGTGCTGGGATTAAAGGTGTGTGTCACCACCGACCAGCTGACTTATATTTTCTAGTTTCAACTCCATCATAGTTTTATTTGGGTTTATTGGTTGGTTGGTTTTAATGGTTGGTATGCAAATTCAGCTTTCTGTATACTGAAGAAACAAGAACCATCATTGCCTTCCAAAAGGACTGACTATGTTTTTGAGGCAGGAATTGTGAAAGTTGAACTTTCTTTTTAACTCCATTAATCAATAGCACAACAGGAATTAGATAGGACCAGTCACAATATATTTGTCACACTGATCCAATCAGAAAAAGAACATTTTTTTAATGTGTTCTTGCCGTAGAAATTTTCCCCTTTATTCTACTGTTCACAACTATATCAATCATTGTGTTACAGTGTTACTGAATATGCAAATTGTAGTTATATTAAAACAAAATATAGTTAAAAATACAAAGTATCATTTTTTAGAGACATTGATAAGGGGAAGAACATCTATAAAGCAATCTATTTTAGGTCTAAATTTAGCCAGCAGAGTATTTATCTTTCTCTTCAGAGCACTCAGGCTCCAGGAGGTAGTGAGAAAGGGGCAACAGTAACATTTACTTACTATCTGAACTTGGAAAAGTCCATTCAAAGGCAAAGTCTTGGGTACACCTCTCAAATAAAACCACACTTGTTTTCAAGACAAATTTGTAAATCAACTCAGGTTTTTTAAATGGACATTTTACTAAACCATCATGCCTGAGCACTTACACACTGGTGGTATAACATTATATATTCTAAAAGTATAATAACACTCAAGATTTGAAAATAAATCTTGTCTTTTCTAGGTGTTAATATGCTAAGCAATAAACCAATGAATATACTATATACTTTTCTGGGTCATAAAAGAAGTAATTGATAAATACCACCCACTTAGTGAATAAGTACAGTTACACTATCGACTTATAAAGCTTAATATAACATCTGCTTTGCATTACTGTAATTAAATAATATTTCCTTCTAAAAGAAACTACCTCTTAAAATAGTTTGAGGTGCTGTGCAATATTTTCGAATCAAGAAACTATTAAGAACATCCAATATACACATACAAACTTGACGTTTCCCTCTAAGTGGATGAACGGATGTGCTTACACTGGCCTAAGTCAGTAGTAGCTCTATGTTACCTAATGCAACAGTCCTAAAAAAAAGGGACAGAAGACATGCTGAGCCAGAAGACTCTCCCTACACCAACATCATGCTGCACCATCTACATCAAGTCACTTCATGCCTTACTATCCTTAACTATAAATCAGGAATAATAGTTTCTGTCTTTATTAATACCTACCTAGAATTACTGTAATATTTCAACATTCTTACCCAAAGGAAAATATGTCAAAACACAAGATCATGCTCTGATCTTCCAAAAAAAAAAAAACAATAAAGAAATGTTAATTTCCCTTTGTAACTTTTTAAATGGCATTTACTTGTTTGTATGTTTGTTTGTTTGTTTGGGGAAGGAGAGTGCGAATGTGGCACACACACACAACACACACAACAAAGTATATCCAACAATGATCATATAGAGGTTAGTGGACAAACTGTGGGAGCTGGTCCTCTCTTTGCACTATGAGGGTTCCAAGAATAAACTCCAAAAAGTTTTATAACTTCAAGATAATTACATATTAACACATCTCACATTGCTCAGCAATCATTTACTATTAAAACTTCTATATCTCATGATAGGATTTTATAATATACAATTTTCAATATATATAAATAGGGCAGATAATGTGCTGGTTATTTTTAATTATCAACTTGACACAATCTAGAATTACCTGGGGAAAAATGTTCAATAAGAGACTATCTAGATCAGATTGGCCTATAGGTATCTCTGTAAGGGACTATTTTGATTATATTAGCTGATGCGAGAAGATCCAGCCTAAAAGTGGGCAGCACCATTTTGTGGGTTTGGGTCCTAGACTATATATCAGAGTGGACAAAGCAAGATGAATAGCAAGCATGCATATTTCCCTCCCTGCTTTTGATGGTGGATGTAATGTGATCAGCTGTTTTAGGTTCCTGCTGCTTTCACTTCCCTGTTATAAGACTAGAACCTGGAACTGTAACCTAAAATAAGCCCTTTCTCCTATAAGTTATTTTCATTGGGATATTTTATCTCAGCAACAAAAATAAAGCTGAGATACATAAAAATACATATTTCTAAAGTATTTGATTCTGCTCTTCTATTAAAGTATAAACTAAAAATTGATTCTACATAAACTACATTTAATTTAAATCAAACTTACAACAATTTCCCTTAAATGACCACATACACATCTAGCACTGTCTTCTGCTTTTAGTGCTAACCCTATGAAAAAGTACAAGAAGGCCTCTTTTATTTTCCTTTGTCAGCAGACACACAGAGCCATTTTCAGTTATGAAAGTCCATAGTGATTTTAAAACTAAAGAACATAAGAAGAAAACAGATACAACTTTTTTTCTTATACAGGCATTTTCATTCCTCACAAAAGAAAGAGAGAGAGAGAGAGAGAGAGAGAGAGAGAGAGAGAGGGCTGAAAGAGAGAGAAAGATAGAGAAAGAAAGAAAGAAAACTAATAAAAAACTCACTTATCAAATTGATATCCTACACATTATAGTATTTATTACAGGATACTAAATTTCTCATCATTAAAAAAAAAAAAAGCAAACAACATCATTTGTAACAAGAGAGATGGAACAGTTCCAGGAAAAAAGAAATTTCTACAGTTACCATAGCAAACGCTATGAAATGTAAGATAAGTCCAATGTGTCTTTAGAAGCCACTGACTAAAACCCCAAAAGGAAACAATGGCACAAAATGTGTGACAGCATTTATTCAAAATGAAATTGGAGTGCCACTTAGTAGTCTAAAACTTTCTAACCCAAGTTTATAGAAGTGAGCATGGAGGAAATTCCTGTAATTCCCTGGTTTGCTCTTCTGGACAAGAGCTTCAATAGAGCTAACTGAATGTTAGCTTCCAATCAAAAACAACAAAAAGCCACTACTACAGACTTTGGTTATCAGCCATTATTTAATCTGGATCAAACGTGACAAATTTTTAAGGAGGAGTTGGAAAATAGCTTTCCATTAATCATTAAGAGTGGCATAGGCATCAAACAGATTTTTGCTTCCATCCTAAATACAGTTTCCTAACAAGTATAACAGAATTTTGCATTCAGGTTAAATTTTTTTTTTATGCTATTAAATAGCACTTTTCTTTCTCTCCACAACTATGCCTAGTTCATTATTTCTGTTTGCTTCATCTGCATGTAGTAGATCATGCTTCCCTGACTAAGAAGTCCCAGTCACAAAAACTCAAACCAAGAATCTGAACTGAGAAAATAGAGGGGACAAATATCAAACAATTAAACTATGCTTGGAAGAGAAAACCATCTTTATCTCCTATTGACTTTATACTGAATTATTTTAATCCCACTTTAAGAAGAAAAAAGAATCACCCACTTCTTTTTAAGTATGTTTTGAAATATTATAATTCTCTTTTAAAATCATCTTCCAATTTTACCTGCAACAAAGACACAAAGCCAATAAAACCAATCCATAGGTTGGCAGTGGATATTTCAGGTACAGTTATAGTCCTGTGCTCTGGAATATGTCATTATTAAAGAGTTACTGAAATTATTACAGGCTGTCCTGAGTTATAAGTCAAATAGGGAAGGGGATCTCTCATAGTAAGCTTGGAGTAAAGCTTGACTTGCCAGGAGAAACCATACTCTACAACTATGCAGCCATGTCTTCTGTTCCTTCCATCTTATGACTAAAGGATGATTTGGAAACTTTTCTTTAAAATTTCAAAGTCACCAAATCACTTGAAAAGTTGTTATTACCCAACTAGCAAAAAAATATATAAATTTTATAGTTAAAATAAAAATCCCCATGCCTGTCACACCAGCACTTGGGAGATGAAGTAAGAGAAAGAATAATTTAAGGCCAGATGTAGCTACAAGGCAAGATGGTATACATGACACTGTGCTCCAAAAAAAGGGGGGTGGGTATTGGAAACTTTAGAGAATTATCTACATTAGAGAACTAAATAACAAATGATACAAAAGAAAAATGCCTGTATTACTGACTAAAAGTCTAAAGCTCCACTAAAAAATGAACCCAGGAGTTAGCAATATGGAGATGGCTCAGAAGTTGAGGTGGCTGCATCTCAGAGGACTTGGATTTGGTTCCCAGCAGTCACATAATAACTTACAACCACCTGAGTCTTCAGTTCAGTTCCTGGATATCAATACTAACTTCGGGCCTGACTCTGCTGATGCATGCAAATGCTGCACATATATACATGCAAGCAAACATTCATACATAAAATAAAAATAAATCTTCTCTTTTAAAAGTTAACCAGAAAACTGGTAACTTTTTCTTCTTCATTCTGATAAACTGTCATCAAATCATTAAATCTTTTTATAACCTACCTTTGTAGAATGCCATTTTCCTGGGGTATTACACCATTGATAGCTGCCTGCAATGAAAAAAAACAAAAAACAAAAAAACAAAGAGAATTTAACAAAATAGGTAACTTTAACTAGTGGAATGAATAATATCATAAAAGGAAGTAAATATACCTAGAAATATTTATTTAAACAAAATACTAAATGTTCCCTTAATGATAAAGCATCTTCTGTTAAGTGCTTCTATTTTACCATAATAAAATACAGTATTGGGGAGGAGGGTGGAAACTATGTCAACAATGACCCCACACAGACCAATCAGACTCTCTAAGAAGTATGAACCTTGAGTAAACTCAACTTGAAATTGACAAACTGAAACTATGTTCTTCTAACAAAACTACTCAAAAGGTAATTTTTTTAGTCAACTGTTGGACTGATTGTTCACTGGCTTCCCTAATAGCCTGGTTCTTAAAGTATTCTTTTAAATCCCTGAGGTTCTCTTCATACTTCTGATAATTTCTGCTTGCTACCTCCACTCCCACACATCTACTTTATATTCAAATGATTCAAGTATAATCTGATATTTTAAAAGTTGAGTTGCCAGACTGATTATATATAAATCAACTAAATACTAAAACTAATGTATCTCAAGTATGCAATTTGTACACAAATAAAAAAGGATTTCAAACATCATTTGAAAATAAAAATGATAAATGCATTTCTATGTAACAATATATAAGCAGATCAAATTAATAGTATAACTCTTGCAAGCTCCATGTTTGGAAAACTTGTAAAGGAGAGGAAAAAATATCACAATATTAGCATTGTTTCATCAACTATCCACTTTTTTCCATCTGTGGAAAATACTGGGAGTACAGAAGTCATTACATTTTTATTCAAGTTGTTTCTACACAGTTATGTCACAATTAAACTATTTTCAAACTACCTAGGTAATAGATACTTAACCCATGGGACACTAGTATTTTAGCATCCACAATTCCCATCTTGTCATCATGCTTATTCTTCCAACACAATCAAAATGTTCTTTTTTCTTTCCATTTATACTGACCACTTATATACAATCTAGCATCAATCTATCCAACATTTTTTTAGTTATTAATCTAAAATTGTCTGGACACTGACACCACAGTTTTGAACAAGGTAGAATCATATTCTTCTGGTAGATAAATTATGTCCTAAGAAGAATGGTATTCTTATGAGAATCTTTTTCCCATACTAGCATTGTCAGTTCTAATCAATGAGAGCTTCTGAAGAAATCCATCATACCCATATACTTGGTCTCTCCACACAGCAGCCAGCATGTTCACAAATGCTGAGTAAAGTAAAACCTTTTTCTTTCTCAAAAATGATATAATACATTGCCGTAGCTATGAGTCATTCACTTTAAAGTATTTGGGGGAAAACAGCAATCCTACTTTAGATAGATAGCCAAAGGAGCTGAAAGCAATCTGAAAGAAATATATGCACAAGCATTTTCAATCACACTATTCACAGCAGCAAAAAGCAAAGTGACAAAAACTCTCATTGGTGAACGAATCAACAAATGCAATATAGTATGCACATACAGTAAGTAAAATACTATTTGCCCTTAAAAAAAGAACGAAAGTCTGTACTGTTATATAACATGTACAGACCATGAAAACATTACACCAAGTGAAATAATCACAGACACAAGACAAATACTGTATGTATACACAACTCAACATACATAAGGTACCTAACAAAAACAGTAGAATTCATAGACAAATAGAATGGTAGTTGCTGGGAACTTTGGGAAAGAAAAGGAAGGTTTGTTGCTAAACAAGTATATAATTCTAGTTTGGGAAGGTAAAAAGCATCGGGAAATCTGTTTCACATCAGTTAAAAACACCCATATTCTAATAGGCAAATCTTCAAAACTTGGTTCTATAAAATAACATTTATGTGTGTATGTTGTTATATAAACTAACACACACGCATATATCATCTTGTGCACAGCCACATGAGGTCTGTTTCACTCACAGTTCCTGCCTCCTTTGCCTCTCAGGATCTGCGGGTTATGATAGCAGGTCTATCACACTGCTCTAGGTAGGTAGGCAAGGCCAGAACAGCATCTTACTATATGACTGGTCATTGGTGATGTTTAAATATCACTGACAAAAATGTACATATTCAAGCCGTACATGTAATGACTTGACATATACATATATTGTATAACGATTATTACAATTGAATACACCATTACATCATTACTACAAAGAGTTGCCATATATGTACTAGCACATGTGTGCATTCAGGTGTATATGCTTCTAAAAAAAATACAGAAACATCTCTATGTGCGTAGGGTAGACAGATATTCCATTCATAACTCAATCTAATCAACTAAACTACATTAAGATTAGTTATTCTGATTTATTAAAGATCTCCACTGAAGGCTGGAGAGAGAGATGTCTCAGTGGTTAAAGCACTTGGCTGTTCTGCCAGAAGACTTGAGTTCAATTCCCATTACCCACATGGCAGCTCACACCTGTCTGTAACTCCAGTTTCAGAGCTTCTGACATCCTCACACAAACATACATGCACGCAAAACACCAATGAACATGAAATTTTTTAAATTAACTAATTTTTTAAAAAGATCCAACTCCCCCTCCCAGTGTCTCTCCATCCAGAGCAGCAGCAGCTAAGGAAGATTGAGTCCCCCTTCCCACTTTGGAGAGAATAACTCTGTCTGCTCTGGACAGGGCAGAACCCTAAAGATATCCACAGAGAGCATCCAGTACACAGATGGACAGAAGTGTTGCTGTGAGAACCTATATTCTCAAATCAATGTGCATAATAGAACCAGACCACAAAAAATGGCTTATGTTTAGTTAAGAACACACAAAAGGAGAAAGTACTATTCTTATTTGTTCCAAGAGATCTCAGTTTTGTTAGCTACTATGAATTACTAACAAATGTGCTGGCTGATAACTGTAAGTGGATTCTATCCTAAGTTTTGGGCTTAACCTCAAACCTGCTAGCATTCATCTGCTGCCTTCCTCTACCTTCCTCTACATTTGTACTAGAGGAAAGCAGGTATGTCTGCCAGAGTAAATAAGAAACAGACTGCTGCTCAGGATTAAAGCTTTCAAAAGCTTTCAAAGACAACATCCCTTCCAAAAAGTACATTTGTCTTCCAGAGCAGTCTGTGCTACTGCGGGGAAACATCAATAAACTAAAAAACTACCCACATGCCTTCTCATTGTTCCTATTCCACTTGTTTCTTCTAATTCTGGGCAGCTCAAGTGCATCCTGTTACTGAGCTGCCAACTGCCTAACTAAAAGCCAGCATTTCAGGTGTTTAAACCTCAGGAATGAAGCTGCTTTTGCTAAAATAATGAAATGCTGCCCAGAAACAAAAGACATCATTAGTAGCTAGAAAGTAATCAGAAGGTTACAAAATGAAGAATGGTGGCATAGTTAGCATACTGGATGTTCCCACATGTTAAAGGCTGAGTCCCAAGCAGCTGCTATTTGGAAGTAGTAAAATCATTAAGATCAAAACTTGGCTAGGATGGCATAAGGTCATGGAGGGTACACCCTAAGGGGGAAGTATGTCCCAACTATGTTCTCTTTCTTTCTTGTTCCATAACTAATAGTCTTCTACCAAGTGTTTTAACTAGTTATGAGGCACTGCTCACTGAAAGTCCAAACGAAAAGGACCAATTGATCATTAACTGAAACCTCCAACACTGAACCAAAGCCAATCCTGAAGCTAACTAGGAGTCACCTCCTATCTTCATGACTGAGGAAATGTCAAGGATTTTAGTTCTGTTTCACAGTAAATTGAGGATCAAAAACAGGCAGTATTTTGTCAAAGTGAAACCCCTGTTACATCACTACCAATGTGTCATATATCTTTTCAAAAACCTATATATCCAATCACAAAATCAACCTTTCTTTTAAAAAATTAATAAAGAGCCAAAAAAACAGTAATATTTTAGTAAGTGATGATCATGAAGGCCCAGAAAGATGCAGTGACTTGCCTGAAAGACTACAGCAAATAAACAACTATGCCAAAACTAGAAATCTAGTCACCTAACTGCCAACCCAATACCAAGAATAAGTAAAACAAACATAATCATCACAACCTCTTGTTTTGGTTTAGTCTTTCCTATGTATTGTAATGCTTGTAAAGCCAAAGCCTGGCTGCACCCAGGGAAAAGTGATACACATACATAAGTGATACTATGTAACCTTGCTCTCACTTTATCCCTGATTGGTGAATAAACATGCTTACAGACTATAGCTGGGAAGAAAAAAAATAGGAGGAGTTTGGGTTCCTGGGCTTGAGGTTGGAGGCAGGGCCACAGACAGGGAGCAGCAGGAGGAGGAGCAAGAGGAAGAAGAGCAGCAACAGCAGGAAGAACAGGAGGAGGAGAGAGAAAAGAGAAAAAGACATCATAGAATAAGAGATAGTAGCCGGGCGGTGGTGGTGCACGCCTTTAATCCCAGCACTTGGGAGGCAGAGGCAGGCGGATTTCTGAGTTCGAGGCCAGCTTGGTCTACATAGTGAGTTCCAGGACAGCCAGGGCTACACAGAGAAATCCTGTCTCGAAAAAAAAAAAAAAAAAAAAAAAACAAAAAAAAAAAAAGAATAAGGGATAATAAGAACTGGCCATGAAGCTGGCCAGTTGGAGGAGAAAGAAAGGAGAAAAGGACAACATAGAGTAAGGGATAGTAAGAACTGGCCATAGGGGCTGACCAGTCAGAGTAAGAGTGGCCCATAAGAAATATGGCAAGTCATAACTGTAAGTTATTGATAGGGGGGTAATAACTAATAGCTTAGAGGGTAGATATCTGTCCAGCTCTAGTGCTGATTAAGGCTTATTATAAATAAAAATGTTGTGTGACTTTTATTTGGGAACTGAATGATCAAAGGCAGGGTAGAAACTACCAATTGAGGCTAACAATTTACTACAACACCTCTATGGGAAAAGAAAACTGATTCCATGGCAAAAAGCATGAAAACAGCAAGCAAGTTTTGAACTTGGTTCTGTAACAGAAGTGTGCGACCTTGAAATCATCCAGGAAAGGTCTTAGGAAAAGTTTCTGCTTTGGAGTCCTAAAAGAAGCTGCTCACCTAAAGGTCACCAGAAAGGAGTAGTGCTTCATATCATGCTCAAGGACATAGTCCCAGTAACTTAACTTCCTCCCACTAGACACCCTGCTGTTTTTAATATATTGGCGTTTAATTTTTTTTCATAAAATGTATTTTGTTCATTTTTCTTTTCCTTCCTGAAACTCCTGCCAGATAGTCTTTACCTCCTTACTCATCCAACTTTATTTTCCTTCTTTCTCTCTCAAAAAAAAGAAAAAAGAAAAAGAACCTAAAATCAAAAAGCACACATGGAGTGTATTCTGTGTTGGTCAACTACTCCTAAGCAGAAGGTCTGCCCTGGGGGTGGTTTATACAGCCAGAGTCACTCCATATTTCCTCTCTCAGCAGTTATCAATTAATTATAAACAGCTTCTTAGTTAGGGACTATTGTGGACTTGGTCTAACACTGCATGTATTATGTTAATTTGGTCCCCAAAATTGCACAAGAATCCACTTGTAACACACTGAAGGACCCTGCCCCCAGGTGCTTTTGACTGGTAAATAAAGTTGCTGGCAGCCAATGGTTGGGCAGGGAGACAGAAAGGGGACTTTAGACTTCCTAGGCAAGGGACAGAGGAAGGTGCAGGAAGAGAGATTAGCCACCATGCTAGGAAAGGAATAGAAGCCACACCTGAGGTATGCTGGACAGAGAACAAAACTGTCATGTAAGGTGTTAGGAAACTCCACCTGAGAAGGTGCAGGTCTGGGTCTAGGGCAGCCACGATTGAATATAGATTTTAGTAAGTAATAACTCAGGAATATTGGAGAGGAGAGTTTGAGCCATGTGGAGTTTGGGAAGTGGCCCAGCTATTGAGCTGTTTAAGGCATATTAAAATATAAAGGTTTTGTGTGTGTGTGTGTGTGTGTGTGTGTGTGTGTGTGTGTGTGTATGTGTATGTGTATGTGTGTCTGTGTATGTCTGTGTGTCTGTCTTTCATTCAGGAACCCAGAACATTGGGGTGGGTATCGAGGAAATGTGTCGCTGCTGACACCATGGGGGGGTCGATTTGAGGAGTTATTTGGGTACAGCTACAAGAGACTAGTCTTTGGTACCCTGCTTTTACATTGTCATAGGTTTTATTTTCTGAGCCAAAGTGCCACCATCTTCATGAGATTGACTATGCTTACTTGTGAGACTACACCACAATCAGACCTGTAGATTTCAGACATTTTTCTCCTAGGATGGAATCAGGGAGGGTCACTGTCCCAACTTGAGTATCCAGGTCCTCCTCTCATTCATTTGTATGGCCTAAAGGCCTTGGAGCTTTGTAGAGCAGGGCCACAATATATAGGTTAAGGAAGACTAGGGGAAGAGGGCTCTATGCAGCTATGGGGAAGTCATCATTCATACAGGGTGAAGACTTTCCAGTGTAGCTGCTTTGGAGGTCACCCATGTTCTTGCCCTGTCCTCATCTATGCTCTACAGTAAGCCCATTGAGCTTACTGGCTCCC
The DNA here is from genome assembly GCA_021653895.1 of Mastomys natalensis. NCBI lineage: Eukaryota > Metazoa > Chordata > Mammalia > Rodentia > Muridae > Mastomys > Mastomys natalensis. Next base: position 148,715 of record JAJTUV010000226.1, on the reverse strand, counting down.
CAGGATGAACTGACAAAATCATATTTTGGTTTGTCATAAGGACTTGAGGAGGAAAGAAACACTGTTCAGATTTCACCCAGGGTAAAGATTTTAGTGACAGGTTCTACCACTTCCTAATAGCACCAGGGTTGTCACTAAGCCTTGAACACATGTCATTGAAGGGCAAGTATCCAAACTATGACAGGTAGTAACAAATATTGGGGCATGACAGACTATAGCTGCAATACAAGTTTGCAATGTGATTGGTGAGTAGCATAAATACAACGCACTTAAAAAATAAGGGCAAAGATATAAACTACATCATTCAAACTGTTTTCTTTGCCATTTTTATACTATGAAAAGACTGCCTTTTTAGAAAGATAACTCTGTCAACAGTGAAATTTACCTAAAGGTAACAGAAAAGACAGATCAAGTAGATTCTTTCAGTAATCTATATTATGACTTAAGCAATAGGAGTATCTTAGAGAGTAAGAGAAGCAGCACTTAGATACAGTGAAAGTAATGTAGACTATAGAAAATTGGAGACCAAAAATAAAAAAAAAAAAAAAAAAAAAGAGAAAAGCTAAATAAATATAAATCTTTAAAAAATAAAAAATAATAAATTAAAAAAAGTTGAAGACCTAAATTCAAATCTCGGAATAAAACTTAAATCAAATCAATTAATTTCTTTAAGCTCATTTCCTAATCTTTATTATGAAAGATAAAATTGACTATATCATCTACACATGATGGTTACTAGGAGAAATTGAAGTAAAATTTATGGAAGGAGGGGAACTTTTATTTATTTATTTTTTTTACACGTACATTATCTTTCCTCCAAAAAAACACTATAAAACAAAAGTAAGAAAAAAATTGCAATAATACAAGCAAGGTAATAGTGGTGCTAGCCTTTAATACCAGTACTCAGGAGGCAGAGGCAGGGGCAGGCAGATGGCATCTCAGATCTCTGTAAGTTCCAGAAAAGCTAAGGCTACAGAAAAAAAAAAAAAAAAAAAAAAAAAACCATCTTTAAAAAAATTAATGCTCCAAATAAGTATTTTAAAGACAATTAAAGAAGGATAAAGATAAGCTCAGTCAGAAATTCAATGCCTAGCAACAGTAAAATAGAGAAATAAAGTTAGTGATACTTTAAGACATTAATAAAATCTCCTCAGAAATTAATGGAAACATGAGCAAAGAAAAACCAAATGTCAACAAAACATTAACAAAGCCATGAAGAAAGGCAGAAAAGCACTTAAAAGAATTTCTAAAAGTAAGCCAAGTGTTGGGACTCTGGCCAGTACTCCTAGCACTAGAGAGGCAACAGCTGAAGGACCTGCTGCTGGTTCAAGGCCTGCCTGGTCTATACAGCAAGTTCCAGGCCTGTGAAGAAAGGAGGAAGGGAAGGAAGAAGGGAGGGAGAAAAGGAGGGAAAGAAGAAGGGAGAGAAAGAAAGAAAGAGAGAGAGAAAGAGAGAGACAAAGAGGGGGGAAGGAGAGAGGGAAGGGAGGAAGGAGGACTAGTAGGACAAGGAGGACCAGGTGGAAGAGGAAAAAGAGGAGGAAGAAGGAGGAGGAAGAAGAAGAAAAAAGAGGAAGAGGAAAGAAGGTGGAAGAAGAAGGAAGGAGGAGCAGGAGGAGGAGGAAAAAAGGAGGAGGGGGAAGAGAGAAGGAGGAGGAAGAGGAGAAGAAGAAAGAGGAAGAGAAGGAAGAGGAGGCCAAAATCTTTTTAAAGTTCATTTCATTGTACAAAATAATAAAATAAAATACTGACAACCTAAAGTAAACACAGTAGCAGCAACTGTAGTTATGATATATACACAAAATAAAAGATATTACAATAATAGTAAATCTACTACTTAAGGAAACACAAATCCAAAATTCAAGCATGATGAGTTAGGGTTTCCAATGCTAACAGATACCATGACCAAGGCAACTCTAACAATGGACAACATTTAATTGGGGCTGGCTTACAGATTCTAAGGGTCAGTCCAGTATCATCAAGACTGGAGCATGGCAGCATCCAGGCAGGCATGGTGCTGGAGAAGCTGAGTTCTACATCTTGTTCCGAATGCAACCAGGAAAAGATTGACTTCTAGGCAGCTAGGAGAAGGGTCTCAAAACTCACCCCACAGTAATACACTTCCTCCAATAAAGCCACATCTCTTATTGTGCCACTCCTTAGGCCAAGCAAATTCAAACCACCACACAAGGTATTATGAGAGTGCTACTGAATTTGCTATGTTTCTAAAATATAGACCTCTGAGTATAGAGGTTATTGGCATGTACAATGATAACCTTAATTTTGACAATAGGAAAAATAAAATAAGCCTCTTTGTTTAAAAAACATTATTAGTAGCCATATTAACCAGCATACTAGTAGCAATGTAACAATACATTAAAGACATGCAAATATATCTTCGTAGATACTTTCTTTTTTCTTTTTTTTTTTTTTGGTTTTTCAAGACAGGGTTTCTCTATATGCCCTGGCTGTCCGGAACTAACTCTGTAGACCAGGCTGGCCTCGAACTCAGAAATCCGCCTGCCTCTGCCTCCCAAGTGCTGGGATTAAAGGCGTGCGCCACCACCACCCGGCTTTTTCGCATCTTTTTTTTTTTTTTTTTTTTTTTGATACTTTCTACATAGCTGATTGTCACAGACTGATTAAAGGTATAATATAATGCACTACCTTAGCTGTATTTATGAATCAGTATAAGTTTATCAAATCAAGTTGCAGGTCACTTATAACCCTTCAACAATTATACATTCTCTTTTTTTATTGTTCTATGTGAGCATATAGTCCCTGTAATGTGTATGAATGTGTACAGATGCCCATACAAGTGTGTTCACATGCATATAGTAGAGGCCCAGTGGTCAATGTTTATTGTCTTCTACCATTCTGAGACAGAGTCACTAGCTGAACCAGGGCATCAGACTCAAGGGTTTGACATGCCACCATATCCTTCTTTTCATGTAGGTACTGTACATCCAGACTCAGGTCCTCATGCTTAGGGAATATTACTTTACTAAGCCACCTCCCCAGCCCTAATTACAGTCTCTTTATATAGCAAACTGAGTTGGCCTGTCTGTCTGTTCTGAAGTAAGAGGAACAGGCACCGGTTGCTAAGTATTAAAAAAGATAGTATAAGGAATATACTGATTCAGCTACAAGTGATCTTAGAAAAGTTATGCTGTGGTTAGTTTGGATTTAGAATGTTCCCCAAAGATCTGTGCTCCAAGGTCCAAATTTGGGGAGGGAGATAATGAAATTTTTAAGAGACAAGAGGATAACAGAAAGCTTCAGGTTACAATCTATTATGTCAACTATTATGTTTGTTCATTTTCATCACATGGATAAACTGTAAATTGTGGGAATTGTGCCTTTACATCTTGTAGTGTTTGTTTTTATGACAGTGCCACCTGTACCTTAATGTCTAGCAGTGTTTAATAGAAAAGTGCCAATAAAAAGTGGCATGTATATGTTGAACTAAAAAAAAAAAAAAAGAAAGCTTCAGGTCACTGGGAGCATGTCATTTAAAAGGTTAGGAAATCCAGAAAACCCCTCCCTCCTCCTCTCTTCCTCTCCTCTTCTCCCTCCCTCCCTGCCCCTCTCCTTTCCTTTCTCCTTTTCTTTTTCCTTTTCTGCCCATGACATGTGTTTCAGTTAAGATCTGCTATTCAATCACAGGTCTAAAATAATAGAGTACATAGAGGGAAACCCACAGGAAACTTAATAAAAGTAAGCCTTAAGAAATAAGAATAAACATGGCATATTTAAGGTTATAGACTACTTGATCAAATTATATTTAAAGTCATACACATACTCCATGAAATAAGAAAGCTCATTACAGGCAGAGTAAATGGTAGAAGACAAAAGTTTAAATCTCAATGACAGAGCTACACAAATAAGCTTCCCAAGTTGGGAGATAACTCAATGGGTAAAGGTACTTGCTACACAAGTATACTGACCAGTGTTCAGGTCTCTGGGTGCTCGTGTAAATACCAGGATGGTACAGTGGCACAACGGCAATCCCAGTGCTTGAAAATCAGAAACAGAGGACCACCCTCAAACCCCTGAATACAGGTGAGATAAATTGGCTCCATAGATGAGCACTGTGGTTCAAGCTAAAGATTCTTTTCAGTATATAATTTAAAGAGTGATTGACAAAGACATTCAACATGAAACTTTCATTTCAAATGTACTCCCACACTCATGACCCAGGCACATTTAAGCTAGCACACATGCACAGACATATACACACAAACACAATAAAGAGACCCAGGGGGAGGGAGGGAGAGAGAGAGAAACAGAGTTGAGTACGTTGGTAGTTAACTCTACAGTAATGGGTATCTAAAAAACTAAGGAACTATGTTGCTAGTTGTTTATTGATGCTTTATGAACTTCACTTCATGCACCCCAATTCCACTCATCTCCCTGTCCTTCAATTCATATCTGCCCTCCGCCCTTGCAACCTCCCCCTCACATGAAAAATAGAAATTAAAAAAAAAAAAAAGATGAAGAAAAAAGTTCATCTCTCAATGGAAGCTGAGGTCTTGTCATGGTGTGTCACACAGTATACTCTTCTGCCCAAACTGCTTGACCGCAAATGAGTCATTGGTCTGGTTCAAGGCCTCTTGCTTCTGCTACACTACCAATTCTGCATCCTCACCTGGACTACTCTCGAATATCCTGTTGTTGCCCTGTGTCATGGGGATCCTGAAGCTTTGGATCTACAGGACTAGCCCTTCACCCACTCCAGCAGTTCACAGAGTGAGCCAACTCCGGGTCCTCAATCTGCACCTGGGTGGAAACTAAACTAGCTAGCCCAGCAGCTCTACAGCGCCCATAAACCAGAGCCAGCTCTACTGTGCTACCCAGGTGAAGGACAGAGCCAGCTCTCTTGAGTACTGAACTGCTGAGTGGGGCTAGCTCTCCTACATCAATGCCACCAAAGCCAGTTCTCCAATGTGTCCCAAGAGAGAGAGCTCTCCCAATTGTGGTCATGTTGCCAGTTTTTAAACATGTGGAGAAATTTTAACCATTACTTTTTTTAAAGAAACAGAGCAAGTAGATATTTAAGAGAAGCTGAGTTGCTGTATAATTGATAAAATATAAAAACAAACATATTTGGAATATAAAAAACTGCTAAAACCCAGCACTTGGGAGGCAGAGGCAGGTGGATTTCTGAGTTCGAGGCCAGCCTGGTCTACAGAGTGAGTTCCAGGACAGCCAGGGCTACACAGAGAAACCCTGTCTCGAAAAACCAAAAAAAAAAAAAAAAAAAACTGCTAAAAGATCAAATTAATTTTAAAATAAATAAAATTTCAAAAACATTTTTATTAAAGATAAAAACAGGAGAACCAAAGGAAGTATTAAGAAATACCAATGTGGGCTGAACAAGTGGCTTAGTGGTTAAGAGTACTGGCTGCTCTTCCAGAGGACCTAGGTTCAATTCCCAGCAACCATGTAGTAGCTCACAACCATCTGAAATGGGATCTATTCCCCAGTTCTGATGTGCTTGAAGACAGGATACTCACATACATAAGATAAATAAATAAATTTTAAAAAAGAAATATCAATGTATATGATTTCTATATTAACATCTTTCTTAAAAATATACAACTATAAGCCAAACTTTATTTAAAGAATTATTACTACTAAATAGCACTGTTTTTCAAATCAGTGGCAATAAATACAAAAAAAATATTATACAAGAATTTTAACTACTACATACTATTTTCTTTTCCAAGTACATACTGATGTATGTCAGTTAATCTTTAGAACCAACAGAAAAAACTATCAAGTCATCACATTCGCAGGTGTTGCTGAACCACTGGCTTTCCTGCACTGGTATTTTGTTTAAACCAATTCCGGCAACAGAAATAAATTAAATATCATAGGGCAGTCTGAAAAAATATGTATAGTTTTTTTTAAAGCTTTAAAAAGTATCACATATGGTTTGTTCCCTGAGTTCCATCATCCAGCCCGCAGCACTGCTTGCCAACACAAGGAGGCCTGGCAAGCCCCCAAACATGCAGGTTAGACCCTCCTCCCCAACCCCCACCCTACTGGGTCCCTCTGGGACACAATCAGCAGCAGCAGCTGAGTTCTGTCCCTTGAGTTCCACAGGTCTGCCTGCCTTCCCAAAAGAGGTCTGAGGGGCCTCAGATTCGCCTGGGGCATACACAGCAGAGGTAAGCAGCATCTGTTCCCTGAATTCAACGTCAGGTCCATGACTCTGCCTGCCTCTCCAAAGGAACCCTGCCAGCACCAGGAACATCCAGTCAATACCAGGAACAAGCAGATGGCTAATAGCCAGTGCAAAAAACACAATAACAAGAGCCAGGGCAATATGGCACCACCAGAGCCCAGCTATCCTGCTACAGCAAGCCCTAGATATCCTAACACAGCTGAAGCACAAGACCTTAAACATGATCTAATAAAGATGGCAGGGGCATTTAAAGAGGAAATGAATAAATCCCTTAAAGAAATACAAGAAAATTAGTGAAGAAAATGAATAAAACTGTTCAAGACCTGAAAATGGACATCAAAGCAATACAGAAAACACAGAGGCAATCCAAGAAATGGAAAACATTAGGAACTACAGACACAAGCATCACCAATAGAATACAAGAGATATGAGAGACTCTCAGGCATAGAAGATATGAAGAAATATGAAGAAATCGATATATCAGTCAAAGAAAATGCTAAATCTAAAAAGTTCTGACACAAAACATCCAGGAAAACTGGAACACTATGAAAAGACCAAACCTAAGAATAACAGGAATAGAGAAGATTCTCAGCCCCAAGAACCAGAAAATATTTTCAATGAAATCATAAAAGAAAATTTCCCCAACCTAAGGAAAGTGATGTCTATAAACATACAAGAAGCTTACAAAATCAAATAAATTAGACCAGAAAAGAATAGCCTCCCATCACATAATAAACACTAAATGCACAGAACAAAAGAAGGATATTCGTGCTGGAGAGATGGCTCAGCATTTAAGAGCACCTACTGATCTTCCAAAGGTCCCAAGTTCAATTCCCAGTACATGACCAAATGGGTTTGGAGAGATAGCTCAGCAGATTAAGAGCACTGACTGCTCTTCCAGATGTCCTGAGTTCAATTCCCAGCAACCACATGGTGGCTCACAACCATCTGTAATGGGATCTGATGCCCTCTTCTGGTGTGTCTGAAGACAGCTATAGTGTACTCACATACATTAAATAAATAAATAAATCTTTAAAAAAAAAAAAGAAAAAAAGGATTTTCAAAGCTGAAATGGAAAAAGAACAAGTAACATATAAAGGCAAACCTATTAGTATTATACTCAATTTCTCAACAGAGACTCTAAAAAGCCAGAAGGGCCTGGGAAGATATCTTGCAGAGTCCAAGAGACCACAAGATGTCATCTCAGACTATTATACCCAGTAAAACTTTTAACTACCTTATACGGAAAAAACAAGGTATTTCAGGACAAAAGCAAATTTAAACAATATTTATCAACAAATCCAACCCTACAGAAAATACTAGAAGGAAACTCCAACCCAAGGAGGCTAACTATACCCAAAGAAACACAGGAAATAAACTCCACAATAGCAAAACCAAGGGAAGAGAAGTGCACACGTGCACACACACAAAATCACCACCAACATCAAAATAAAAGGAATTAACAACTGCTGGTCATTAATAACATCTTAACATCATTGACTCAGTTCCCCAGTAAAAAGACACAAACTAACAGAATAGATGCAAAAACAGGATCTATTATATTGCTGCATAAAGAAACATACCTCAGCAACAAAGATAGACATTACCTCTGAGTAAAGGACTAGAAAAAACATTTCCCAAGCAATAAGACCCAAGAAGCAAGCTGGAGTAGCCATTCTTATTTTTTTTTTTTAGTTTTTTCGAGACAAGGTTTCTCTGTGTAGCCCTGGCTGTCCTGGAACTCACTCTGTAGACCAGGCTGGCCTCGAACTTAGAAATCTGCCTGACTCTGCCTCCCAAGTGCTGGGATTAAAGGCGTGCATCACCAGGGTTTTTTTTTGTTGTTGTTGTTCCCTCCCCCCCCACCCCCGGGCTGTGAGATGGACTCATGGCAGAGGCTGGACTTGACACCACCTCGGACTTCCAAGCGTGGCGACAACAGCTATGCCACTGCTGGCCGGCTTGGAGTAGCCATTCTAATATCTAACTAAATAAACATTCCACCAAAATTAATCAAAGAGATAGAAAAAGACACTTTTACTCATCAGAGGAAAAATCCACCAAGATGACATCGAAATTTTAAAAATATATGCCCCAAATGCAAGGGCACCCACAATCTAAAAAAAAAAATTACTAAAGCTTAAAACACAAATCAAACCCAACATTAATAGTGGAAGACTTTAACACCCCACTATAATCGATGAACAGGTCATCAAAACAGAAACCAGAGAAATAATGAAACTAACAGAACTTATTAATCAAATGGACCTGACATATCTACAGAACATTTTAGCCAAACACAAAAGAATATACCTTCTCCTTAGCACCTCACAAAACCTTCATCAAAATTGACCACATAGTCAGTCACAAAGCATGCCTCAACAGATACAAGAAAACTGAAATAACCCCTTGTATCTTGTCAGACCACAATGGATTAAAGCTGGACTTCACCAACAACAGAAAGAAAGAAAAAAAAAAAAAATCCTACACACTCACGGAAATTAAACAATTCTCTGCTCAATGACCTCTAGATCAAGGAAGAAATAAAGAAAGAAATTAAAGACTTTCTAGAATTCAGTGAAAATAAAGGCACAACATACCCAAATTTATGGGACACAATGAAAGCAGTGCTAAGAGGAAAGCTCATAGCACTAAGTGCCTTTGTTTAAAAAATTGAAAATCTCATACTAGCAACATAACAGCATGCCTAAAACTTCTAGAACAAAAAGAAGCAAAGTCACCCAAGAGAAGTAAATGGCAGGAAATAATCAAATTCAGGGCTGAAATCAATCAATTAGAAACAAAGAACACAATACAAAGAATCAACAACACCAAGAGCTGGTTCTCTGATAAAATGAACAAGATAGACAAACCCTTAGCCAAACTAACAAAATGCCAGAAAGACAGTATTCAAATTAGCAAAATCTGAAGTGAAAAGGAGGATGTAACAACAAACACTGAGAAAATCCAAAGAATCTTTAGGTCTTACTTCAAAAACCTGTACTCCACAAAATTAGAAAATCTGACTGAAATGGATGATTTTCTTGATAGTTCCACTTACCAATGTTAAATCATGATCAGGTAAACCATTTTTATAGTCCTATAACACTTAAGGAAATAGATGCAGTCATTAAAAATGTCCCAACCAAAAAATGCCCAGGGCCATATGGTTGTAGTGCAGAACTCTACCAGACTTTTCAAAGAAAAGCTAATGCCAATATGCAACTTTTCTACAAAACAGAAACAAGGATTGCCAAATTCATTCTATGAGGCCACAGACACCCTGATATCTAAACCTCACAAAGACTCAACAAAGAAAGAGAGTTTCAGACCAATTTCCCTTATGAGCACTGATGTAAAATATCCCATAAAATTTTCACATACCAAATCCAAGAACACATCAAAAACATCATCTACCAAGTACACTTCATCCCAGGGATGTAGGATAGTTCAACATACGGAAATATAACAATGCAATCCACCATATAAACAAACTGAAAGAAAAAACTACATAATCATCTATTTAGATGCTAAAAAAAGCATCTGACAACATCCAATACTCTTTCATGTTAAACATCTTAGAGAGATCAGGGATCTAAGGTGCATATCTAAATACAACAAAGGTAATATACAGCAAGCCAATAGCCAACATCAAATTAAATGGAGAGAAACTTAAAGCAATTCAACTAAAATCAAGGACAAAACAAGGCTGCCCACTCAGAAATTCTAACTGGAGCAAAAAGACAACTAAAGGAGATTAAGGGAATACAAACTGAAAAGGAAGAAGTAAAAATATCATTATTTGCAGATGATATAACAGTATACATAAGTGATCCCAAAAATTCCACTAGAGAACTCATAGAACTAATAAACACCTTCAGCAAATTGGCTGAAGTTAATTTTAACTCAAAAAAATCAGTAGCCTCCTTTATACAAATGATATATGGGGTGAAAAAGAAATTAGGGAAACAACATCCTTCACAATTGTCACAAATAATGTAAAATATCTTGGTGTAACTCCAAACAAGAAAGTGAAAAGACCTGTTTGATAAGAACTTCAAGTCTCTGTAGAAGAAACTGAGGAAGATACAAGAAGATGGAAACATCTCCCATGCTCATGGATCTGTAGAATTAACATAATGAAAATGGCCATCTCAGCAAAAGGGATCTATAAATTCAAAACAATTTCAAACAAAATTCCAACACAATTTGTTTACAGACACTAAAAGAGCAAAGCTCAATTTCATATGGAAAAACAAAAAACGCAGGAGAGTGAAAACAATCCTGAACAATAAAAGAATCACCATCCCTGATCTCAAGCTGTACCACTGAACAACAGTAATAAAAAACTGCAGGGTGTTGGCATAACAGACAGGTCAGCCGACGGAAGTGAATCAAAAACCCAGAAGTAAACCTACACCTATGGACACTTGATTTTGACAAAGAAGCCAAACCATACAATGGAAAAAAGAAGGCACAAATGGTGCTGGTCTAACTGGATGTCTGCATGCAAAAGCATGTAAATAGATCCATGTTTTTCACTCTGCGCAACATTCAAGTCCAAGTGAATCAAAGACCTCAACATAGAACCAGATAAAATAAATCTAATAGAAGAGAAAGTGGAAAATAGCCTTGAATTGTTTGGTACAGGAAACAACATCCTGAACAGAACACCAATAGCTTAGGCTCTAAGATCAACAATTAACAAATGGGACTTCATGAAACTGCAAGGTTTCTTTAAGGCAAAGGACACCATCATTAGGACAAAACAACAGCCTACAGAATGGGAAGAGGTCTTCATGCTACAATCCACACACCAAAAGGAGCTAAGTAACAAGGAAGGCCCAAGGGAGGATGCTTAAATCTCACTTAGAAGGGGAAATAAAATAGACATTGGAGGTGGAGGGAGTGAAGGAACTGGGAGGCAGAGAGTGTGGAGGGGAATGAAGATGGGGATCAGGTATGAGGAGAGTGGACTCCTGTTGTGGATAACCCCAGCCTTGTATTTTGATCCTAGTTTCACTTTCCTGGGAGGGGCTGCAGAAGGTGATTGAATCTGTACACAGGTGATGTCAGAGGATGATTGAATCTGTACACAGGTGATGTCAGAGGATGATTGAATCTGTACATAGGTGATGTCTTGTGAACCTTCTGTCCAATTAAAACTTGTAAAATAAAGGCTAGAGCCAGTGATTGGGCAGTAGGAGGGGAGGCGGAGAAAAAGGCTTAGGGGAGGAGAGAGTGAGAGGAATTTGATATAAAGGGAGAAGGAAGCAGAGGCAGAGGGAGAAGCCAAAGGAAGTTGGGGGTGGGGCGGGGAGCCGGAGCTGGAAGGACAAGCACACACGGCCCGGATAAACCGAAAGTTATAAGGGATTTCATAGCTGGGGATTAGAGTAGTGTAGTGGTAAATCTGCCCAATCTAGGCGTGCAATTTATATCCATAATCATTGAGTTGAGTTTTCCTTGACTGGTCTCATTCGGGTAGGCGATTTTACAGCAACAAATTTGGCAGTTTAAATAATTACCGCAACAGACTCCTAGCAGCTGGGGATATTAAGCCTGAAGTGGCCACCTCCTACTAGCTAGGCAGGACTTCCAGTGGAGGGAGGACACCAACCCACTCTCATAAAACCTTCAATTCAAAATCTGTCCTGCCTACAAGATATACAGGGATAAAGATGGAGCAGAGATTGAGGGAATGGCCAGCCAATAACTGGTCCAACTTGAGCCCTATCCCATTAGAGACAGTCAGTGCCTAACTCTATTAATGATGCTCTGCGAAAGCTGCAGACAGAAGCCCAGCATAAATGCCTTGTGAGCGGCTTCATCTAGCACCTGATGGAAACAGATGCAAAGACCTACAGTCAAATATTAGGTGGAGCTTAGGGAATCTTATGGAAGAGTGAGGGGAAGGATTGAGGGAGATGGAAGGGTCAAGGATACCACAAGAAGACCTAGAGTCAACTACCTTGGTTGGCCCTTGGGGGCTCAGAGACTGGACCACCAACCAAATCCCATTCACGGGTTGGACCTAGGCTCCCTACACATATGTAGCAGATGTGCAGCTGGTCTGCTACACTGGGTCATCCCCTAACAATTGGAGTAGGGGTTGTCTCTGACTTTGTTGCCTGCTTTTGGATCCCTTTCCCTTAGCTGAGTTCCCTGGTCTGGCCTCAGTGGTAGAGGATGCACCTAGTCCTGCTAAGATTTGATGTGTAAGGGTAGCCTGGTACCCATGGGAGGGGGAAGAAGGAAGGAAGAAGTGAGGGTGGAACTGGGATGAGAAAAGGAAGGGGGCGGCCGGGCGGTGGTGGTGCACGCCTTTAATCCCAGCACTTGGGAGGCAGAGGCAGGCGGATTTCTGAGTTCGAGGCCAGCCTGGTCTACAGAGTGAGTTCCAGGACAGCCAGGGCTATACAGAGAAACCCTGTCTCAAAAACCAAAAAAAAAAAAGGACGGGGGCTGCAATCAGGATGTAATGTGAATAAATAAATTGGTAAAAAGCAAATAAATAAAAGAGTATTTTCCATAAAGACTGGCAAAGATGGAAATGTTTATAATTAACAGTCGTTAGTAAATGAATTCTTGAATGTTTTAAGTAAGATATTGGGAAATAGATTCTCTGCCACTAAAGAAACAAGCCTGATGTAGTCTAATTTCAATATGCAATATTTATGTTTTATGTTGGGAATGCTATCGAATACCATGCAAATTATAATTTTTAAAATAAAAATTTAATAAGTCTGTGAAAAAAGTATCACACATACACAGCATTTGATGGGTATGAACAACTTTATGAACAATATAAACTTAATATTTTCTATTAAATATTTAGGTCATAAAGCAATATATACTAATAATAGTTCTTTAAGAATTAACATAATGCCTTTAGTTTCCTGACACTAAACTGAATCCCTACTACTTCATTAAGTAGTTTAACTGTGTTCTAAAATGTAGGTTAAAGAAGCAGTGCTAAAAATAAAATAAAACAAAAACAACTAACTCTCTGTGGTGCTTTGAAAGAAAATGGCCTATAAGGAATGGCACTATTAAGAGGTGTGGCTTTGGAGTAGGAGTGGTCTTGTTGGAGGAGATGTGTTACTAGGGTTTGAGGTCTCAGAAGCTCAAACCAGTCTCTTTCCTGTTGCCTGTAGATCAAGACATAGAACTCTCAACTCCTTCTCCAGCACCATGTCTGCCTACATTCTGCTTCATTCCATGATGGACTAAATCTTTGAAATTGTAAGCCAGCCCCAATTAAATGTTTTCCTTTTTAAGAGTTGCCCTGGTCAGGCTGTCTCTTCAAGAAATAGAAACCCTAACTAAGACACTCTCCCTTGTATCTCTTCTGGGATTTGGTTCCAGGAGGAAAACTATCCTAGCACAACCAAAGTCTGAGATTCTAAAGTTCCTTATATAAATAGCATGGCATACTCTACATACAAGCACATACATCCTCCCATATACCTCTAATGTCTCTAGATTAACTGCAATAGATAATAAATACTATGTAAATAATGTCATATAAATACTTCTCTTACTGTCTTTAGGGGAAAAAAAGAAAGACTAAAGGAAAAAAATCTCTATGTACTCAGTACAAATGCAATTTCCGTTCCCAAATACTTTCAACCTGAAGCTCACTTAATTCACAGATGGAAAACTGCAAGTATTCAGGGACTGACTGTATTTGCCACAGTATTCCAAGCTATATCTGACAATTAACATCATATTCTGGTAAGTGATTAGAACATACAACTTTTTTTTGTCTTTGAGACTCTGAACATTTATCTAATAACACTTTTTAAAAGAACAGATGCTTAGTTCATATAATAAAGTAATTTTAGAATTATGTTTAAAGGGAAAGTCATCCAAAATACAGTGCAAAGATAAATGGAATAAAGTTGCAATCTGAAAAAACTGCAGGTCTCAAAATAGTTTAACAAACTGAGAATTTCATATTTGTAACAATTTGGGTTTTCCTTTAAAAAGAAATTAACTGCTTCATATTCATTCTTTGAATTATACCTTAAAAATTAGTAATATTTTGTCACCTAGAGTTTTTTCTTCCAGAAAAACTAATAAGAACTTTCAAACAGATTGTATTATATAATAGACCTTATAGACGATTAGTACAACCAAAAATAAATAGGAAAAAATATTATGAAGTTCATATAAAAATACAATAAAAGGACATGTGAGAAGTTATTTTTCGATAAATGCCACACAAGAATGGACTATAAAATTTTACTGGTAAGATTCTAAGATACTAAAGCCTATTCTATCCTACTCCTCAAGTATCTTAGTTATCCTCCTTCTTTCCCCTAGCTTGTGTATCAGACCAAAAAAAAAAAAAAATTAACACTTGCCACACTGTAACATAACAGTGAAGACTTTTAAATATCCAAATGACAAAAAGGGAATAGAAGATTGGTGACAATAAAATCCACCAATCAATCCAGCAACTGTCATATGCCAAAGAAAAAATATTAAGAAAATAAAATTTCTTCACACTAAACTCTTAAGAGAACCAAAGCAAGAACACACATAAAGCAAAATCTCTTCAACCTAGCAATGTAAAGTTAGGTGAGCGGTAGAAAAAAAAAAAGTTAAAAAGAAGCAACATACCAAGTATGAGTATGGGGAGACTCCGATCATCGTTTTTTTAAAATAATCTTGGTGTTATTATTATTTTAAGCGATAAATTCTATATGGACTGACTGATCTGGGTTGAAAAATCAGTCACATTTACTTCTTAACAGATAAGTGACCTTGGACAATTTGGTCAACTTTGCTGAGCATCCATTTCTCTACATAAATATAAACTAATACTACCTACTACTTTCAGAACTGTTGTGACGAAGAAATGAAATAAGGTAAGTAAATGATTTCATTTGTCTATCAGCTCTAGAAAAAGGGAGAAAATGACAGAAGATAAGATTGCTATGCAACTAAAACCTGGAGAAACTGAGTATGTATGAAAATAGCAGGCTTATGGTCCCTCAATAGAAACAAAATAACCAGGCCAAGGAAGAAAATTTGGTATGATGAGATATTCCTTCATAGCAACTTCTCTTTTCTCAGAGCAAGCAGCTGTACAAATACAAAAGGTGTCTGAAGGCCACTGATGAAGTACTAAATGCTTGGCTGCATTCTGAGGACAGAGATTCATTATGTCACTGGTTAAGCCATTCATAAAACTGAAAGCATCAGTAACACTTTTTAAGTAGAAAATTAGTACACATTTGAGAACCTCAACAAACACATCCTGAGCAGAGTAGTGAAAGAGATGGGAACTAGAAATTCTTGATGAACCAGAAATGTAGATGCCAATTGGCTCAATTTTATATCAGGCTAGAATATGTAGTTAAAGATAGATACATACACTCCGAATATCTTTTCTTCTAGAAAATCAAAATAAGAGGCAAAAACTTGAGTGCAAAGTTCAAAAACCACTATTACAAACACAGAATATTGAAAATAAAGTATGTCCAGGTTAGTACCACTTATATTTTATTTCACTTCTGGATTATCAAATATATGTCAAGTATGCTTTATTGAGTCTACTAGATTTTACTGAAAATTTTAATTTACTGAAGGCGGTTCATAGACACACATACACCTACATACATACTCACACCTTCACTAACACATACTCTCACAGACACACACATATACATACTCGCATATACTCACACTTACATGCACATACATACACATGACCTCTGTGAAACAATTAGCCAAACATGATTCCCAGATTTTATCTACAATATTTAAAGGACCAAAAAATTGGATATGAGCAAGTATCTAAAACTTATAAAGTTCTTTAAAATATTTCTTATAATGGTATTCATAGTGGACTGCTTATTATAGAATCTTTACAAGATTAGAATATAATAGATCTTGTATAAGTTATTTCATGTAGTATCAAAGCTCAAGTACAAGCTAGACTAAACCATTTCCTCTGTAGGAATAAGTTAAGAGGTTGACAGAGAAACCACATGGTCAAGCCACTCTCACTAAATAAAAGGACTGAGAAAACCAGGACTCTTTAAGCAATATTAATACAATGTTTACCACTATCCTTAGCTGTCTAACATTAACTTATGCAAAACTATATAAATTATATAGTTATATGTTTTCCTCCAGCCCAAATTTTCTTTTATGGTAAAAGCAGGAACTGAACAGTGAATCAGTTCTAGAGCCCAGATTACAATCTGTAACCATCACATCCTATATTTCCATTATCAAAGGTCATTTTCAGTTCAAAGATTCTAACTCACTGTCAACTATTCTTCCTCATGTACCTTTGTGGAGATAAATGGAAACTCAGAATCGTCTTCTAAGAAATAATCTCCAATGCAATGATATTTATCCTATCTTAACTATAGGCACAGGACAATGTGGGAAATAATAATCTGAGGTAGATAGCAGTAAAAACTGTAGCATACATCAAGTGAAACATGAGGCAAGAACCACTCCCAGAATAGTAATGTTCATGTTATTTTACTTTCAGAATTTTAGCATATATAACCTTTAATCACTTGAAAATAAATACTGTCAACTGTAAAGTACTGAAAATACAGGGCTTAGAAGCACTTTGTGAATAATCATATACTCAAAATAATTTGCAAGATCAGAGACAGTGACTAATAACTAGAATTTTTGGGACTAGAATGTATTTTCACAGAAAATATTTGTTATTTATGTGACTAAATCAACAAAATAGTAAAACATTCGTGAACATTACCTTATAAGAAAATCATTCTCAATCCTGAACTTATGAACAAGAATTAGACACAATGTGTCTCACCTAAGTGAAAACTTCTGATTTCTTTGGAAAGTCAGTCATATCAAAGGATGTTTTCCTGAAGCAGACAAAGGACTAAGGATGCTTTGCTAAAGCAGACACACAAGGAACATTTCACTGAAACAGACACAGGTGAAAGGATGTTTTGCTAAAGCAAGCACATGAAAGGAGTCTTCAATAATGACACCCATGTATTGATTTGTCTTATAACTGCATAACTGAGCTCTGTTCATCGTGACTCCATAGAGAGAAATGCACTAAAACAACTTCTGGTGGTGCTATGGTAGGTAGCTTCTTGCTGCTTCTGCAGACTCTGGCCATTTGGCAGAATGATGTCAGCTGATACAAACTCACATGGAGTTTTGCTAGGACTCATGTGCTGTGAGACAAGACATGTGGTGAGGCAAGATCGATGGAGAACACATGATGTTTGGAGTGAGCATAACTAGGACTCAACAGACAGTGACAGAGGCTTGCATAGCTAGCTTTGCAACACTTCTTGGTCTCATGTCTTCACTGAGAGAGGCACAGCCAAGAACTTCTCCTGGCATCCCTGGTGGTTGGTCCTGGTTGCTCCTGTTGACTTGTGCAGATTTGGCAGAGGCCTGGCTGTTTCTGCTAAGTCATGCCACCACCACTGAACTGAACTGTTGGTATATTCCTGAACTGTTGGTATATTCCTGAACTGTTGGTATATTCCTGAACTGTTGGTATATTCCTGAAGTGTTTGCAAGTAGAACAAGCTGGCGTGGCTGAATCCTGTGAACTGAACTGCTGGGTTGCAAATTGGATATGCTCCAAAGAACAATTTCTAAAGCAGGCCCACTTTCCTCGTATCCTAGTAACCTTTCTTTCCACTAAGTCTGGTGGGTGGTGGGCTATAAGGGATATTAAAGTATTTAAGAACCTAGTAAGAAAATGGGGTTTGAAAAAAGCTAAGCTTACACTCACCAATTCAGCACAATTTTTAAGTTTAGGAATATAACATGAATGTATTGCCCAAAATTTCCTGTGATAAAAATTAAGCAGGCTAGTTACAGTGGCACAGTTTTTAATCCCAGCACTCAGAAGACAGAAGCAGTGGGAGGATCTCTGTGAGTTTCAGGCCAGGTTGGTTTATAGTGAGTTTCAGGCAGCCAGAGCTACAAGGGGGGGGGGGTGGTTAGAGGGGTGAATAAGCACCAAAGTCATATATTAATTATATGCAAAGTGGGACTTTTGAGAGATGACTGGGACATAAAGGCTCTGTCCTTGTTCATGGTTTCATTCATTACTAGATTAACAGATTAATAGGATAATGACAGAGGGCTGTGTTATAAAAAGCTCTCTTAGACCAGATCTGCATTGGAATAGAGGAAGGTGCCCATGGGGCAAGACCCCACCTAGCTAAACTTCCAATCTGTAGAAGAGAGCATAAGGCTTCAGGAAAGCATTGCAATCAAAAGCCGCTGCTAAGGTGATTCAAGGGAGTGAGGGTCCACCCCAAGCTGGCAGATGAACTTGGCAGTGTCATCCACATGGCAAAGATAACCCAAGTAAATGAGTTGTGAAATCTTCCACCACAGTTTCAAAGAGCCACTGAGGCTAATAAGCAATGCCTGACAGGGAAGTCCCTGCCTAGAAGACAAGAGATGCCACTGCCTGAAGCTGTGAAGCCTGGGTTGCAACGGAGACTCCCAAGATGTTACATAGCCAGAGACATGAGACGTGTATTAAGGAGAGCTGCACAAAGGGAGTGGATCCAAGCTAGAAGAGAGAAGCATGTTACAGGCAGCAAAGAAGAAAAGGCAGAGCTGCCTGTACCTTTTGGAACCAGGCATGGAACAAGATTTGGAAGTTTGTCCCCTCATCCAAGATCTTATGGGGATGCATACCATGAAACCTATACAAAATGGAGCATAATGGAAGGAAGTTACACGGTTGAAAATGTGCCTTTAAAGGAGATACTAGGACCCAACCTCCTTTTGTTCCTTGGATGGTACTAGATAGTTACTTCTTTTGCAATGTACTCCTGCCATGATATACTGCCTTATCATATGCCTAAAATTAACAGGGTGAATCAATAATGAGCTAAAACCTCCAAAATTATAAGCCAAATAAGCCTTTTTCCTTTTAAGTTGATTACCTCAGGTTTGATACAGTACTGCAAAGCTGACTAATATGACATCTATTCTTCATAAGGTAATCAGTCTTAGATATTTTGGTACAGCAACAGAAAGCAAAGTAGCTAATAGAGATTACCGTGCTACATTTTTTTTTCCTTTTTATTTTTATTTTTTCTTGTTTATTGGAGACCTCACTGCATTGTCCTGGCAGGCCCTTAACTCACTACATAGAGCAGGTTGCTCTGAAACTCAGTCAGCCTGCCTCTGTCTCCTGAGGGATGTGATTAGGGGTATATGCCACCACATCCATCTTGTTACTTTTTTTTTTTATTCATCCTAGCTATCTAGTAAAAAACTAGATTTATGACATTCATGAACGGGCACTCAATGAATAAGTTCTTCATTATAATAGCTTTTCAGTTCACCACAGTGTCAAACACATATTTCTTTACAGTTCTCTAATTAAACTATGCATAAAATAAAGGTGTAAGTTATCACTTAAATAATAAATATGTAAAATTTTAAATAGACACCCTTAGTTAAAATTTTAAATTACACAAAATCTTCTATAAAATTTATGAAAATGTAGACCAATGACAGTCCTAATTCAGACACAAAGTAAACACAGAAAATGGAGTACAGCATATTAAAAGTTCCATGACAGTTTGAACTAGTAATGTGCTATGTCATTTACTTAAGTTTCATTTTACTCACACATATTCTCTGTCTCTCTCTCTCTGTCTCTCTCTCTTCTCTCTCTCTCTCTCTCTCTCTCTCTCACACACACACACACACACACACACACACACAGACACACAATAAGTGAATGATGTATAAAAAAAGAGGAGAAATGGTACACATCAAGCAAGGAAAAAAGGTACAGCAGCTTGCAATAAAAAGTCGAAGATATATTGCCAGCTAAAGGATGATTTCAAATGAAAAAGTTAAAGTTGTAAAACACTATAAAGAGGCATAAAACTTAGTGATATAAAACTTTCCTCCTATGCACCCAGCTTCAATGCTCTAGAAACCTGAGAGAGAATAAAGAACAGAGACCAGAAAATGTAGGACAAAGGTAAAGGGGGGAGAGAGAAGGAAAGAGGAAGAAGGGAAGGAGGGAAAGAAGGAAGGAGGGAAGAAAGGAAGAAAGGAAGGAGAAAAGGAAGAAAGGAGGGAGGAGAAAAAGAGGGTATTTAACAATATTTTCCAAAATCAAGCTAGTCAGAAACACATGAAACGCACTTTACCACTCATGTTCCAACATTATCTGGGAAAATTCTTGTGCTACATTCTTGAAAGGCTGGGTCAAGACAATATTCATAGCCAATAAACATCTTAAACTAAAATTAATGAATGTGGACCAGTAGAAACGGAGATGAAGATGAACAAAGAACTTAGATCCCTACACCCTCCTAAACTGTAATTCCTACATCAACGTGTAGCCCATTATTCCCAGTCTTCCTTTTCTTTCTCCTTTATTCTTTTTGGCATTGCCATTCAAGAGTGGCTTGGTCGGCTTTAAACCTCCCCAATGATTTTTATCAGTTCAACCAAAAGAATACCTCAAATATACATAAGCTAAATAAAACAATATATTTATTATTGCAAAGAGGTTTCAGGACACGTAGCCCAGAAGCATCACCCCAAATATGTTGCTATTTCTCACCACTATCCCCATCATGAAACTGTCATCTATAACATGACTCTTAGAATATAAAACAGTCAGTGTTAAAGCATGAATCCATGTCAGATAGCAAAAACATTTCTCAATTTTCCTGTACCAAAATACAAAATAGACAGACAGACAAGAAGACTAAAAAATAAAGACAGAAAAACAGAACAGAAGGGAGAGGACAGCAGCAACACTGATTTAAGTAAAAAGAGCCATCTCCACATAGTTGGCAGAATGTAAATAATTAAATCTGGAAGTTCATTAGGCTTTAAGTATCCATACCCCTAAAATATTCATGCAGTCTGAGCCAGAAATTCAATTATAAATTGATTATGATCAGTTTCTTCTAGGAAAAAATAGTTGGTTGAATATACAATACACATATTAATGTTTTATATAGAAATGGTTACAATATTGCAAAGTACTGCAAAAACCTTAGATGCCCACCAGAAGAATAGTAAAACGCTTATACTACCACAACATGAAGCGCTATGCAAACCTTTACAAAATGAGCAGCCATGCTTAGCAAGATAGCAAAAGTAAGTGAATTATAAAATAGTAAATATGGATTATAAAAATATTAATGTAAGAGAATCCTTCTTTCAATGTAAAAGTTTACTGACATAATTTTAAAAATAACTGTAATAAATATAAATAAAACTTTGAAATGAGTATTTTTAACTGTGAGTTATGAGATTAAAAGAAATTTCAGGTAGAATATTTTATTTGAAATATTTAGAACCCAAAGTTTTTCAGATAGATTTTTTTCAGTTTTTAGAGTATTTATTGTTTGAACATTCCTATTCCAAAACTATGAACCTCAACCTGACCCAACATGTACAACTTTCAATGTGGCATGTGAGCAATAAAATGCTTCAACCTTTTAACATTTGGGTGTGGGATTTATGGACTAATAATGCTCAACCAATAACCATCAGGTTGTAAATTTTTCATCTTCTCATTTCATTATGTTAAGTATCGCTTTTACAGTCCGATTTTTACATTGAGTGAAGACTATTAATACAAAAGAAGGTCTATATAATGCACTGACAGAACTATATAAATCCATGTAACATATAAAAGTGAGCATATAATCTCACTTTAAGCATACATCTTAAATTCTGACTTTTAAATATTAGCACTTCTAGCCAGGTACAATGGAACACAGATGTAATCTAGCACTCAGGAATCTGAGGCAAGAGAACTGTATGTTTGAGGCCAATCTGAACTGCTAAATTCCATGACAGGCTGAATTAGAACATAGGTCAAAGAATACTTACCACCAAGTCCCAGTTATTTTGCTCAAGCAGTGTAATAGCTTCATCGATGTTTTCAATACCAGTACATGCCTGAAAACCAAGTAAATGTGTATGTTAGTATTTTAGAAATAGGATCAGACTTAAAACATAAATGGTATAAGACATAATTTAAGCTGTAACATATATAAATGAAGTCAAGACATTCAGTGGCCCATACTTCCGAGTAGTTTATACTTGAGTCTTAAAATTCTTACTTGAAAATTTTAGCAATACAGTAAGCCAGGCAGGGACAGAGGTGACCCAGTGAGTAAAGGCACCAACCCTGGTGACATGGGCTCAATTCCTGGGATCCACATTATGAAAGGAGAGAAACAACTCTTGTAAGTTGTCCTCTGACTCCACATGTGTGCCAAAGCATTGGAGCATGCGTGCACGGACACACACACACACAGAGACTCATGAATGAATATAGTTTTTGACCAGAAATGGTGGTGTATGTCTTTAATCTCAGCACTTGGGAGGCAGAGGCAGGCATATCTTTGTTAAGTTCCATTTCAACATTGCCTGAATAGTGAGTTTCAAGCCAAAAAAAACAAAAAATAAACTAGCAAAAAGCCAAGAAATAGAACTCTGAGGCAGACACAGAAACACCTGCTGGAGACGGGTTCCTTTTCATCTTTCCCCAACACTCAGAAACAAGATAACAAAATTTACCTCTCCAAACACAATGTAGAACATTCAGTATAGAACACAATTCTCAAATTATGAATATGAAGCCATAAAGAACATTCAAAACCAATCTGTTACCATAAGCATAAATAAAACTCTTAAACATCCAGAACTATAACTAGCACATTATTTATTATAAGCCAAGTGTTTATTATGATCAAGCCTTTGATCTCAATAATTACAGATGTTAAACATATCCCTTTTAAAATTCTTCACATTAAAAAGTTAACAAATTAATATGAACC
Organism: Mastomys natalensis; assembly: GCA_021653895.1. Taxonomy (NCBI): domain Eukaryota; kingdom Metazoa; phylum Chordata; class Mammalia; order Rodentia; family Muridae; genus Mastomys; species Mastomys natalensis. Next base: position 125,705 of record JAJTUV010000226.1, on the reverse strand, counting down.
AAGTAACCTACACTTAATTCAGTCCTATTACCAATCTTTTGAAGTAGCTACTATGCCCATTTTAATAAAGAGAAATCAATGTTTCAAAGATACTGCCCTAGTTTCATTTCTGTTGGTGTGATAAAGTGCTCTGACAAAAGCAAATTACAGGGAAAGAGTTTACTTTAAATCACAATTCTAAGTTACAGTCCTTCATTTCAGGAAAATCACAAAAGATACTTAAGCCATGCCGTAGTGTGCTTTCTATTGCTGAGATAAAGACACTATGACCAAAAGCATCTGTTTCTAAATGTCATCATTATCCTAACAATTTTTTTTTTTGAGGCAGGAGAGGTTCCTCTATGAGAAGATATCAAAATAAATACACATGAATCACACCTGAGCCCAGATATTGAGGAGACCAGCCCAACTATATGTGTAACTTCTAAACAAAGACACCCAAACAAAAAGGATCAACCAACCACTGGTAAAGGTGACTCTAGCTAAGACTCCTAGCAATGGGGAATATGGAGCCAGAACTGGCCATCTCCTATAACCAGGCAAGTCCTCCAATGGAGGCAACAAAACTTTCAACCTATAATTTGTCTTGCCTACAAGGTGTGCTAGGTAAAGGTAGCACAGTAATCATGGGAGAGGCCAACCAAGAGACTCATGCCATGAGAGGAAACCCACCCAACACTGCCCGGAGGTCCAGGACTCAGAGGCTGAATAGCTCAGAGCACAGAGACTTAGAATAGAACCAAACACAACTGGGGGGCTCAGGGGGGTTCAATGAAATGATGCCTAAAGATATTTTTGCAATACTCATAGATTGGTGCCTAGCCCAAATGGAATCAAAGAGGCTTTATCCAGAAACTGTGATGAAGAGACCCACAGTTAAATATTAAGCAGAGTTTGGGGAATCTTGCTGAAGAGGGAAGAATTGTAGGAGCCAGATGTGTCAAGAACACCACAAGAAAACCACAGAATCAACCAATCTGAGCTCATAAGGGTTCACAGAGACTAAATCGACAACCAGGGAGCCTGCATAGGACTGACCTAGAGACCATATATGTTACAGTTGTGTAGCTTGGTCTTCTTGTGGACTACAAAAGTGGGAACAGACTCTGTCTCTATTCTTCTGCCTGATTTTGAGACCCTGTTCCTCATTCTGAGTTGCCTTGCCCAGTCCCCTTAAAACATAGGGAGGTGCCTAGTCTTGCTCCTCCCTATATGTCATATTTGGTTAATATTCATGGAGGCTTGCTGCTTTCTAAAGAGAAATAGAGGAAGAATAGATGGGGGGCTGAAAGGGGGTATGACTAGAAAAAGAGGGAAGGGAAACTGCAGTTGTAAAGAGAGAAAGATATATAGTATCATTCAATGACCATTTCTACTAAGTCTGTCATTTTTAAATTTATAGTTATATAAGATTGAATACTGCCGGGCGGTGGTGGCGCACGCCTTTAATCCCAGCACTTGGGAGGCAGAGGCAGGCGGATTTCTGAGTTTGAGGCCAGCCTGGTCTACCGAGCGAGTTCCAGGACAGCCCGGACTACACAGAGAAACCCTGTCTCGAAAAAAACCAAAAAAAAAAAAAAAAAAAAAAAAAAAAGATTGAATACTGATTGAATGTTCTTGTGATTATGTATCAATACTTTTCTGATTCTTTATGCCTGATAACCTATGATTGCTTCCAAATATGACTTTTCATATTTTGGGTGCTAGACAATTCTCTAAATATTCTTGAGCCTTGTTCTCTGATGTACCTGGAAATAACTGATTGCTATTGAAGCTTCCTCTAAAGTTCTGTTCAATAATATCCTTCAGTCTCCTTCTGAGTACTCTATAATGTCTCATCTTATATATTTGAGATGTTCCACTTATTTTAAAAGACCCATGCAGCTGATAGGAACAAGTAGTATCCCATATTTTGTATGGTTTACAGAAATCCTTTACTTCATTAACACTTTCCATTTGTCTTTCCAAATTTTAATCTTTTTATGAAATAGTTCCAACACTTGTTAAAGGATTTTAACTATCTGAGAAATGTATGGAAAAACAGCTTTCATGTCAAACAATCCCATTTCTGGGAAAATTATAATGCATTTCATCATAATAAAGCCACTAAAGGAAAACTTTTTTCTAAAGTCTTCCAATTTTTTCAACCCAAAAAGCTCTAAAGTAACTAAATGAATGAATGAAAACTAAGGATTGTTTTGCATGTAAAAAGAAATTGCATCTCACAATCTTGAGACACACTAGTTTCTTTTTCATTTTGACTACTTTCAATTGTTTTTTTTTTTAAATAAAATGCCATCTTTACATTAAGAAGTGGAATTAATGGGCTTTGTTTCTTTTCCTTATAATTCTGTGTTAAATGGTTATGATAGATGGATGTGTGGCAAGTGAATAGAAGCTATTTTTATTTTATTAGAGTAAAACAGAAGAGAGGTTTGGAATGTGTAGCAGATAACCTAAAGTAAATTATTTAATCTCTTTGAATATTACCTATAATGAGAAAAATGTCTCCCTTTATGAGTATTGTGCTGGCTAGTTTTATATCAGTTTTGACACAGTTTGAGTTATTTTGGAAGAAGAAACCTCAATTGACAAAATGGCCCCACCAGAATTATGGCTGATGTGGGAGGGCCCAGCTCACTATGGACAGTAGTACCCAGAGCTGTTGGTCCTGGGTTCTATAAGAAAGGAAGCTAGTAAGCCATGGTGAGCAAGCCAGTAAGCAGCACTCCTCCATGGCCTCTGCATCAGCTCCTGCCTCCAGGTTCTCTCCCTGTTTGAGTTTCTATAGCAACTTCCTTTAGTGTTACTAAAGATGTGGAAGCATTTGCAAACACACTCTTTCCTCCTCAAGTTGCTTTTGATCAGGGTGTTTCATTGTAGCAATAGTAACCCAAACAAAGACATGTATTTTCCTCATTTTCTCTTTTATATAATTCATCTTTTTTAATAAATATTATGTATTAATATGATCTATCCTTAGCTAGGACTAACTTACTCTTTGCTTGATAAATTCTATGTACATGTATATGTACTGAAGCTCCTGGACTTACAGTGGGATTATATTCCAGTATACCCACTAAATATCATGTTAAAATGGATCTACAATCTATAACATACTATAGTTTAGCAACATAGTGTGTCCTGTAGAGTATCTGTTATATTAACACACAACCACATAGCTGACTGGAAGTTTCAGCTTGCTGTCCAGCAACATGAAAAGGTATCTAACCATACACAGATAGCAGGTGAAAAGATTACAATTCAAAATTCAAACTAAAGTTTCTATTGAATTTACCTGATAAAAGAGTTGAAAATTCATTAGGAGGTTTAAACTACTGTAAGTTAAAGACTGAAAATATGTTTATAATTATGTACATATAATTATAGAATTAAAATAATTGATCATATGGACTATTGTAGTTTTTGAGGCTGGGAATGTAGTTCAGTAATGATATGCTTGCTTACGATGTGCAAGGCTCTGGATTTGATCTCTATAACCATAAAAGAAAAGTTAGATAGTGATCAGATCTTGCTATAACACAGCAAACTTTAAAACACTGAAAACAAGTAGAAAGGAAAAAAAAAAGACAGAAGTATTTAGAGCAGTGGTTCTCAATCCTTTAATAGAGCTCCTCCTGTTGTAGTGACCTCAACCATAAGATCATTTTCATGCTACTTCATAACTGCAATTTTGCTTCTGTTATGAATCATAATGTAAACATGTGTGATTTCTGATGGTCTTATGCGAACCCTGTGAAAGGGTCACTCCACCCTCCCTAAGGGACTGCAACCCACAGGTTAAGAACCACTGATTTAGAGTATTGGAGTGTATTTATGTTTGTTTCATTTTTGTTAACAGCATCTTTACAAAAATAAGCTAAACCCCATGTTCTTGTAATCTAATTACCTAGCTCCTCCTAAAAGGATGGTTATAATTTCATCCATAACCTGTAACCGCAGGCTTTTCCACCTGAGCCCCAGTTCCAGAAAAACAAATTCAGAGGCTCTACTTTATTTATGAATAAATGTCTAGGCCAAGCTAGGCTTGCTCCCTGACTAGCTTGTAATTTATATTAACTCATTTATACTATTCTGTGTCTGCCACATGCCACGTGGCTAATTACCTCTTCTCAGTTTTGTACTTCTAAGCCTGAGTAGGAAATTTCCCCATGCTTGACTCTTTCCCAGAGTTCCACATATCCTCCCCTTGCTGGATGTCCCATCTTCTATTCTACCCTATCCTATAGGCCATAGGCTTTTTATTGACAGGTGATGCTTCCACACAGTACACAAGAAATTATCCCTGTAGTAACCTAAAATGTATTGTTCTCAAGGTGCTAAAATGTTGCAGCTTGGCACCAAGCCTGATAACCTGATCCCTGGATCCACATGGAAGAAAAAAAGAACCCACTCCTGTAAGATTGTCTGACCTTCACATGCAATGTGGCATGCGTGTACACACACACACACACACACACAAACACACCCCCACGAGAGCGAGTCGGAGATGGGGAAGGGAGGAAGAGGGAGAATAAATAAATTTAAAAAAAAAAAAAAAAATCCACAACAGGGCCACATGCTCCACTATGTTTATAGCGGCCTTATTTATAATAGCCAGAAGCTGGAAAGAACCCAGATGTCCTTCAACAGAAGAATGGATACAGAAAATGTGGTACATTTACACAATGGAGTACTACTCAGCTATTAAAAATAATGAGCTCATGAAATTCTTAGACAAATGGATGGAGCTAGAAAATATCATCCTGAGTGAGATGACCCAATCACAAAAGAACACACATGGTATGCACTCACTGATAAGCGGATATTAGCCCCAAAACACACAATACCTAAGATGCAACGCATAAACCTCATGAAACTCAAGAAGAAGGAGGAAGACCAAAGTGAGGGTGCTTTTGTCCTTTTTAGAATGAGTAGCAAAAGATTCAACCAGAGCTCCCAGAATCTAAACCTCCAGCCTGAGAACAGACAGGGGCAAGCTGTCCTCTGAGAGGCTCTAACCAGCAGCTGACTCAGACAGATACAGACATCCAGAGCCAAACAGTGGATGGAGCTTGAGGACTCTTATAGAAGAATAGGCGGAAGGATTGTGGGCCCTAAGGAGATAGGAACTGCACAGGAAGATCAACAGAGTAAACCAACCTGAACCCTTGGAGCTCTCAGAGACTGAATCACCAACCGTGGAGCATACCTAGTCTACACAGATCTACCTCCATGGGCTGAACCTAGGCCTCCCTGCACATATGTTGTAAATGTGCAGCTTGGTTTTCATGTAGGTCTCAAACATCTAGAGTGGGGGCTATCCCAAAACATGCAGCCTGTATATGGAGTATGGTCTTCTAAAAAAAAAAAAAAAAAAAAAAAACAGTTATTCAGTTATTCATGGAATATTATTATTTTTATATCTCTTGTATTCAGTTTGCAACTACTTCATTGAGAATTTTTGTATGTATACTCATGAGGGATACTGGACTATAATTCATATATTTTTGCTGGGTTTACACTTGATTTCACTATTTCAATATTATTTGCTTTGTGAAGGAGCTTATTGTGGTTCTGAATTTTTTTAAACATAACTCAAAAAGTATTGCTTGTTTGAAGGCTCTATAGAATTCTTGTATAAGTATATCTGACCCTTGGTATTTTGCTTGTTTGTTTCTTTTCATTTTATTCTGTTTGAATGCTTTTTAAAATTTTTTGATTTGCTGAAAAAAAAAATTAAAAATAAAAATTAAAAAAAAAAAAAAATCCAATGAAATTTAGTGTTCTTGGGAAAAGTTGTCAGTTAGCAGCTACATAGTTTTAAGTGTTACAAGATCTTTTAAAACATGTCTTCAAGCATCCCTACAAATTGTAAACCATAACATTTCTAGATAGTTTTTATTAATGAAATCTCAAAGTACTTAATTTTCATTCTTTTCACGAACAGGGTAACAACAATAGTAATTACATTTGACTAATATAAAGAAAATACAGGACTTTACTAATTACATATTCATTATATAACTTTATAACAATGACAACAACAACAACAACAAAAAAAAAGAGTTCTGGAGAGATGCCTCAATGGTTAGAAGCACTTACTGGCCTTCCAGAGGACCCAACTTCAATTCCAATATCCACATCAGGTAGTTCACAAACCACTTGTAACTACTACTCCAGAAAATCAATACCTCTTGCCTCTGAAGGCACTTGCACTCACCTTCATACATCCACACACACAAACACATATGCTCATAATTAAAAAATAATACTAATAAGGACTAGGAATGTTGCTCACTGGTTAAGAGCACTTGCTGATCTACCACAGGACTAAGGTTCAAGTCCCACCACCTACATGGTGACTTACAACTGCTTGTAACTCCAAGTCCAGCAAGTCCAGTGTCCTTTAGGGCCTTCAAGAAACACATGGTGCACAGACATGCATTCAGGTGACACTCATATACATAAATTAATATAATGATGATGATCATCATGATGATCAGTAGTCCTCTGCTTTATAACAAGCCTGGGGCAAGCTTGGGCTATAGCAGAATCCAGGGAAGAAACGGGGGAAGGAGGGAATAGGAGGGAGTGAGGGAAAGGAAAGAAGGGAATCTTAAAATTAGAATTTGTCTCTACTTTCAAAATAATCACTATGAAAGAATCTTTTTTTTTTTTTTTGGTTTTTCGAGACAGGGTTTCTCTGTGTAGTCCTGGCTGTCCTGGAACTCACTCTGTAGACCAGGCTGGCCTCGAACTCAGAAATCCGCCTGTCTCTGCCTCCCAAGTGCTGGGATTAAAGCGTGCGCCACCACGCCCGGCACTATGAAAGAATCTTGAGTGGAAACTTAAAGGTTCTTTGGAAAGTCAGTAGTGTTGGATAGTGTTTTGCTAAAGCAGACACGTGAAGGAACGTTTCGCTGAAGCAAACACCGGATGATAGGCTAAGGCTAACGTTCATGAATGAACGATTGCTGAAGCAGACACAGGTGAAAGGATGTTTTGCTAAAGCAAGCACGTGAAAGGACGCATGTAACAGCATGCATGTATTGGTTCACCTTACATGTGTTGTTAAGCTCCATTTGTCATGACTTCATAGAGAGAAACATACCAAAAATCTCCAAAAGACTCCTCGGCTACTTGCCGCTTCCGAAGACGCTAATTGGCCAAGTGATGTCAGCTGATACAGACTCACTTTTAGTTTTGCTAAAACAGACTCACATGCTGAGGTAAGACATGATTATGAGGTAAGCCTGGTAAAGGACATGTGATGTTTGGAGAGTATAAATAGGATCCAACAGTGACAGGGGTTTGGTCTGCTGGTACAGCCAGCTCTGCAATGCCTCTTGGTCTCAAGTCTTCGCTGATCTTCACACTTTGTTGAGAGAGGCACAGCAGAGAACTTCTAGTATCTCCTGGTCCAAATCCCTCCTGCTGACTAGTGCCCTGCTAGGTCCTGCCACCACTACTGCTATCCCAACTACTGAACTGAACTGCTGGTATATCTGTGAAGTGTTTGTGAGTGGATCAAACTGCCCCTGCTAACCTGTGAACTGAACTGCTGATTTCCAACACAGATGGGATTTGCTCCAAAGAACCATTTCTAAACAGGTCCACTTTCACACATACCATAATAACCTTTCTTTTCCACTACCTCTGACAGGTGATAAGCTAAAAGAGAGGTTAAAGTATTTAAAAATCATTTTAAAAAATAAAAGCTCTACAGTATCTTAAAGAGAATAATAGAGATAGGTATAGCAGTGCACATCTTTAGTCCCAGTACCTTGGAGGCAGAGTACGGATCTCTTGGAAGTTCAAGGTGAACCTAGTCTACAGATAATGTTCCAGGCCAGAGACTGTATAGTGAGACTGTCTCTCTATATATTTCTCACACATATTTGTGTGTCTCTCTTACACAAACACACACACACACACCACCAAAAAGAGTACTAAACAATGGTGTGAATATTCAAACACTAGAAATGGAGCAGAAATTTCTCTAGACTTACCATCTGACAAAACAATTCATATAGTTTATTCTGCTTCAGGGCTTACTAAATTCACCTACTGATGGCCAAACTGGTTGCTCTGGTATGCTAATGCCAGAAGAAGGCATCATAAATGATTACAAATATTATGCTCAACATGAAAGTATCTACTCCTTTGTAAATTAATATTCTGTTTAATAAGTAATCCCAACACTAGGGAGTCAGGAGTTCAAAGTCAGTATTTCAAGACCAGAGGATCAAGAGTTCAAGGTCAGTATATGGGCAGTTCAAAAACTGCCTGGGTGACATGAGACCCTGCATTCACATGTTCATGTTCACACACACACACACACACACACAAAACACACAAAATTCTCATTAAAAAGATTGATCTCAGGGCTGAAGAGATGGCTGAGTAATTAAGAGTTGTTGTGGATAGCCTCAGCCTTATATTTTGATCCTAGTTCCACCCTCCTGGGAGGGGCTGCAGAGGATGATTGAATCTGTACACAAGTGACATCTTGTAAACCTTCTGTCCAATTAAAACCTGTAAAATAAAGGCTAGAGCCAGAGATTGGGCAGTAGAAGGGGAGGCAGAGAAAAAGGCTTAGGGGAGGAGAGAGTGAGAGGAATTCAATATAAAAGGAGGCAGAAGCAGAGGCAGAGGGAGTTGAGGTAAAAGCAGAAGGAAGCCAGAGGTAGAAGGAAGCCTACGACGATGGAGGAGCCGGAGCTCAGAGGACAACCATGAGGCCTGGATGAACCGCAAGTTATAAGGGATCTCATAGCCAGGGATTAGAGTAGTGTAGTGGTAAACCTGCCCAATCTAGGCCTGCTATTTATACCATAATTATTGAGTTGTGTCTTCCTTTACTGGTCTCCCTCAGGTAAGCGATCTTACAGTGACAAATTTGGGGTTTAAATAATTCCTTCTACTACAAATTGGCACCCAACACCAGAGGCTGATTTAAATAATTTCTTCTACTACAAAGAGTAACCACTTCTAAGTACCCACATGGTGGCTGACAATCATCTGCAACTCCAGTTCCAAAAGATCTGATGATACATTATTCTGGCCACCAGGGGTACCAGGTACACATGTGGTACAGATAATGCACGCAGGCAAACAGACATATACATAAAATAAAAAATTTTTTAAAAAAATCAGTCTCCTATGAAGCTACTATTCTGAGCCACTTTCCCAGAATATTATCACTGAACAATAACAAATATAAAGTATGATGCTTAAGTCTACAGAGCAAAGGATCAGACCATGAATTTATGATGAGAAAACAACCTTTCTCATTAAAGATGTTTCATAGAAATACCAAAAACAAATATTAAAAACTATGATTAAATCCTAGAAGTATCTTAAAGTTAGAACTTCGATCATTTTCAAATACATCAAAGAGGGAATTCTGCTCATGATACCATAGGCATAAGTACACAAAACTATACAGACCAGTCAAGTGCATTTTTTTACATAAGCAATCTTCTCCTCTAAACAAAACTATTTGACTGAAATCAATGTTTCCCTCCAAATGCCCACCATAAGTCTTAATGTCTTCATGCCCAACTTACTATTAAACTTTTCTCCAAAACTACTAGACGTTGTGCATCAAACCAAAATAATCTGAAAGGTTTACTTTACATTTAAAATTTCATTTGACAAGTGAATAAACAGAATAAATAAAAAGAAGAGAAAGAGAAGGAGGAGGAGAAAGAAAAGGAAAAGAAAAAGGACTCAGATTTTAAGACTGAAAGTCCTTCTCCATCCATTGAATACCCCTATTCTGAAAATCCAGTAAGTCCCAATGCTGAAATCTATTCAGCATCAGATACTCAAAAATGTTTTACATTTTGGAACATCAGATTGTAGACTTCCGGATTAGGGGCACTCAATAAGGAAAATCTATTCAAATACTCCAAAATATATTAACACATGAGCTAGTTACTTCAGGTATCTCAGATGAATGGCAGAAAACACATGCATGAGGATTATGACAACAGGTCTTTCTCTTTTTTCTCCCAAGTGGTTGCCTGTAGTGACTTCTTTCCACTTAACTATATCTTACCTTATTATTTGCTTCATAAAGTTACCTAGCTTTCTCTCTGTCCATTTCTGATCCCTCCTAAATGAGTTAAAAGAGAGAGATGGATATTATACTTAGTATATTTCTGCTGTTACACAATCTTTCTCCTTAGTTGCTCATGAACAAATATATTCATGCCAATGGGCACCAACAATACTCACCCAAGTCTCAGTGGATGAACCAATGAGTTTATTGGGCCTACTGACAGCAGAATAGGTGACTCTCAGGCAGCTGATTCACCTAAAAAGCTTTATCTCATATGACTCATGAAAGCTGAATCACTGGATGACTGCAGTGGAAAGTTACATCACCTGTGTAACTTGTAGGTAGCTCTACTAAAGAGTTACTCATGCTCCTTTAAGTAATCCCAATAAACTCACTGGTTCACTAAGCTAGACTTAAGCAGAACTGTTTCCTTGGTCTATTATCAGTTCTTTATCTATATTTAATTTTTTTTTCACAGCTCCTCAGAAAAGTATGAAACACAACTGCCCCAAATAAGGACAGATTAGAACCAAAGATGAATCTAGCATATCGCCTTCTATATGTTCTAAGACATAGGGCATCTGAGAGTGGAGCAATGAGGATAACCCAAATACAGCCATTCTTCCCTATGTTGCATTTGTGTGTGCCATCTTGCTATGGCAGCAGCTGGATTAGCCTTGCTATGGATAAGAAAACATTCAGATAAGGCTGAGACATATGGAGGTAAAGTGTGACTCTCAGGGTTGTTATCTTCTATGTGGTGTTAAGTACAACACTTCCTTGATTAATGGAGTCCACAATGTGGCAGAAGTACTAGTAGATACATTTAGTCCCTGAGAGTAGCACTTATGAAATAAGACTGGCTTTAAGCAAGGTACAGTGGCAGTTTCATGGCCTCTAAAATAAGCAATTGAGGTATGGCTTAACCAATAATGGGAGTGCATAAGGAAAATGAGATCTTATACTATGCCAACTTAGCTAAGAATATATTTCTTTTTTTTAATTTTTATTAGACTTATTTATTATTTTATGTCTGAGTGTTTTGCCTGCATATATGTGTGTGTACCATTTGCATGCCTGGGTGCCCACAATGGCCAGAATAGGTTACTGAATGCTCTAGAACTGGAGTTACTGAGGTTATGAACCACCATGTGGGTGCTAGGAATCAAAACCCAATCCTCTGGGAGAGCAACAAGAGCTTTTAACAGCTGAGTCATCTTTCCAGCCCTGAGAAGACATATTTTAAAATTCCTTTACTGAGTATTTTCAAATTAGAAAAGGCTACTAGAAAATTTTGTAGGCAGTGCTCTCCAAAGTCTCCTCAGGGGCCGGGATGTAACTCAATTGGAAGAGTGCATGATTAGCATATGTAAGGCCAATGGGGAAAAACCCAAATTCCCTAGTACAGCAAAACCACATATGATAATACACTGTGAAAAACCTAGCACTTAGGAGATGGAAGCAAGATGACCAATTTGCCATCAGCCAGTGCTAAAAGGGAAAGACCAGCCTGAGCTTTGGGCGGGGAGCATGTCCCAAAAAAGAAAGAAAAATCTATGTTTTCACCAAGTACTAGTGCAACTCACATACACACGTTCTCGTCTCATTTTTAAAATTGGCATTTAGCACCAGTTTGGGTTTCTAGAATTGCCCAGACCCAAAAGAAAATCTTTCCCCCTTTTAAACCCAAAGATGAAAAATTTCCCTCAAGAAAACATCATTTAACTTAAGTAATACTTAAAACAATAACAAATTATAATTGATGGGTTTATCCCAAAAGAAAAAACCCCCCAAACCCCCCCCCCCCTGGCCCCAATTTTTTTCAGCTCTAATATAATTTTTCAGGACCATCATTTTTAAAGGCAATTTTTGCCCCCAAAAACATCGTTATGTGGTTTAGACTATATATTATAAAAATTTTTATTCTAGAGAGTTATAAATTCTTTATTTGAAAAAAAAAAAATTACTGGACCCAATAATGATTTTTTAAACCCCAAAAAATTGGTTTTGGAAAAATGAATTTTAATAACCTTAAAAAAAGGGAAAATATGTTTTTACTTTTAAAAAGGAAAAATTTTTAAAATTTTTTGATTACACCCCCTTCTCCCAAAAAGGGGGAAAGCAATATTGGGGGTTTTTTGAATTTCAATAACTTTTTCAAAAAATTTAAAAAACATTTAAAAAATAAAACTTCCCAAAAAGGGGAAGGGGTTTTTAAACCCCCCACTTGGGGGGGTTTTCTAAAAACTAAAAGGGGGTTTTAAAAAAAAACCCCCTTTTTCGCAGGTTAATATCCCTTTTAAAAATTGGGGACCCCTTTTAAATAAAAAAACCAACCAGCCCTTTTCTAACAAGAGATTATTTTTTTGAATTTTTTCCCCATTTTAAACAGGAACCTAAAAACTTTAAAAAATCAAAAATTATTAAATTTTCCCCCAAAACCCCAAATAACTTTACGGGGGGGTTTTGGCGGGAACTTACAGTTTGGGGGGGGAAAACCCCGATTTTTAATTCCCAAACCTTTTTTGGCAGTGTTTAAAAAAACCCTTTTTAAAAAACCTAAAAAACCTTTTTTAAAAACCCCCTTTTTTTTTCAAAATCATGACCCCAAAAAGGAATGGCTAAGAATCCCCAAAAAAGGGGTTTCCAGCAGGGGGAAACCCCAACAAGTTAAAAAAATTTTTAAGGGGCCCCCTTCCCCCCTTTTTAAAATTTTTTTTGGGGGTTTCCCCCAAAACATATGTTAATAAAAAAAAAGGGTTTTAAAGCTTTTCCAATTTTGGAAAAAAAGGGGCTTTAAAAAAGGGGGTCCCCGGGAAAAAGGGGGTTAAATCAAATTTTTAAAAACCTTAAAATTTTAAAAAAAATTTTGGGGTTTTGGGGAAATAAACAGTTTTTTGGTTTTTGGGGGGGGTTTTAAAAAAGTGATTAATTTTTAAAAAACCCGGCCCTTCAAAAAAAGGGGGCCCGGGGCCCCCCCCAAGGGTTTTTCCCTCCCCCCAGGTCAAAAACAAGATTTTCCCCGGGAGGGAAGGGGAAGAAAAAAAGGAAAAAAAGGGGGGGGGGCCCCTTCCAAAAAGGAAAATTAAGGAAACAAACCCAACCCAAAATTTAAAAGGGGGAAATTATAAACCCCAAGAAGGGGTCAAATTTTTTTAAATTACCTTGGTTTTACAAAAAAGGCATTTTTGGGGGGTTTGGTTTTTTTTTCCCAAATGGCCCTTTAGTTCCCTGCCCCCCCTTTTGGATTTTTTCCCAGGGGGCCCCCTTCTCCCCCCAAAGGGCCCTGTTCCAAAAAAAAATTTTAAATTTTCACCCCCTTATACTAATTTTGGGGTAAAAAGTTTTTAAAATTCCCCAAAAAAGATGTTGTTTTTTTCCCCCAACGGTTTGATTTTGCGGGGAAACAGGAGGGAAACCCTTTTAGGGGTGTGGAAAAAAAAACCGGGGGCCCCTTTGTTTTTTTCCCCCATTTAAAAAAAAAAAGGGAAATTTTAAAGGGTTCCCCAAAAATTTTAAAAAAATTTTCCAATTTTTCCAAGGAAAAAGTTTTTGGGGAAACAAAATTTCCCCCGGCCCTTTTCCCTTTTAAAAGATTTTAACCGGAAAAACCCCCCCTTTTTTTTGGGGATTGGGGGAAAAAAAAACCTGTTTGGTCAAAAAGGGCTGGGGATGTGTTTTTTTTGGTTTTTCGGAAAAAAGCCAGGGCAATAAAATGTTTTTGGGCCATTTTTGGGAAGAAAGGAGCTAAAAGGGGGGAAAAAATTTTTGGAAATAGCAAAAACCTGGGGTTTTGGGGAATTTTTGGGGGAAGCCCCTTTTAAAAGAGGGGTTCCAAAAAAACCCCCGGGGTTTTCCATTGACTTGGTTTCCCAAAATCTCAAAAATCAAAAAATGGGGAAAAATTTTTGAAAAGGCTTCTTTTTGGAAAGGGGGAAATTGCAAAAATTTTTTTAATTAAAAAAAGGGGAAAAAGGGGGGGTTTTTTTCCCCCCTTTTTGGGAAGTGGGGCGGTCCGTTTTCCCCCCTTTGGGGGGTTTTCCCCCGAGGGATTTCCCCAAAACAGAAGAAAAAGAAAAAACCCTTGTCTTTTTTTTTTAAACAAAAAACCCCCAAAATTCCAAAAAAAAAAATAAAAAAAAAAAAATTTTGGGGGGTTTAAAAGGGGAAAAAGGGCAAAAAGGTTTTAAAAATAAAGATTTCGGAAAAAAAACCCTTTTTGGTTTTTCCGGGGGGAAAAAACAGAAAAAATAGTAAAGTTTTTTTTAAAGGGGGGGAAAAAAGATATATATCTCATTTTTTAAAAACTTTTTTTTTTTTTTTTTTAAAAGGGGGAAATTACAGTAAAAAAAAATTGTCTTAAAAAAATTTTTTTTTTTTTAAAAGATGGGGGAAAAAAAGATTTACAGTTAGATGGACTAGCGGGGGGGGGGTGTTCAAAAAAAGGGAAAAAAAGGGAAAGAAACTACAGAAATCCAAGGACACAGGGGGCCCCAAAATGCTAAAAAATTTTGGGCCCGGGCCATTTTCCCCCATATAATAAGATCACAATGCCCATAAAAAAGGGGTCAAAGTTTTCCCCCCAAAAAGGGGGGGAAACTGAAAAAAAAAAATTTTTTTATATCCATGTTTTGGGAAAAAACCCCAAAGTTCTCCCAAATTTTTTTTTTTTCCCCCACAAGTTTAAATTTTTTTTCCTTTTAACACTCAAGTGTGGCACACCCACATCTCCCCGGGGGAAGAAAAAATTCAATCTCACTGTTACATTTGTTTTTTTCTTTAATAGTGAAATTACATGTATAAAAAATTGTCTTGATAAATTTATTTATGTTTTATAATCAATAAATACTTATTTTATGTCTATTTTTATATACCTCTTCACAGAGGCATGCCCATGGACACAGGCTCAAAGCCCAGCACCACACACAAAAAAATTATATGATACTATAATCAAGAGTAACTGATATAGCAATTCAGTAGTTCAAGTTTTAAAAAGTTATTAGACTCAAACTTTGATATTTTAATAGTCTTACCCACTATAAAAGCTAAGCCAGAGACAAAAAGGTGGCTCAAGGAGTAAACAACTCTGTCACCAACCCTAACAACTGAATCCAATCCCCAGGACCTACATGGTAGAAGGAGAGAACTCCTTGGGTTCTCCTCTGACTTCCATATGCAAGGCTATTTAATATGTAGGCTCATACACATTCATAGATAGATAGATAGATAGATAGATAGATAGATAGATAGATAGATAGATAGGTAGGTAGGTAGATAAGTAGATAGATAGATTAGATAGATAGATAGATAGATAGATAGATAGATAGATAGATAGATAGATAGTAAATGAGTGAGTGAATACAATGAAAGCTAAGCCAAAAGTGAGTTATTTTATATGGGTCACTATGAATTATGGTCAATTTTTACCTTTCAAAATTCTATTATGTAAAATATGTCAATAAATTGTTGATCTTTTAAAAATATACCAAAAAAATAGAGCTTGCACTGTAGATCTATCTCAGCAGTTTAGAGCACTTGGTGCTCATATACAGAATCTAGCTCAATTCCCACCACCTATATGGTGGCTCATAACCATCTGTAACTCTAGTTACAAGAGATTCTTTGCTTCCTCTGGCCTTTATACATGGTACACATATATACATACAGGCAAAACAATCATACATATAAATTAAATAAAAATGCATTTTAATGAGGCAATAACCTGAGTTCAAATCCCTAGGTCCCATGTTTTTTGAAGGGGTTTTGGTTTTGGTTTTTTTTTTAAAAAAAAAAAAAGGGAATGATACCACACACATTAGAGAGAAGACAGGGAAGCTCTTGGTGCTCACTGATCAATCAGCCCAGCCATTTGACCAATTCCAAGCCAGTAAGAAATTTGTCCCCAAAAGTAAATAAATAAAAGGGTGAATAGTACCTGGAGGACAACATGGGAAGTTGTCCTGTGGTCTCCCCACAGGCATACATGCCTACATATCTACATACACATGTAAAAACAAATTTGCTCGTGCACACAAACCCACAAAATTTAAGTTCTACCCTATCTTTTTCACAGCAGTCTTGTTCTGGTAAGTATTCACTAAATATCTCTAACCAGTTTCTGTAGTAACAGATGGCTAGAACTAGGCAAAGGTTCCCCAAAACTGACAATATGGAGTACAGTATACATAACTGACCAATAGTCCTGTAAAAAGACAAGAGACAGAAGCATGGACAAAATGCAGAATAAATTACTAGGCCAAAGTAGGTGTATAGGTTGTGAACATTATACACAAAAGTAGGCATTGGTTCTTAAAGAATAAACAAAGTGTTCTAAAAGGATATAAGAGCCCAAGACATGGAATGATGAAGTAGCACCAAGTCTCCAAAAAAGTACACCTTTTTCCTAAGTCATAGAAAGGGCAGAAATCAAATAATGAAAATCATGGTGGCCGGCGGTGGTGGCGCACGCCTTTAATCCCAGCACTTGGAGGCAGAGCAGGCGGATTTCTGAGTTCAAGGCCAGCCTGGTCTACAGAGTGAGTTCCAGGATAGCCAGGGCTACACAGAGAAACCCTGTCTCGAAAAACAAAAAAAAAAAAAAAAAAGAAAATCATGGGTGGAATTTCAAAAGTCATCCTTGATCAAGTGATTCTCAAGTTCTAGGAAATCTATACAAATAAAAATGTGTAGCTCCAATCCAACAGTTTAAACCTACAGTTTAGAAAACTTCTAAGTTACTCTGGTATACACTAAAGTTTGAGATTTATTGATTTAGATCAGGTTTTAGCACTATTAACATTTAAGACCTGATAATTCATGGGGGGGAGGGATGCTGTCCTGTGCTCTATAGATATTTAACAGTATCTCTGGCCTCTATACCCTAAGAACCAGTAACACATCTTCAAACACTGCTTAATGTCCCCTTGGGGACAAAAATCACTACTTATCTAGATCAACAAACTTTGCTATAAAGCACCTTCAAAATATGTCAGATTCTATAGGCCATATTATCAACTCTGCTCTTCTACTGAGCACAAATGTGGCCAGAGACACATAAAAATGAATGACTGTGTATACCAATAGGACTGTATCTTCAGAACCAGATGGTAGTTTGGCCCTGAGGCTACAGTTTGCTGACCCTTAATCTAGACTACCTGAATTGTAGCCTGTATTGTGAGCCAACTACTTCAACTACTGCTACGAAGTAATTGTCCAGACTCAGATATCAGACTTGGTCTAGTCTTTTAACCTAGATATGAGTCTAAACAGATATCCATTAAAGCTTAACTGTCCTGCTCAGAGAATAATCAAAATACCAGCTCTAGCTGTTCTACCTAAATGCACCTGCCAGGTCCAGCATGGCCTTGGTAGAAACAGAATGACATGGTTCCTGATCCTGAGACAGGGCTAGCAGGTGTGAGCCTCCATGAGTATTGATGGCTGCTGTGGGCATAAGGTTTGTCTATATAATAATGTACATATTTTATGTTCCTCTTTCAAGAAAGGTCCTCCCTGTTAACATTAATGACTCCTTGATAATCAGGACAGCACAAATCTGGGAGGCAAAGATGTGGCTAACGTCTCAGGAAAATGGTAAATGCTGGGACCTTCAAAAGAGCCCTTAAGACTGTGGAAAAGAACTCTGAAAACATGAATTCAAAAATATAATTTCTCAAAAAATAAGGATATAATATGAATTATATGAGGGGCTTCACAAATCTAAAGGAACAAAAGCAGCTACACTGTGAGCCAACTTGTCAGAAAGACACTAAAGAAGGAGATGAGATTTAGGGAATGTCGATTGAAGGAGATCCTACCCAGCTAAGGTTTTGTTGTTGTTGTTTGTTTATATTTACAAAAGCAGACAGATTCCTAAGTTCAGGGTCAACCTGGGACAGAGCAAGGAAGGTTGGGCCCAGGTCGGTAGAAATGGTAATTTCAGGAAAGGGTCCCACCCAGTTAGCTTACTGTCTGTGCTTAACAGAGGCAGACAGATCTCTGAATTCTTTTTCAATGTTAAAAGAAAATGTATGCTTGCTGTCTCCTAAGAATCACAGGGCTGGGGTTATGGGATGCTGATTCACAGGATAATCAAAAGGAAACCTGGAGTAAATGACTAGATTGATATGTAAAATAAAAGACTAGGTTTATGATCTGTAAGAGATGAGCTATTCAGAGAATTTTTTGAATAGCAAGAGAAAGCTATCTACAGAGAGAGAGCTGTCTGGAGATCTCCAGAGAAAGCAGAACTGAGAAAAAACAGGCTGGAAAACTATCAAGTAGAACATAGCCCACATGTTTGGACCCACAATTTCGCCACTCCCAGACACCCCTTCCTTGAAACCTCTCTCCAAGCCAAGATTGGTAGTTGGCATACACCCTCTGACAACTGGACTCTATAGAGGTATAAGCATATATTACTATCTGAAAAACATTCAAATATTTTAGATTGTAAAGCTACTAAAATCTACAAACAAAAGTACTGGCTTTATTGAAAGCAATAACAATGATTTTCTTTAGAGGGAGTTCACTTGTATTATGGACAAACTTTACCAGAAAATAACTCTAGGAATAGACCACCTTTTTTTTTTTTTTTCTTTTGAAGACAAAGAGTTCTTCTATGTAGTCCTGGCTTCCTAGAATTCACTCTGTAGACCAGGCTGGTGTCAAACTCAGAGATCTACCTGCCTCTACCTCCCAAGTACTGGGATTAATGTCATGTACCACCACTGCCTGGCTCAGGTTGAACACTTTTTATAAAATATTCCAAATTCTACATTCACTAAGCAGAACTAAATTTAATAGTAAATAATTGAACTAGGTATGGTGACCCACATTTACAAACCCAGAACTATGGAGACAGAGAGAATGACCTTGAGTTTGACTCTAGCTTCAGCTACACCATGGGAGACCAGTCCTGCAAGATGCTAGTATTCCTCCATTCAAATAATTTTGGTGATACACTTGCTAAGGAAAACAAGATGGTAGGTCCTCAAGAAGACTAAAACTTCATTTTCAATTTAGGATTATCATGTGACCCTTAGGTATAAACCCAAACCCACTGCAGAAGTAAGGAGTTCTAGCAGGATTCTAAACCACTGTTACAACAGCATTATTCATGACAGCCACAGTTACGAGTATCCTAAAGGATCATAGAGGATGAATGAGTAAGGAAAACATGGCATTTCCAAATATGGAAGAACACTATTTAGCTATTAAAAGGAATAAAATTCTGACACATGCCTCATCTCAGGATGAACCCTGAGCTCATATACACTAAGTGAAATAAACCAGTCACAAAAGAACAAATAGGTAAAATTCCTATAAAATAAAGTACCTAGAAGAGTCAAATTCATATAGACAGAAAACAGAAGGTTGGTTGTCAGGAGGCAGAAAGAGGGAGAATTGGGGAGCTATTATTTAATGCACCCAGAATTACAGTTTTACAAGATGAAAAGAGCAGTGGAGATGAATGATGGTGATGTTTGCATAGCACAATGAATACTTACTATCACTGAAGTACACACTTCAAAGTGGCTAATAGGGAAAATTCTATTATATATTTTCCATGATTAAACTTTTAGTTGAAAAGACTGGGAGTCTGTTCTGCTTGTTTCACTGCTGGGGATCAAACCAGGGCCCTCACTCATGCTAGCTAAGCACTCTGGAGGGAGTGGGAATTTGAAGGCAATTTGTTTTGTAGTAAGTTCACCCATCCACAGGCCCAATCCTCTCCTCTTAAGTGTGACCTATAATCTTCTTCCCACTACTTAGTACCATGTCACTGACTTCAACAGAAGCACTCCTTCTCTCTTGAAGTGAAATGATCGAGAATCCCTTCCCAAAAACTATTCATATTTGGACATTATACTTGTTATAACCTGGCTACCTAGCAAAAATCAAACTCTGATTTTTTTTTCTCCTAATAGCAAATGGAGGGGTTTCAGAAAGGCTTTTTCACTAGAGCTTGTTAAAAATAATTGCTTTCTTCATGTTATAGAATTAGATAAATAAATGCAAATACTAGAAAATAAAATACTCAAATGCATGTAAAGGTTTTAACTGAGTGATTTTTTGTTGTCCTTTTGTTTTGTTATGTATTTTGTTTTTTTTCAAGGATTTCTTCCTGGTAGTCATAGAACCTGCCCTGTAGACCAGGATGGCCTTGAACTTATAGAAAGCAAACTACAGAGACCTCCCAGAACTGGGATTAAGGTGTGCTCCCACCACTCAGCTTACTGAGGGTTTTTTTCCCCACCAAATCTTCAATAAATTTTACATAACTTAATGACTTCATAATATCCTACCAGAACCTTTAAAATTTTTCAGTTAGACATAAAAACAATAGGTTTCATTTTGACAATTTCATAAACAGTCAGCATTGTACTTTGCCCATATTGTCTCCTTCCCTTCTCTCACTAGTGGTCCCTTTCCACCACACAAATAATCCTCCTTTCTTGTCATAGTGTGTGTGTATATAAACAAACACATAGCCTATAGATTATGCATATTAGAGAAAACAGACAATATTTGTGTTTCTGAATCTGTCTTATTTTGCCCAACATAAATAAATATCTGTGCCAGGCAGTGGTGGCGCACGCCTTTAATCCCAGCACTTGGGAGGCAGAGGCAGGCGGATTTCTGAGTTCGAGGCCAGTTGGTCTACAGAGTGAGTTCCAGGACAGCCAGGGATACACAGAGAAACCCTGTCTCAAAAAACCAAAAAAAGAAAATAAATAAATAAATAAATATCTGCAAATGAGTTAGCTTCATTTTTTTTTTTTTATTTTATTTTTGACAGGATTTCTCTACATAGCCCTGGCTGTCCTGGAACTCAAGAGATTCCCCCTGCCTCTGGCTCCCTCCCAAGTGCTGGGAGTAAAAGTGTGTATCACTATTAACTGGTCTCATTCTTAATTTTTTTTTAATTCATTCTTTTTAAAGGAAAATGAAGCTCCATTGTATACACATTTTCCTTACTTTTCATACACTAGTAGACATCTAGCCTGATTCCATATTTTGGCTATTGTAAACACTAAAACTAAACAAGCATGTATAAGCATTCTTAAAATTTAATTCAAAATGGTGCACTTTTGCAAGGTGATGGTGGTGCACACTTTTAGTCCCAGCACTCAGAGGGCAGAAGTAGGCGATCTTTTTGAGTTCAGAGCCAGCCTGGCCTACAGATCCAATTCCAGAACAGCCAGGGGTACATAGAGAAACTCTCTTGTAGGAGGTTGGTCTGGTTCTGCTTGTATTCAAATTCTAAATTCTGTACCCCAAGATCTGGTTGTTCCAAGCCAGCAGATCCCATGTATATGAGCTTCTGTTGTGTAAACCTTGTCCCCCAAGTTATCCATGATTGGTTACTAAAGATGCCTACAGCCTCTGCTGGGCAGAAGAGAAGGAGTGAAGCAAAGGTTTCTAGGCTTCGGAGGGTCTCCAGCAGGAATCATGAGGAGAGAGAAGAAGAGGGCATTGGGTACGTGGCACATGGCCCTGAGGGCCAGCCTGCTGGAATAGGAGCAGCCCAGGCTGAACATGCCAAGTGGTATCTTGGGGTTATTGATAGCAAAGTAGGCAAAAATAGCATAGAGGGTTGATATCTGCCCAGCTCTGGTGCTTTTAAGTTTATTATAAATATAAAGGTTTTGTGTCATTTATGTGAGAACTAAAATGATCTGAGGTTGTAGAAATCCCCATATAATATTTACCACAACACTGTCTCAAAAAAAATAATAATTGTGTCCTTTCTAAGAGCATGCTAAGCTCTCATATTGATTCTCACAAGCACATGAAATAATTTTACTATATTTATTTTTGGGAGGGTATCCAACTAAACAAGTAATACCCAAGAATCTACATGTCATGTCTTATGTTTGTGTGTGTGTGTGTGTGTGTGTGTGTGTTATGTGTATATATATATATATATATATATATATATAATATATATATATTCCACAGCTGCATGCCATGGACTTGTGGTATAATCCTTACAATAAGTTCTTGATTTTCTTATAATACATAATTGCTTAGTTTTAAATTAATACCAAAAGGCTACAATAAAGAAGACTACAATGATCAATTTAAAGAAAGACCACACAAACAAAATGATGTGGTATTTTAATTGGTAAGCAGTTCCTAAACACACAAAAGACTAATGTGTTTAAAATACAGAGATACAGTCCTCTAAATATTTTTTTATTATATGAAGGCTGTTCACACCAAATGCAATTAGAAAATTTTTTCCAGTTATAAAGAGTATACACAGTATGTCCCTGGCCTATAAGAGCATTCCAATACCATTCTAATAAGAGAAATCTTTTGCTGGAAATGTAGACCATTGGTAGAGCTCTTGCCTAACATGCACAAGGTCCTGAGTACAATCTCCAGCTACTGCAAAAGGAAAACATTTTCAAAGGTGAAAAGACTGGAAAAAATTTTTATTGGAATTCAATAATGTAATAAAAATAATCATTTTGATTTCCAAACCAAAGTCTTGATGTGCCTCAAAAATATTACTCTGCCTCTAATATTAATAGTGAGTCAGGTATTGTGGCATACATTCCTATAATCCCAACACTGAAGAAACAATTAAGGCTGACCTGAGCTATATATATCTTGAAACTCTGCCTCAAAAAAACAAAAAAAAATAATAATAAGCATAGTGACTGACAGAAAGAAGACAGAAATCAACTACAAGTTATTAGAGGTTTTAAAAGCTTACAAAATTAAAACACATTAGGGCTAGGGTAAATTACACCATTTGTTGCTGTCCAGGCCTTCTCATCAAAACACAAACTGGGTAAAAACTACAACTAGGAAGTGGATGTGGTGAATCGCAATTGTAATCCCAGTACTGTGAGAAGCTAAGGTAGGAAGATTTTATTAAATTAGATGCCACCCTAGTCTGCACAGGGAGACACTGTCTAAGATAAAGAACTCAGGCTATTCTAAAACCTACAAGATGCCATGGCCAACTTTTCTTTTTAAAACCATTCCTTTCTCAGTTTGTAGGTTGCAGTATAATCAAAATGTAGATATAAGCATATTCCTAGTGTACCAGATGACTACTAGAAAAGAAAACAGAGCAAATTCTTAGAAATTCTTACACTAAATAGAAATGTAATGTCTCCAGAGACTGTGAAGTAATGTCGGTGTTGGAGAAAAAGTCTGCCTATATTTGACAAATATAATTCCAAACAATGTGTGTGTGGAACTAAAATGTGTTCTTCAGTAAATATCAAAAGGCAGAGAAAATATTCGCAGGGCAGTGTTTATAACTGCAAATCTTTCCAGATGCACACAGCTCTACTTTCAAAGGGCCTCCCTAAGATACTTACATGCCAGGGTCACTACAGGAGGGTTCAGTAAGGGAATGATCTTTACTTTCAATTAATTAATTCAAGGACACCAAACAATTGAAGTCTGTAAGGGAAGGGAATCTGCAAATGTGAACGGGTTATTAAGTTTGTGAATTCACTGCAGAGATACATCAGAGCATAGTGCCTCTCTGCCTCCTTATTTTCTGCCCTCCAAAGATTGCAACAAGGCCTCCTGAGTCTCAACTGTCTACCCCTCTTTGAAAAGGACCACAAAGCCCGACTAGTCTCATTACCTCCTCATCACTCTACCTTTTCACTCTCCACTTCATACAATACACCACACCCATAGCAACACACTCTCCATACATCACAGTTCCCTCATGGAATAACCCAAACATCCCACAATTAACCCATATTCTACACATTCCTCATGAGAATGAGAAAGAGCCCACATACATAGTAACCCCCAAATCATTATATTACCAAACGTAAAAATATCATTCAACATACACACACACACAGAGCATATGAAATACATGTTCCCCAAGGCTCACAATATACACACATCCTGAGCCACGTAGGGTAGAAAAGCACACACTACAACCACTGCGGTGCTCAAACAAACGCAGGCAAGAGGCCACCGCGCTACCACCCCGAGGCGCCAAGTTGGAGGTGGGAAGCGAGCAGAGCCAGACACTTCACCTGAAAATCCGCAAGGATCATCTCCCGGTCCATGTTGGACGCCATGGCGGCCGCCGAGCTCCGCGGCTCCGGGAACGAAGCGCGCACCTGGGAGCGAGACGGCGCCTCCTGCGGCCGAAGCTGCGGCCGCCGCCGGGTGGCGAGGGGCTGGCGGGCGAGCCGGCGGGAGGGCCGGCGGGCTGGCGGGCGGGGCAGCGCGGGAGACTAGGTGCTCATGCACTCGGTAACCTTCAGCCGCCTTGAGCCCGCCTGCGCCCCGCGGAGCCCTCGCCGCAGCTGCCCGGACGGGGAGGCTGGTCTCGATGCCGGGCCGGTCCTTCCGTCGCCGCCTGGGAGGAGGACAGGTTGCGACAGCGCGCGCCCGGCTCTTTTCAGCCACGGCAAACCTGACGGGGGCGGGGAAAGCGAGAGAACGAGCAGGCGGGCCAACGCCACAGCCGCCTCCGCCTCCTCCGCTTCCTCCCCGGCCGCCGCCTCCGCCCCTGGTTGGCCGGCGCCTGGGCTGTCGCACATTTTGCCTGTCATCGAGGTCGCAAAGCGGCGCTTTGCGGCTGTCACGTGACTGCCCGTCTGTCAAGCGCTTGGCGCTCGGTTTGCGGGCGGGGTCGCTGACCCGTGTAGCAGGGATGCCGATGTTCGTCCCCCGGAGCCTGAGGACCCGCAACAGGTTATTCCGGTTTGGGTTGAAGCCTTGGCCTCGAGGTGCCTCCTCCCCCTAGCCGCGGCCGGAATGCGATTCGGCCCCTCACGTGCTTAGTCACACGCAAAACACAACCAGCCTCAGCCCAGCTCAGCACACTCAAAAACATAAACCGCCTGGCCAGCAGAATTCCTAACATGTAGGTTTTCTTCTCACCAAAATACTTCCTCGTGGACGATCTCTCACTCTCACCCTCACGGTAAAAAGCCGTTTACATACTGCCACTCCCAATCTGAAACCTCTTTTTTCTGAGTCTGCAATCTCAGGCACAAACACTGAGGTATCCAGGAGATCATGTGTCTGTGGAACGTAGAAACTCACAGGGTGAGGATCCAGACCTCAAAAGGATGCTGAAGTTGGTATTTTTAAGTTGATGTTTAACGAAAAAAATATTTCTACTGCTATAATATCTACATTTTTAGAGCATTACATGCAGCAAACTTGAATACAGTATTTCATATATTTTATTTAAAGTACTTTCATAAGTAACAGGATGTTACACTACTCATAATTTCTTAAGTTTTCGACTTATGGTCAGAAATTAGCAACCTCTGTACCTAAAACATCTAAAACCTATGAATTATATGAAATTTTGTAATTGCCATCTAGGCCAAAGGAAGGCTGACAATATTTTCAATCTTGACAGAAAAACAGTAGGAACTTACAGACTTTTAAAGGACACATCCATGCCCTGGAAGGTATGTTAAACTCTGGAAATGTTTAATAATAATAGGAATAGGAACTGATGAAATCACCATAAAGAATCAATGCCTAACCTTTTTTTGTTTTGTTTTGTTTTGTTTTTTGTTTTTTTCGAGGTTTCTTACACAGGGTTTCTCTGTGTAGCCCTGGCTGTCCTGGAACTCACTCTGTAGACCAGGCTGGCCTCGAACTCAGAAATTCGCCTGCCTCTGCCTCCCAAGTGCTGGGATTAAAGGCGTGCACCACCACCGCCCGGCAGTGCCTAACCTTTTTAAGCTAGGAGTGTATCCATAAAAAATATATATGGAAAGACTGAATCAAATATTCAGTCCCTTGAATGCAAAAAAGTGTGCTATTTATGTTAAGATTTTGGTTTGCTGGAGATGAAACTCGAAAGTAGATAGAGCACTTGCCTAGCCGGCACAAGGCTCTTCCACCAGGTGTAAAAATGGATTCCATAGTTCTCTTACTAAAGGGAATCTGGCATACAATTCTGTGATAACTTGTATGTTTTTAAAAATTTTTTTTAGATTTCTTTGTTTTATTTTATGAGTGTTTTGCCTGTATGTAGTATATGTACCATATGGCGCCTGGTGCCACTGGAGGCTAGCAAGGGGGTGTCTGAATCCCTGGAACTGAGTTCTGTATGGTTATAAGCCACCCTGTGGATGCTGGGAATAGAACCCTGGTCCTCTTTAATAGCAACAAGTACTCTAAATCAATGAACCTCCCCGACCTATAAAGTGAACCTATTTGAATGTGCAGGATCAGCTAAGTAAGAAATAGAACCTCCCTGTGTCTGATGTGCTGATTCATGCCTTTAATTCTATCACTAGGGTTGCAGAGGTAGGCAAAGCATAGAGAGTTCCAGGCCAGACTGGGCTACATAGTGAAACCATTATAAAAAAAAAAAAAAAACCACAAAAAACCCTTTGTAGTCTTTTTCCTTGCTTTACCCAAAGGAGGAGATTCTGAGATTCTGAAATTGTCATAAATAGGAATCATGAGGTGAAACCCAATGTCAACAATTAAAATGAGATAATCCAATAACCCCATTAGTATGGCCCCTCAGAACAAAGCAGGTGTTCAGAGTCACAGACGGCCAGTGTTAGTGCAACCCTGCAAAACTGACACGTGACTACCTCAGAACTCATTCAAACACTACACACATTCCTCTCTCCCTTCTCTCAGTCTGAAAATTAAAATAATGCCATAATGCAGTAAGATAGGAAGCATGACCCGGATATTCTAAGAGGTTTCAGAACTATTTTCCCAAAGAATTAGCTGTTGAAACCTGGATGGGTCGTTCAAATATTACTAACTTCAACTCCTAACAAGATCATTTCTGAAGGTAAATGAGAAACTTCAAATCTTTGTATAAAATCAGCATACATTTCATTGCATTTCTGTGTTTGAGACCTAACTTTGCCCCTTTCAAACCTCTCTGTGAATCTTTAATCTTTGACTCGAAACTAAGAACAGTTAGCAATTTTGAACAGTGAGTGATACGTTGCATGGGAAAGCTCTCCATAAGCCCGGAAGCTTCCTAATGCGCTAGCTGTTACTCAGTGTGCTAACTCCTATATGTTCTTTCAAGGCCTCCCCTTTCATTAAGCTTAAACCAACAAGAATGCCTGCCCTTTTTTTTTCCCCAACCATGCCTTTAATACTTTAACAAACACAGTTCTGGCAAAATCTATGAATTTTTTTCTGTAATTTCATCAACAAATGGTTTGTCTCCTTCCACAGGTTGAACGTTTCTTGATGGTTATAAACCATTTTCATCCAGTATTTTTTAATATTCATTAGGGTACATCCATAACAAAATCTTGGGTTCACACTAATGATTTGAATTTTTATTGTGTCTCTAGCCAGGCATGGTGATACACACCTTTAATCCTAGCATTTGAGAATCAGAAACATATGGATCTCTGTGAGTTCAAGGTCAGCCTAATCTACAAAATGAGTTCTGGGACAACCAGGTCTGTTACATAGAGAAAACTTTTTTGAAAAACTGAAGAAGGGGGCTGGAGATATGGCTCAGCGGTTAAGAGCACTGACTGCTCAAGAGGTCCTGAGTTCAATTCCCAGTGCTCTTCAAGAGGTCCTGAGTTTAATTCCCAGCAACCACATAGAGGCTTACAACCATCTGTAACAGGATCCGATGCCCTCTTCTGGTGTGCCTGAGGACAGTGACAGTGTACTCACATACATAAAATAAGTAAATAAATAAACCTTAAATTTAAAAAAAGAAAAAAGAAAAACTGGAGGAAAAGAAAGGAAAGAAAAAAAGAAAAGAAAAAATTTACAGAACGAAAGGCAGAGTTGTTTTGTTTTTAGGATTTTTGTCCAGGGTCATGAAATAAAGTCAAAGGCCTAGGAGTCAAGTCTAGGTCAAAACTAATGCTCTTCCCACGTTCCCTGGTGAATCCCTACAGTATCACTCTCCTTGCTGCCAAGTTTATAAAATAAATGAAAAGATTGTTTCTGACATATGGTCAGACTATTATGGTTGAATAACCAGCATCCAGAATAAATATCTACTACAGAAAAATTGAAGGGAAAACTTTGTTTTACATTTTTCTAAACTTCCATTTTGAGAAAATTTCATTGCAGTGGCACAAATCAAGAAAACAAATTCTTTTCCCATAAGTACATGAATTAATTTTAGTCTCATTTTTATAGACTGTGCCCTAATTTAAATAGTCTTTTAAAATCTTCATGTAATTTCCTTTTTTCTAAAACTTTTAAAAATGTTTGCATTTAATTTCTCAAGTATCAATAACTTATTTGTGCTATTATTAGTATTTATTTTATTATTTTTTAATTGTGTGGACATCAGTGTAGGTACACAGAGAGGCCAGAGGCCTCAGATTCCCATGGAGCTGGAGTTACAGGTTATTGCTAGCAACCTGACACAGTTCCTGGGAATCAAACTCGGGTCCTTGGCAAGAGCAATATGAGCTCTTGACCACTGAGCCATCTCTCCAGCCCCTATTTAACTAAATTTTCACTTCAAATTATTTTGGATTTATAAACTCCAATGACAAGCCTAGATCCTGATAATTTTGAAAGAGTCAAGAACTTTATAAACTATCTCTCACTTGGGAGTTGCCTAATGTTTCCTTACATTTAAGAGTCAAGAACTTTATAAACTATCCCTCTCCTGGGAGTTGCCTAATGATCCTTACATTTACACTGAGTTTGCACTAGGCACTGCAGCACATCCATTAATCCCAGAACATGGGAAGATAGAGAGTTCAAGGGGAGACTTTACTTCAGGGTGGGAAAAAGAGATTACACTGAGTTTGTGGATCTTAAGTAATAGTTAAAGGTGATAGATCCTCCTCATGTGATATTGGAGTCTTCACATTATCAAATTACTTACTGTGGTACTAATTTTGATCTTCTGATTGAAAAAAACCGAAGTTGTGGGTTTTGGGGTTTTGTTGTTGTTTGTGGTTGTTGGGTTGGGGTTTGTTGTTGTTATTGTTGTTGCTAATTGTTGTTTTGAGGCAGGGTGTGATGGCTAGTCTTGGTTGTCAACTTGACTATATCTGGAATGAACCACAGTCCAGAAATGGATGGCACACCTGTGATCCAGATCTTGAGGTTAGAAAATACAAGCTTTTGATCTAGGTCTTGAGGCTCAAGATACAGGACTTTAATCTAGGTCCTGAGGCACACTTTTAATCTGGGCCATATCTTCTGCTGGAGGTCTACATAAGGACTGTGGTGATTTGAATATGCTTGGCCTAGGGAGAGTTGTTTTGAGGCAGGGTGTGATGGCTAGTCTTGGTTGTCAACTTGACTATATCTGGAATGAACCACAATCCAGAAATGGATGGCACACCTGTGATCCAGATCTTGAGGTTAGAAAATACAAGCTTTTGATCTAGGTCTTGAGGCTCAAGATACAGGACTTTAATCTAGGTCCTGAGGCACACTTTTAATCTGGGCCATATCTTCTGCTGGAGGTCTACATAAGGACTGTGGTGATTTGAATATGCTTGGCCTAGGGAGTGGTACCATTAAGAGGTGTGGCTTTGTTGGAGTAGGTGTGGCCTTGTTGGTGGAAGGCGTGGCCCATCACTGTGGGGGTGGGCTTTGAGAGACCCTCCTCCTAACTTCCTGAAAGCCAGTCTTCTAGCAGCCATCAGATTAAGATGTAATTTCTTAGCTCCTCTTCTGCCTTGGTGATAATGGACTGAACCTCTGAACTTGTAAGCCAGCCTCAATTAAATGTTCTTTTATAGGAGTTGCCTTGGTCATAGTGCCTCTTCACAGCAATGGAAAATCTAACAAAAACAAGAACAATGGAAGAAGGAAGGTTTTCTTCTTTGCCTGCTTGCACTTACTTGCCAGCCCATCCATTGGAGCCTACTTCTTCAGGATTCTAGCTTATACAGAAGACCAGCTGAAACAACCAGCCTTGTAAGATTAAGCAACTACTAGATTCTTGGACTTCTCATTCACAGCTAGCCATTGTTGAGTTAACTGGACAGCAGCCTGTAAGTCATTCCAATAAGTTATCTTCATACATGCATACATACATATACAGACACATGTATATATATATGTGTCTGTATATGTATTATAGAGAGAGGGGGGAAAGGAGTGAAAGGGGGAGGAAAGGGGGAAAGGGAGAAGGAGGGAGGAAGGGAGAGATGCATTCCATAAGTTCTGTAACTCTAGAGAACCCTGACTAATACACAGGGTTTCTCTGTGTAGCCCTAGCTTGGGTGTCCTGGAACTCACTCTGTAGACCAGGCTGGCCTCAAACTGTACATCTCTGCCTCCTGAGTGCTAGGATTAAAGGCTTACATCACCACTGTCTGGCTGATAACCAAAGTTTTTTAAACAATATTTTTTGCTTATTAAGTAACTCATGAGACTAATATTACTACCAAGTTAAATTCCTGTTTTAGTAATCAAACAGGTAGTTTATCCAATGGTTTAAAGAGTCTGGTGGGTAATCCTGGACTCCAAGCCCAAGTTATGAATGCAAGTCCTATATTTGTTGACTTTAAATCATAATTTCAAATTTCCTTCATCAAAAATGAGAATTATATTTACTTCATAAAATTTAAATAATATGTATATTATATTTAATAGCTGCAAAGCACTGTAAGCATCGCTAATTAATATCATAATTTAAGCTTTCAAGTTGTTTACTAGCATTTTATTTTCTTACTTTTTAAAACAGAATTTTCTAAGAAGTTTTACAAGTACCCTTTGAAAAAGCCTGTTGGGTCTCAGAAATAAAATATCAAAGCCACAAGCATAAGTAATTTTAAAAAGGTCCCCTAGGGGGCCACCTCTGTTATCTATAAATTCAACAAAGAGGAAGACTTTAAAACTAAGTTAGTCAAAGCTAATCATGTAGGAACTCTTCACTGACTGGAGTCGATATGGGAAAAACATGAAATAGTTTGAGTAAACCGTATGCTTGCTGTAAGCCCTTTAAAATAATTATAAACTACTAAAGGTTCCCATGACTCTTGGTTCTTAGTATCCAACCATGCAAGATGCCTTGAGCATTTGAGGGAAATATAATTATGTTAAAATAAAAAACTGTTACTTTCAATATAATACAAGTGTAACATGTTATAAAATATAAGCTTATCAGCCAGGAGTGGTGCATGCCTTTAGTCCCAACATTTGGGAGGCTGAGGCAGGTGTACCTCTTGTGAGTTCAAGTCCAGCCTGGTCAACAGAGTGAGTTCCAGGACAATAAATGCTTATCAAGAACAAATGCTCTTAAATCTACCTCCGTAAACTACTCTCACAAAGTAAGAGATTTCTTTTTTTCTAAATTGGACATGGTAGCACATGCCTATAACCCCAGAACTATATTTTTTTTTAAAAAAATCCCTAAGAAACAGTATTTTGGGCTGTAGAATGGCTTAGCAGTTAAAAGCTCTTGCTGCTTTTGCAAAGAACCAGAGTTTAGTTCCCAGCACCACCCAAGTAAGACAGTTCACAATGTATCAGGGATCCAGTGCCCTCTTCTGGCCTTTTTGAGTGTACACACACACACGTTTTTAAATTTACTTTTTACTTTATTTTTTTGGTTTTTCAAGACAGGGTTTCTTTGTGTAACCTTGGCTGTCTTAGAACTAGCTCTGTTGACCTCTGTAGGCCTTGAACTCACAGAGGGCCACCTGCTTCTGCCTCCCAAGTGCTGGGATTAAAGGTAGATACCACTAGCACCTGACCAAATAAGTTTTTAAAATGAATCTAAAAAGTTAGTGTTTTAACAAGAGTTGAAGTTATAGGAAGAATAGAATCTTATTGAATAGCTTTTAGTGTGTGTGTGTGTGTGTGTGTGTGTGTGTGTGTGTGTGTGTGTGTGTGTGTTTTGAGATAGGACCTGTCTCTGTAGCTCTGGCTGTCCTGGAATTTGATCTATAGACCAGGCTGGCTTTGAACTCAGAGATTCACCTGCCCTGGCCTCCCAAGTGCTGGGATGAAAAGCATGCACCACCACACCCAGCTGCTTTTACTCTTATTTTCAGCCTCTGTATATTTTAAGTTTTTTACATATTACTTTGGGTGATTAGACATTAAAATCTTCAGTGCTTAGGGCTCCCCAAAACTTTTTTTTTTAAAGATTTGTTTATTTTATATATATGAGTACACTGTAGCTATCTTCAGACACACCAGAAGAGGGCATCGAATCCCATTACAGATGGTTGTGAGCTGGGAATTGTGGAAATGTGGTTGCTGGGAATTGAACTCAGGACCTCTGGAAGAGCAGTCAGTGCTCTTAACCGCTGAGCCAGTGCTCCAGCCCTCCCCAAAACTCTTAACACAAGGTAGAATGGTGCATACTTGTAACCCAGCCATACCAGGCCGATGCAAGGTTACACGTACTAAGCCAGCCTGAGGTACATAAGGAGCTGTAGACTAGCCTGAGCAAAAGCACACTAAACACTGAGTTTTCTCTGCTCGGTTATTCAGCAAAGATATTTTATTTGATGAAAGTCATAACACATGTACACCCATTTTTATACAGAATGCACACAATAGTCTTCCTCATTACCATTATTTTCTCCAAGCAAAACACCATTAAACTCTAGAAAGCAGCATTTGTAAATCTGGATTAGTGCCAGTTATCAGTTAACAGGGCCAACATCCTATCCCAGCTTCCAGATAACTAAAAACTCGGAGTTCCCAGAATGATCAGAAATAGTATACTCAGAATCCTAAATATTCTGCTAAAATGTTTTTTAAAGAAGTTCATCCCCTTTGTTGTTACCTGATTCACAATAGTCAGCTTTAGCTACCTCAAAAAATAGCTCTGATCTTTTCCTTAACAATTTAAAGAAACACTGCCAAATTCTTGTAGTTCCAATTTTCTCCAACAGCCAACCTGATGCTAGATGACTATACAGATGTCTCTGGCTTGTTTGAATACTTTCACTTTACTCCAAGGAACTGGGTACAGAAGTTTCTTTTTTTTTTGGTTTTTCGAGACAGTTTTTCTCTGTGTAGCCCAGGCTGTCCTGGAACTCACTCTGTAGACCAGGCTGGCCTCGAACTCAGAAATCCGTCTGCCTCTGCCTCCCAAGTGCTGGGATTAAAGGCGTGCGCCACCACCACCCGGAGGTACAGATGTTTCTTGAGGATATATGTGCAGTTCTAGTTAGACCAGTATCTTAGGGTGGGGGTGCTTGGTTTCATTTTGACCACTGAATGCATCATGCAACCATGCTGGTATTTTTTTTTTAAGCATAAAAGTATAGAAGGCAATAATCTCACATATGGCTAAAAGAGGACGTCCAAAGTAGAGAAAATTGATGCTGAATATGAAATGAGTGATATGAGTACATTGGTCCTTTTACACTTAGACCACCATCCCCACCTCCACCTAAAAACAACCAAGCCTCCGTGTAGTAAGTGAAAGAAATCCCCCAATAGCCTTTTTAGAAAACATTTCTACTAACTGTAAGCTTTGTTTAAAGTTAATTGCATTTCTCCCTTTCCCTCAAGAATAGAAGTTCACATATTCTAGACCATAGAATTTTTTTGCTTCGAAGTTCATCAGAATTTCTTGTAACATGCTTTCAGTTCTCAAAACCCGGTCTACAAGACTTCTCTGCCATGTGGAGCTGTCAGTTGGGTCGCCTCTGCAGCCCTGGCAATGACCTGACAGGTGCCAAGGCCTATGGCAGAGCAAAGGAGTTCAGTCAGAGCGCGCTCCGGGAGGAGGCAGCAGCCCCGGGCCAGGCCACTCGAACTCTGCGAGCCTGGTCCGGGAGCGCCGAGGAGGGTGGAGCCGCCCCGCTCCAGCTGAGGAGCCGGCGGGAGCGCCAACGCGCTCCCTTGCCCTCCAGCAGCAGGGCCGCCTAGCCTCTCGGGCCTCAGCCCGCGCCCGCGGCCTCAGTTACCACCACCCGGGTCCCGCGCGGTAGAAGCTCAGTGTCGCCGACTCCAGCCAGCCCCAGAACAGCAGGCCCGGCCTGGCCGAACCCATCCGGCTTCGGCCGGGGCGACTAGCGAAGCGTGAGGGGAGGCGGGAGCGCCGGCGAACCCAGGCCCAACGCGGGCAGAGAAGGGCGCGGGGCCGCGAGGGCGGAGCGAGCGCGCCGCCGGTCGCTGCGCCGGCAGGGCGGAGGGCGGGGCGTGGGCGGTGCCCGGCCTTCCCGCTCCCGCGGCGCCCTAACTCTGCGGAGCCTCCTTAAAACTCTGCCGTTAAAATGGGGGCGGGTTTTTCAACTCAAAAAGCGCTCAATTTTTTTCTTTTCAAAAAAAGCTGATGAGGTCGGAAAAAAGGGATAAGAAACCGGCACGGTCCCTTCAGAGACAACCGTAGCAGCAGTTGCTTCAGCCGAAAAAGAAGCAAAGAAGGGAGGGAAGGGAAAGATTCTAAAGGAAAGACGCGCAAGTGCTTGTAGCAGGGAAGGGAGCAGCGATCAGAGATTTGGGGGAGTCGGACTACAAAAGAAACTGTCAGCCGCGGCTCGCAACCCGCCGGCGCAGCCTGAGTCGGCTCCGAGACCCAGCTGGCTGGCAGCCGCGGACAGGACAGCGGCACAGAGAGGGGCACAGGCCGGAGGACCGCCAAGAACTAACTGGCCAAGAGGCACCGAGCGCCCGAGCTGCTGGGCGGCCGCCAGAAGTCGGGGGGACTGACTGCGCCCGGGATCTGTGGCGACCGCTCCTACTTCCAAAGACCCTTCCCATCCTCGGAGGCCCCAGGAAAATCTGAAAGGGAGGGAAAGACCGCGGCGGAGGTGACCGCCGCTGCTCAGCAACCGCTTGCAGTGGAGAGTCTGAGCTAGCTCGGTCGTAGGCGGGAAGTTACTGGTGAGCTGGCCCGGTGCAGGCGCGATGCTGCGGCGAGCTGCCCCAGCGGCTGGAGCTCCATAGACGCAGCCCTGCACTGTCCTCAGGCTGCCGGGAGTCCCGGGACCCGGCGGGGCCGGCATGACGGGTTTGGCGGGGGTCTACCGCACACCCACCAGCCTCCGGAGACCCGCACCCTGCCCGGCTCCCACGGCCTCTGAGGCTCGGCGGGGCTGCGGCAGCCCGGCGGGCGGGCTCCGGAGGCTCTTCTGAAGACGCCGATCCCGCTGGGGAGTCGTTGAGACCTGAGAGTTGAGGGCTTCAAAACTGCTGCTCTGGTCTGCCTTCGGCAATCATCTTTAACCCTCCGGAGCACGTCAGCATCTAGCCAGCGCGGCGCTCTGCTAGCGAGCAGCACTCTGGACTACCCCCTTCGGCGAGACGGATGGAAAGTGAGCCCTGCGGAGGACCTGACTCTGGAATTCTGCCTCAAGTCACCACTGCGAACAAGGGTGGGTTAATAACTTTTCTACTCTCCAATACTTTTTCTTTCGCGGTGTTTTCTGAGCTGACCTAGTCCCTTAAGTCTTCGCAACATCCTCCTCACAGAGCTGTGAAGCTTAGATACGTGACAGCTCTGCCTACATCTCACGTCCATAGTAATTAATCAAGAAATGCTTCTGTGTATGTATCTCTGTTGAATCACCAGAATCCTTCTTAGGGGTTAAGCTAAAAAGCTAGGGAAGGAGCCCCTCTCCAATGGGCTCAGTTTTGCTGAATAATCACGTGTGAATCGAGGGGCGGGCTTTTGGCAGGCCGACCTTACTAGTATTTACTACCAAGCTCTACTCCAGATTAACCATCCCAGTCCTTCTGTCAGCCTCCGTTGCCATCATGCAGCCTGATTAGGAGCAAAGGAAAGGGGAAAAAGAGAAGCAACTAATCGTCTTTTCCCGATCGTCAGGACCCTAAAGAATGGCCGAGCCTTGGGGGAACGAGTTGGCGTCCGCAGCTGCCAGGGGGGACCTAGAGCAACTTACTAGTTTGTTGCAAAATAATGTAAACGTCAACGCTCAAAATGGATTTGGGAGAACTGCGCTGCAGGTTGGTATCCACAGAGGTGGGGAAAACAAGTTAATAAAGGTTGCCTGGGCTTCTAAAATGACAGCTTTTAAGTTTGGAGGGGTACAGATCTTCACGGTTTAAAAACCTACATGGTTGCCATATTTTATATCTTTAAGTGGATCCAGCTCCCCCAAATGACGTACTTTGGAGAAACTGGTCAAATCCAATAACATCCTCGATATCATGAGAACCCTAGGTTGGGTCATAATTTTTGGAATGCTTTTGTGACAATGGAGATTTTAAAGTAGTCTTATCGTCGAAATCTGTTTGTTTTGTGCTGTGTTGTTTTAGATAGCTCTTTAAGCACATTATTATGATTATTATTTGAAGTAAATACACAGCTAATAGTGGTTTTCACCTATTTCGATCCTAATAATTGACTTTAAAGTTAATCCTCTTGACGTCTAGGCAGGGTGTTTTACCTTCAGCTGCTTCATGTCTTAACAAACGACCTTTCCTCGTTTGGTATGGGATAGCCTGGGCACCAGGACAGGGTGTACATTTTCACAGTTAATATAATACCTAATCCACCCATTCAGGAGTGAGGAGAAATTAAAAAGTTGAATTTTCTAATCAGAGCCAAGCAGTAGTGGTTTTATTATCCCTGTGGTCATGCGGTGGTATGCTCTAATTTTCAGTAATTAGATTTACAGGCAACGACTGACACATGTCCAGCTGCCAAGTATGTACCTGATAATATCCCCCCACCCCCAAATGTTATCATGTAACTTTGCTGAACGGCTTAGAAGCAAAACATTGGAAAAGTGATCTCCACCAGTTGCTTTTATTGGTGTTCTGATGGTTCTCCTGGGAGCTTGTCCCATCCAGAAGCAGCTTTTGAAAACCCACTGGGGTAAGGGCATTAGAGATTTTTGTTTCTGTTTTAAAAATTAGAAATTTAAGTGGCAGGAGATGCCAGAGTGGAGGAAACTCATTCGGTCTGTATATTTTAAATCAGAATACAGCTGACCTTACAAAAACCTTCTCTGTTGAGGAAGCTTATGCAGAAATACTAAAATATTTATCTTGATTCAGGTAGATTAAATAAGGAAAAGGTTTTGTTTTTGTTTTTCCACCTAATACTTGTGGACTGGCTTGGTGGTGACAGCAGTGCCAGGAACTCCAGATACTGAAAGATTTTCTATTGAAAAGTCAAAAGATGAGGGCAGTTTCACAAGGTATGAGCCACTTCATCCATGTTCAGAAAAAGATAGCACAGATCTTTTGGACAAACAGGTCGAGTGGGTAATTAATATAATTAAACTTTGATAAACATTTTAAAAATAACCACCCAATTTTGTTTCTATTAACAAACTTAGATAATACCCACTTACTATAGCTTACTATCAATACATATAATGAAACACACAAATACGAGTCTTTTTCAGTCTACATAATCCTGACTCTGAAATTGTGTCATCAGAAAGAACTTCCTTCACAATCATTTATACTATCACTTTCTGCCAAAGATAGCAAATTCTATTCTGTGATTGTGCTTTTTACTCAACTACAGAAATCTTTTCTTCTCTGCTGTTGTTTTTCAATAAGAATAATCAAAGAACTTCATCAGACATTTACTTTGTGAAGATCTAGGTGTCTGTTTCTTGTTCTGCTCACTTTAAGTCTTTAAGTATGAGTAAGGTTTTAGGGAGATGTATCAAAAATTAAAATTAGACTGTGTTAGTTTTTAATAACCAGAAAATATATTTCATGGAGGTTCTGGAAAAATAACTTTTGAGCCATTTTTCTCCTGCCTTAAATAAAGGGCTGAAAGGGTTTATTGAAGGGAAACTTAATATCCTGACAATATATGTAGCTTGTACTTGTAAACTATTATTCACTCTAAATATATTTTATTAATCTCTTTTAAAACATTTTAAGGAGATTGAATCAATTTTGTTCATATTTTCAAGTGGATTAATATTTGATTCTAATAAATATTGAGCATCTAGTAAGTAGCCCACTTATTATATTATTATATAACTTTGAGTCTCACGAATATACCCAAATATAAGTGAAACCAGTTTAGATGCTGGGATTTTCTGGCATATTAATGAAAATAATATTTCACAAGTAAATTAAATATATGTTTTGCTCTCAAGTGCTGTTACACAAGATATTTTTACTTATGAGAGATTTTTGACTTAAAGATATCTTTTAAGGTATACATTTAAACAACAGTAAATAATTCTTTATGATATAAAATATTTTGAGCCTTGATAGCAAGTATTGATACTGTATTCTGACTTTCAAGGCAATGGTAGTTTACAAATAGCTATTCTTCTATGTAATGAGTGCATACAGAAATTAGACAGGATCACCAGCTGATTATTAAATGACTCAAACCACAAGACAAAGCTGTCTGTTCCAACACACATTAAATATCTTGCTTTTACTTTTTGCTCACTTGAGTATCAGAAAGCTAGTTGGAACTTTGAGAAATGCCAACTACTATAGTAGGATGGCCTTTTGATTCTTTTCAGGGATGGTAGCCATGCAATCATGCCCTCCCTGATATGAGGCATATCACCAACTTAGTTCAAAATAAGTTGCTATAATGAGTGATGTGGAACACCGTGGCTTAATTTAATACCTCAATAATCCAGTAATATTCTGTAATTTGAAATGAAGTCTAAGCATGGAATACTCCCAGTAGCCAATATTTTAGCCTGTAAAGAAAAAATACTAATGCTTGGAAATTTCAAGCATATCTATTTGGAGGGGCCTTGTTAAAACTAATCATTTAAGAAAATGACAACTCTGGAATTTTAAAGGATCCATTGTATATGAAGTGACACTTATGTAGGAGGCTTAGAGAATCACATGATTGATTTTCAGTAGCTATTAGGAAATAAATTTTATTTTCATTCAACCTTCCAGAATTAATACCTCAGGTATATTTTATGAGCATGAATAAACAAACAGGAGTCTCTTTACTTAAGAAATGTATGAAAAAAATCTACACAGGTCTTCATGAAAGATAACCAAATTAGCCATCAAATTTATTCATGTTGCAGGAATTCAATTTATTCTACCACATCTGGGCTCATTTAGGATAGGTCATCAATGAGCTCCATTTTTAAGTTTTCCTCTATGTTTACTAACTGGTAATTTCCTGCTACCTAGCCCTCCAAACTGTATTCTATGGGTCTTCTTCAAGAACTGAATCAAAAATAATGATCTGAACATTTAATGACAGACATTTGTCTGTCTTTAAATATTGCTGTGGCTCCAGCGCTGGAGGGATTCTCCCATCTTTAACTTCTTTCCTAGGTTATGAAACTTGGAAATCCGGAGATTGCCAGGAGACTTCTCCTCAGAGGTGCTAATCCCAATTTGAAAGACCGAACTGGTTTTGCTGTCATTCACGATGCTGCCAGAGCAGGTTTCCTGGACACTGTACAGGCTTTGCTGGAGTTCCAAGCTGATGTTAACATCGAAGATAATGAAGGGAACCTGCCCTTGCACTTGGCTGCCAAAGAAGGCCACCTCCCTGTGGTGGAGTTCCTTATGAAGCACACAGCCTGCAATGTGGGGCATCGGAACCATAAGGGGGACACCGCCTTCGACTTGGCCAGGTTCTATGGAAGAAATGAGGTCATGAGCCTGATGGAGGCAAATGGGGTTGGGGGAGCCGCGAGCCTGCAGTGAGTGTGTGGCCTTGTCCACTGCCTTCATTCTGTCCGTTAGTTGGTTGGCTGTCCTGTTTTACTATCACTTATTAAAATATAGGGTTCGTTTTGCTTCGTTTTGATATTTTAAGCAGCTAGTCAAATCCTTTGAAACTGCTTAAATGGAAATCTTACTACAAGTTTATGAAATATTTAAACATCTTTTTCACTGTCAAAATTCTGATTTCTAACATGTAATTGCATATAGTTATGCCTTTCTTCTGGATATTTTATCTTTGTTTTTGTTTTTTTTTTTCCTTTGCTTACCCTTTGCCATTCTCAATGTCTGATTTGAGGACTTTGTTTTAAAAAATATTTGTCTTGATGCATCTTTTGCCTAATTAAAACACATTTTTCAGAAGAGGACCACATTGTCCTGTGATTTTTTTTTTTTTTTTTTTTTTTTTTACTTCTCTGTAACCTGCACACAATTTGCCACTTTGCAAGAAATGTGTTAAAGTTCATGGTAGCATAAGTCTGAACATTACAGAGGAGCACACTGGAAGCCTGGTTAGAGTGTGGTTACAGGGGAGC
Organism: Mastomys natalensis; assembly: GCA_021653895.1. Lineage (NCBI taxonomy): Eukaryota > Metazoa > Chordata > Mammalia > Rodentia > Muridae > Mastomys > Mastomys natalensis. Next base: position 85,586 of record JAJTUV010000226.1, on the reverse strand, counting down.
TCTTCCTTTATCTCCTTCCCGACCCCTCCCAAAGATATCATTGGCTAGCTCTGCTCTTATTAGTATTTTAGCTTCAAAAAAAGAATATGTACAGCAATTTTGAAGATCAGACTTGAAATTATTTCAGTATAAATTCCTTGTAATGTCTAACCACCCCCTTTCCTCAAATTTGAGTCAAACAGCAGAGAGGTAGGTTTTGGAAGTAGCAATTTAAAAAGAGATATCAGCTCTTAAAAAGTCAGTGCTGAAGAGAACACCACTGAGAAAGTGCTTCCCTTAGGTTAGGTGACTTTTTAAAACCGTAAAAGGAAAAATTGCTTAATGTATTTCTCAGGCTTGAACTGCACTGGCTTCTTCATAAATGTCAAAAATACAAAACTACGAAATGTTTAAGTATTAAAATATAAATATCAGTATTCTTGGTGGGAGACTAAAAAAATCTCAGGCTGGAAAAAATGTATAAATGATATATAAAGACCATAACTACTTAGGGTCTACATAGTAAGAAATATAGAAACTTTCACGATACATAATAAGCAACTCCTCTATATGGAATTTGACTCATTTCCACATTTTTAAAAACTAAATGAGTGTAAAGTCTTTGGGGAAACATGTTTAGATTAATAAATTGTTGAAGGAACTAGACATATCTCAGATTTCCAAAAGGATCCCCCCACATCTGGTACTCTTACTGTCATGTTAAAGATAGTCACCAAAGGATTTCAGTGCAGTGACCATTTATAAATTCATAAATGCTGCATTCATCATTTGCCACACAAACAAAGATGTTTTATGTGGAAGTTCCCTCCCCTGCTTCTTAAGCTCTCTGCCTTCAATTCAAAAAGAACAAACTACTTGAAGGTTTATTGGAGGGCATGGCTCTGATGTCTGCCTTTGCAAAGACTGCAAGGGCTGAAGGCAAGCAGTTCTTATTGGCTTCTCTTCTAGTGTAATATTAAAGAACCGGGATCAAAAGCAGAAACATTTTCACTGTGGGTTAAAAATTTGCATTCCCTAAACTGAATGTAATAAGATTTTTTTACAATTCTACATCAATTGACTTTCAATGGCAATATGATATTAAACTTAGGAAACTTTTGAAGGTACGGTTGAGATGCTCCAAAAGGAAAATATTTCAATTTAAAAAATAGACTCAATATATAAAATAAGTATAGTACCATTACTGAAAGCAATTCCTTAAAACCTTTCTTACACATTGCAATGGTAAAGTTGGGCAATTCTAAATTTCCAGTTTAATTGGCGCGCAGTATCACCGTCTCAGCATTTACTTTATCCCATGATGTGAAAGTTACCTTTAGAGATTTCAAATACAAAGGCATGAGATGTCCATAAAGCAGAAGAGAAGTACTGTAATTGCTTTGTTCTCGGGTGGTCTGAGCACAAGAGAGGGAGAGGACGCCCTATCTCTTCATCAGCCTAAGATTTGCTAGGCATTAAAACATCTCCACATTACCCTGGCTCCTCGCAGGAAGTAGCTTTGCTAATCTGAGTATTTTAGAAATGAGTTATGTGGTCCCCTCTAGGAAATATGAAAAGCTATCCAATCTCTCAAAAACCTCGACAGTACTCAGTAGAACTCTTGAATAAGCAGAGAAGAGAGTGCGCTGCTGAGCTTATTGGGGTCTAGATGACGGCGAGCTCAGGTCGGAAGGAATCTGAATTTATTCAGGTGCAGAGTAAGGATGAAAAAGCTAATTGAATAGAGTGCCCGGATCCCCAGGGGACCCTGCAATATTAAAGATAGAGGCTATAAAGTAGAGATTCAAGCTGAGTTTTCTTCACTGTGCCCTAATCCGCACCGGGACACCCAGGTCCAGCCTTTGGACAGTAAACTAAATCCATACGTACACCTGCAAAGGGTGGTGTGTGTGTATGTGTGTTGTGTGTGTGTGTGTGTGTGTGTGTGTGTGTGTGAACAGGGTCGCAGTCCACTCTGGTACCAGAATCATAACCAAGGTGCCTTACATCTCATTTCTCTAGTGAGTCAGTATTTTTTTTTATGAATATCATTCATCAAGCAGTGTTGTGATGAGCTCTTGCACACACACACACACACACACACCGCTTCAAGTAACTGACAAATACATAAAGTATTATTCCTGACAAAGCAATCTACTTGGCAATATAATTTGCTTTATCTTGATCATATTGAATGTCAGAATTTGTGGCCGGGAACCTTCACGTTTTCTGTTGCTCGGAAGTTGCTTTAAGGCTTTCACTGGGGTCCAAAAAACAATGAAAACTATCACAGTGCTGGAGCAAGAAGGAGTCATACTTGCAAACCTTCCAGACTGTTCCAAGCTACCTCTACCAAAAGACTACAGAGGAGAAAGTCTCGTGTTGGTGTGTGTAGACTTTTTACCGGCAGTTTCATGCAAACCGACCCACGCAGGCACTTAGTGAGAGGCAGAAAAACAAAAATCCCCGCCTGAGACGGGGTAAAGCTCTGCCCAGAACCAACCTCATCAGCTATGGAGGGGCTGCGAATACATCTTTTGTGTCCCAGAGTTAGATTACATCTGCGTGCAGTAGGGAAGAAGCTGGAACCTGGCGCTCCTCCTGTGCGCTCAGAAAAGCCCGGGGGTGGGGGTGGGGGAGCGGCAAAACCGTTAGCTCACTTTTTTTTTTCCTTCCTCGCAAAGGTCTCTTTTTCTCTTCTCTTCCTGTCCAAATATTTCAAATTTCCGCGCCTTAAATAACAGTCTCCTTTTATTTAGCTAGTTTCCTCGGCAGGTTTAGCCGCTGGCTGGTCTCTGCCCCTCTATGGATCCGGGATGCCTCTGGCACCTCGGTGTCTCCTGCAGCCCCTACAACACCCCATGCCCAGCGCGCTGCACAGAGCGTGCTCGCACGAGCCACAGCCTCTGCCCTTCGCGGCCTCGCTTGACCTGACTGTCCTGGGCACCCGGAGCCACCAAGGCTGCCCCCAGCCCAGTCGGGAGCCGGCCTGTCTCCCAGCCCAATTTCCCTCCCTAAGCTTTAGGACGCGTCCGGCTAGGGGCTTGGAAGCCCACAGCCCTGCGACAGCAAAAGGCAAAGGGCGGGAGGAGAGCTACAAAGGAGGCCGGTGGCCACAGTCCACGCCAGCCCCCAGCCGCGGGTAACCTTGGAAGCGCCCTCGAGTGAGTGTGTGCGCGGCAGTCGTGCCGGGAGGAGCGGGAGGAGGGAGCTGGGAGTAGGGAAGGGGAAACCGGTCCCCCAGAACTCCGAGAGTTGTGGACAACCACAGAAGCCAGCTCCTGGTGCTGGCCCTCGGTCAGCCCTCCCTCTGGGTAGAGCTAGCCCCGGGGCTACGGCCGGAGGGCGGTGCGCGAGCTGGGGCGAGCAGGCCGGTGAGCGCCTGGCTGTCCACGGAGGTGAGCTGGCGGCCGGAGCCGCCGGCGCGCTGCAGCCACTCGGTGCCCTACTCTAAAGCTAGCTCTCTCTTCCTCCGCTGGCGATGACAGCTGAGAACAGCCGGGCTTTCTAGCCTGCTTCCAACTGCTAAGGAAACAAATTCTTCTCTGGCTTCTTACCGTCTTGGACTACTGGAAAAACTGCCCTATGGTTTTGCTTTTCCTCCGTAATTTACTAGACATCCGGAACCGAAAATGCACCTTCATTCAAAAAGACCCCAGCCTGAACGGTGACCTTCAGTGGCTGGGGTGTGCAGAACACCTAGGTCTATGATTTTTGTTTTTTTTTTTCTTTCTTTCTTTCTTTTTCTTTTTTTTTTTTTTTCTTTTTCAATCTTCAGCGGTGCCTCAAAAGAACCCCCCTTCTCTCCCAACCCCCAGATCTGGATATAGACTTGGTAAATTAAGATTCCAGCGAAATATTTTGCCATCTGTGTAGAGACACTGTGTGGACATTAGGTGTTAGGATGTGGTTTTGGAATTTTCTGTGTTGTCTTTAATTCTCAGCAGACATTAAAAAAGCAGCTTGGTCTCGGCCAGCAAGTGAGCAAAGGTTATCCCTGTTACCACAACACCTGCAAAAGCACAAGTGGAACTCACAGATTTTGCTTCCCATGTTCTAAAATGGATTCTGAACCGTCCAGAGAAATCAGCACCTAGAAGGAGGGGAACCTGAGAACAGAGGTGTACATTTTAAAAATTACACAGGTACTGTACTAAAACTGTCTCACCTCATCTCTGTGTGTTTCTGTCTTGCTAATCAAAGCAGAATTTCAACTTAGGCCTGCTCAGTAATTTTATATACAGCCTTTTTTTCTCTTCCCTCACACTCCATTCCCCACCCCCACCCCCAAATACAAAACAACAGCCAAAAACAGCAGCTCTTTGGGGGAGGAAGTAAGAAACCACCAATTTCTATCCAACTACACTTCATTTCTTCTGAGTACTAAGAAGAAATCCTACTTTCAATCAGTTCTAGGGAAGAAATAATTTACCAGAAGCACAACATTTAACTGGTATAATTATAATGTGATTGTCTTTTTTACATACAAATGATGGAGTTTCTGTAGTTGCTAAGTAAAAACCCAAATTTCTTCCTGAGAATATTTGGACATGGAGACTTCTGCTTTTAATATTTTGTCAGTACAGCAAGTCTCTTAGAAAAGTCTGGAACTTTATCTTAGCCATGTAGAGAGCAGTTATCATGTTGGCAGATTTTGTTTCTGTGCCTTTGGTTTTCAAATTAGTTACATAAATAGTGAAAGTTCTATATAAAGGCAAAATATCCCAACATCCTTTGATGTTGGATTTTTAACTTTAGAAATGCAACTAAATTATCAGTCATATTAAAATACTGTCCACTTCCCTGATCCTGCTCAGGGTAGTGTGTGAGCTTTAAATGTGTGCTTTGGAAACACAACTTCCTAAAATTAAAAAAGAAAACCAAGCTTTCCAGTCTTCAGGAACAGTTCTACCAGCTGGCAGCTCATGAACAGCCAGTGGCAGTGTCTTCCTCACAAGTTCAGAACCGTCGATCTGCAGAACTGGGGCTCTTTTTGAGTCCAAATAATTCCTATCCTATAGCTATCTCCTTAGATGGTTTCATTGATAAAAAATAAATGTTCTCAATGATGCAACAGCACTGATGTGCAGTCTACAGTTAGACACTTCGGACCAACCTTGATGGGCCATTTAAAAATGGCATGCATTTCTTCCTTTGTCAAGGTATGGAACAGGTCTGAATAAATATAATCATCTGTGTAGAGACACTAGAACAACTAATTTGCAGATCAATAGTAATCTTACAGTGTGCTGATGATTCACAGGAAAATAAAAACACTCATGTATTAGGATAAGTGGTCAAATTATTAAATTAAGCAGCATCTGATGATAGTCAACCACATACTGCTCTCTGCCCCAGTGTTTAAATGAGCAGTAGTTGATGTTGTAATGTGGGTTTTTCTTACTTATTATGTTGTATTCATCATGAGAAAAGAGTTGATTATCTCAATGTTTCCTCTTCAATGCACCATCATTTTGCTTGTCTTAACTTTAAAGCCCTCTCCCTTCTCTCTTTCATTGTTTTTTCCCCACATTTTGGGTAATGAATAACAACAACAAAAAAGATAGCATGTAGATAGAGAGGCCCATGTTTAAAAAAATTCCTTCTTCCTCAACTGTCTCTTTCCCTATTTTTAAAAATTACTTGAACGTTAAAAATTATACTCAGTGATGCTAAAAAGTAGTTGTTATTCCCACAACTACAAATTTACCCTGGGCCTATGAGTAAAAGCCTAGGTCTGTATTTTATTGGAAGTAAAGGTAAAAGTAAAGAAGTCTGAAAAATAAATTACAGCAATGATATATTTATGTCTTGAGTATAAATTGGAATGTAAATGTACTTAATATTTTTCATATGCTACTAACTTTTTTTAGCATAAAATCAAGATCTAGAAACATCTTGAATGTAATTTGTGGTTTTCAAAACAATTTAATACATCTTAATTTGGCATATTAAGAAAATGCTGATTATCTTAATAGATAAAAAGTTAAGGTGAAGTAGGTGAGTCTCTGTCAATTCAAGATCAGCCCAGTCTATATAATGAGACCCTGTCTCAAAAAAGTTAAGTTGTTAATAATTATGGAGAAATATGCAAACAGGACTTCAGTATCAAGGCCCAGTTGCTTTTAAAAATAAATTATTCCTGCAGGTAAATTATGTACTTTAATTGTATGCTTAATACTTTTTAGCTACATTTTTTACTTCTAAGGAATCTCTATAAGCACACAGTTAGTACTGAGCAGACAATTAAAACAATGTTTTTTATGTGTGTCCTACATGAATATTTTATGTGTATGTGTATTTTCATTAGATATTTCTTACCAAAATTTTATATTGAGCAGATGGACATTTTGAACAAAAGTACCAAGTCATTCCACATTAATTTTTAAAGATGTTATATTATTGTAGCTCGTACAAGTATGAGCTATAGTTTTTTTTCATTGTGGGGGAGCTCATTTTCGCTGATGATCCAGGGAAGGGTATAAGTTAAGATTTTAGAACTGAAAACAATGAACAGGTCCTACTTCTGCCTGGTATTATTTAAAATTCTTGGCATGGGGCAAGCATATAACAAACCATTTAACATTTACACTAAGAAATGTCAACTAAAAAACCAGAATGTTGATAATGATGAGAGGACAAATAGATTTTTAAATATTTTAGATAGACGTGGCCATAGATTAAATATTAATTGCACAAAAGGGGAAGACTGACAAGGAATCTAAAAGCAAGGACAAAGGATGAGCAGTAAAACATATTTTGTCCAAGAATAAAAACACAAGGCAAGTAATATCAGTTTTTTTTATTGCATCACTATAATAAATATAAGCAAATTTAATTATCTTATATGGGTTTCCAGTTTTCTATGAAATTTTCTACTGTTTGCATTTGAATAATGTTTCAAAGAAACACTATTATAGTCATATCTATAAATTACACATATTTTTCTTACATATAAAAAGCATATATTCTGTCCCAAGTTAGCAAGATCAGCACCATTCTGAAAGGCTTAGTGGGTACAGTTGGCCATCTGGTGTAGACTTAGGGCCTGTTCTGTGTGAGGCCAGCATAAGGCCACATGGGAGAGATCACTGAACTGGCTAAAGGCTAGCTAATTTGTTTAAAAGGAATCAAAATGGCTCCAAGCTAGTACAGAGTGTCCACAGTTTTTGAAATATACCATGTATGTACCAGAAAAGCAAAGAGCTGAATACAAAGAGTATCAAAAGGAAAAAAAAAGTATTTTAGTTCAAGTCAGATATAACTAATGCCACAGGAAAAATATTAAGATGAAAAGAATTGTATGTAGCACTATGAGCTAAATGCCAGTGGTTGAAATTCTGTTTAAAGGACTTATTATTTTAACCCATTTTAAAGGTTGAAAATGTACACTTCTTTAAACATGTGGCTACTATAGATAAAAATATTAACTCATTAATACTCCAATTCTCTCTCTCTTTTTTTTGATCATCAGATTCTATTGAAAGACCTTGTAGCATAGCCTTAGGTCAGCAAATGAAGTTTCTGACTACCAACATAAAAGAATTTTCAAGATCAATGCTCTCTAGGGAAAATAATGTCTCAAAAATAAAAGGATGGAAATAGTACACTTTTTTTTTCTAAGCAAAAAAGATTATACAGGGAATCAAGGTAATTTTTTTCATCATTTCTATATCAAAGTATATTTTTACCATTACTTTGAATTTAAATATATATAATTTAAACAAGAGATAATATATCTATCTATAATGAGGATTTTCTACTTAGCAACAGAATATACTGAAGAAAAATAACATCAAAGCATTGGACATAAAAGCAAGCTCCAGAATGACAATGACATTAAATCAAGACAGAAAAGTCACCGCTCACAGAATCATCTATTAATTTGAGGGAAAGGATTTCTGAGGAAAACTATTTAAATCTCCTTCCATTAGATTAAAAGATTACTGGAAAGCAACATGAATATCCAGAACCAAAACCTTGAGGTCTCTGATAGCAATTTTTTCTGAAAGATTTCTGAGGTTGTTTCAATGTAATTGTGCATACAATAGCATTTGGAAAAGTTCTTCATAAAAGCTTGAATTATACAGAATTGTGTCATCATTTGCAGACTAGTGAATTATGTACACGTACATAGACATATATGGTGTAGGATTAACATCTTTTCTTTTTTAATCTTAATTTATTCACTTATTCATTTGGTTTACATTTTAATGAGACAAAAGAAACACATAAGTAAGTTATGAATATCTATTTTACATTTGTATTTCCTTGTTTAATATTCATAACTCCTTCAAGGCAAGGGTTAGGTTGGGCCTCTTTTTTAAAAAAAAAAAAATCCTGTTCTACAAATCAGGAAATTCAGAATTGATAGAAAATGAACACTTGTCTGTAGGCACAAGCTGGTAGCTTAAAAACAGCACATGGATTCAAACTCATGTCTTTTTTTTTTTTCCCTGTCAGATGGAAAGATTTTCAACAAATTGACATAAATCAGTCAAGTGAATAATCATGTATCATGAACCCATCATCATGGTCACCTATAGGTTTATGCTGTAGGGACTATAGGTTTTCTGCATTTGAAAACTGGGAGAAACAACCTCTCATTTTTTCATGTTCTTGTAAAGAGCAGCAAAATGTGTACAAAGATCCTGCCCTCCAGCCAGCCTTTAATAAACCACAAGCTATTACTAATAAACCACAGCAACAGAAAAACACAAGCTCTTTTCTTGTTTGTATGCTTTTGTTTTGAAAATTACTTTGTAGGTCAGGCTGGCCTGGACTCACGACAATCCTCTTGCCTTGGTTCCCAAGGTTACAGGGTTATAGGTATGAACCAGCATTACCAACTGGGAAATCCATTTTTGATCTCAATGGACTTAAAAAACTGTTTGGTTAAATAACATTTCTATATGGCATGCAAGCTGTTGCTGGAACCTAGGTGAGACACAGGTAAGTGCCTGGTGATGTGTGCTCGCGATTGTACTGACAAAAGGGCCTTACCAGGGAAATATTGGCAAGGCTGATGATACTGATTTAAATAACCTACCAATGGATACCTCAAAATGATTGTCTTGTAATCTCTCAGAGTGCCTTTATCTAACAAATACATAGGTTATGGAAGTGGCTACATGGAGACAAATTTTATAACAAGATCATATACAAATAAATATTTTGAAAGACATCTTTCAATGTTTTGGAATAGGTAACTATGATGCTGATCAAACTAGGACTAGAACGAGTTTTGTAATCATCACAAAACATGATCCATCAGAGCAGTCAGTATAGGAGGGTCAGTGGCTTTAGAGCAAAATGACTTACAGTTATGGCATTCATTGCCTATCTCACTATGAAATAGCTACTTAGCCCTTCTGACCTTTACTTTCCTTATCTGCAAAATGGGCACAATACTGTTACTTTACAGTGCTCTAATCCTTTTAAGCAATATTTATTAATGCTACCTAAAAGTCTGGTAATAAAGAGGTTTCCTGTGACATCAATCTAGTTGTTGTAGTCAGAAAGCAAAGAAAGTCCCACAATTATAAGTAATACAAACATGTATACTATAGTATAGGCTTCCAATCTAAGCATTAAAACAAAACAAAACAAACAAACAAAAAGGAGCCAGAGAGATGGCCTACTTGGTAAAGAGCTTGCCACACAAGCCTGGTGCCTGAGTTTGATCCCTACAGCTCACAAAAAGGTGAAAGGAAAGAAAGAACTCCACAAAGTTGTCCTCTGACCTCCACACAGGCACACGCGCCCCATGCACTTTCACACACACAATAATAGTAAATAAAATTTTCAGTTAAAACATTTAAATTAATTAATGAAACCTTTAAGACTTAGAATTACCACTCCAAGCAATTTCATATGCATCTGATCAATTTATGTGTGCTTCAGTTTAAGAAATGCACTTAACTAGCTATTATGTGTAAAGTACTGCTCTTTAGATTTTATTTGTGTGTGTGGTGTGTTTGTGTATCTGAGAGTGTATGGCTGTGGGGGTGCTTGTTGAGTTCTGTAGGTACAGGCAGTTGAGAGGAGGCCTCTGGTAGGTTCTGGGAACTGAACTTTCACCCTCTGAAAGAGTATCAATCACTCTTAATCATGGAGCCATCTTTCCAGCCCCTGAAATAATTGTTTTATGTGCTGAGTATGTAAATTAGAAGCCAGGTAAATCCTCAAGAAACAGATCATTTTGTAAAATTGCCACATATAGAGTACAGTAAAATATGAAACACAATTAAGACAAATAAACAAATTTGGCTTTTAAAGTAATAAGTACTTGAAAGATAAGAACTACCTTTTTTTTTTTTTTTTTTTTTTGAGTTAATCACTCTTCAAGACTATAAAGTCATCCCAGAACAATACACACCCAGAGCCAATACACTGATGTATAAAATACTTTTTTAGGATGTAGAGTTGCATTGCTAAGAAAATATGAAAGGCTGGACATAGTGGCACACATCCTTAATCTCAGCATTTAGGAGGTAAAAGCAGGTTGAATTGTGAGTTCAAGGCTACATATAGAGATCTAGGCCATGAGGCCTATGTAATAAGACCCTGTCTTAAAAAAGGAGAGAGAGAGACAGAGAGAGAGAAAGAGAGAGAGAGAGATTGGGAGAGAGAGATTGAGAGAAGAAGAAGGAGGAGGAGGAGGAAGAGGAAGAAGAAAAAAGGAAGAAAGAGAAAGGAAAAGAAAATGAAAGAAAATATAAGAAGTTTATGGAGATCAAAAATGACAGAAGAGAACTCTAATATCAGCTGCCACCATAGAACCTTGACAAAGCCTTGATGTATTTTTTGAAGTTAGGAAGAGCAATAATAGAAAATGATACCAAGATTGAAGAATGAGTGTATACACTCCATACAATTGACTATCTTTAGCACAAAAGGGAATGAAGAGCAAATAGAAGTTACCACATGCATGAGCAGCCAAACATTATGCTAAGTGAAAGAAGCCAACACAAGAAATTATATATTGTGTGAGTTCACTAGATTAAATGTTCTTAAGATATGATCTAAAGTAGTGGTTAACAGGCACTATGGAAGGGGGCTATGAGGAATAACTATGAATGGATACAAGTTCCTTTTAGAGGTGATTGAAATGAACTAGATAGTAATGGCTGCAGCCCAACTTTATGAATATGCTAAGACCACTGTATTTTATACGTCATTAAAAGATTTTTTGTCATAATTGAAATAGAATTACATCACTTTCTCCCTCTCCAGCCCTCCTTCAATCCCCCCATGTCCCCAATCTCAAGCTGATAACCTCTTTTCTTTGATTATTTTTGTTACCACATATATATGTGTATGTATGTATGTGGACAAACACATACTCACACACACAACCTGACCAGTCCTTTTTTGTTGGTGGTATGTATATAATTTCAAGACTGACCATTCTTCATTGGACGACCAATAAAGGGCTTCATCCCTAGGCGAGGCTCGTTCTCCTTACCCCAGCAGTCATTAGTTGCTTAAAGTTTTGGTTTTTTTTTGTTTGTTTGTTTTTTGTTGTTGTTGTTTTGTCTAGTAGTAGGACCCCTTGAAAATTTTCCCTCTTCCCTCTTCCTCATTAACTTATCCATTGATATTGCCGTTGTTTTATGCAGCCATTTCTGGGAAAGGTTGTTTCATAGACTTCCTGGTATTCTGGCTCTTACAATCTTTGCTCACTCTTTTGTGATGTTCCCTGAGCAATAGATGCAAGAGCTATGTAATGGTTTCAGTATGCTTGGCTTATGGCAAGTGGCACCATTAGGAGGTGTGGCCTTGTTGGAGGAAGTGAGTTACTGTGGGCATGGGCTTTGAGGTCCTATGTTCAAGTTCCACCCAGGGTGGAAGAGAGGCTCCTCCTGGCTGCCTTTGGATCAAGATGTAGAACTCTCAGCTGTCTCTCCAGCATCATGTCTGCACATGTGCCACATGCTTCCTACTGTGATGATAATGGACTGAACCTCTGAAACCGTAAGCCAGCACAGTTAAATGTTTGCCCTTGTAAGAGTTGCCTTGGTCATGATGTGTCTTTCACAGCAATAAAACTCTAACTAAGACAAGGGTGATATAGATATATACATGGGACTGGGCTCCCCATGATCTGTTGATCTCTATATTATGCCCAATTGTGTTTTCCGTGATGGTCTTTACTTGCTATAAAGAAAGGCTTCTTTGATGAGAGGCAGTAGCTACACTTCTCTGTAAGTGAAAGGAAAAGATTTTGAATGTTGTATAACTAATTATGTAGGTTTAGCAAAGTGGAGGCAGTAGATTCTTTTCTAAGGTCCATGCTTTCACACTCTGGCTAGGTTTGCCAGCGCCAGGCCTGGTTTCCCTCTTGTTAAGTGGGCCTGTAATCCAATTAGGCAGCTGATGGTTGCCACCGACATGTGAGTGCCACTTATTACACCTCCATGCATATATTACCATGCTGGTGATCACTGTGGCTCAAAGGTGTGGCAGCTAAGTAGGACTGCTTAATTGCCCCTCCTCACGTCCCTTCCACAGCTTCCTCCTTCTCCCTCTTCACAGCTCGCAGAGTATTTTCTGAGACCAAGGTAGACTTCAGGAAAGAGGCTTTCTGGTCAGATCCAACTAGAATCAATGAGTCCTATGTCCTAAGTGTGCGGTATCTTCTACAATTGGGTCCCACCTTCAACCCGAAAGGCAACCATGAACTACATCCATATCTATATAGTTTGGGAAATCCTGGGTTCAAAACCCAGCAATGCCTTTGTATAGCCTAACAAGATGAGTTTTAAAATGTTCGTATTTCCTGCCATTTCTTTTTTTTTTTCCTTTGCTTTTAAAAATTTATTTCTTTTATGTATGGAGTACACTGTCACTGTTTCAGACACACCAGAAGAGGGCATCGGATCCCATTACGGATGGTTGTGAGCCACCATGTGGTTTCTGGGAATTGAACTCAGGGCCTCTGGAAGAGCAGTTGTGCTCTTAACCACTAAGCCATCTCTCCAGCCCTCGTGCCACTTCTTTAGAAAGAGGAAGAAACTAAAAAATTAGCAACAGCAAAGTCCAGACAGGATATTTGTTCACACACCCTCAGGTTAGCATACCGGAGAGATTCTTACATACCTACGTGGCACCACAATCACCATAGCTGAGTTTCAGAACTACCCTAGCTGTGCAACAGCCGAGAAATGGATAAGGAGAATGGAGTATACAATACACAACGGGATTCCTTTTGACCATAAGGAAGGATGAAGTTACGTCACTTGCAGTTAATCATATCGAGTGAAGTAAACCAGTCTCAGAAATGAAGACGTGGTCTTCTCTGTTCTACAGTTCATAGATTTCATTAGATTGTGGGTGTAACTATGACCTGGCAGTAGAAGCAAGTCTATCTTGGGTAGCAAAGAGGACTAACAGGATTGTGAGGGGTGGGCAGAGAAGGTAGGGAAAATGTGAGGAGGCTCATTCGCTCAGTGTAAGCACACACTTCTGCAAACATGTCCTTTTGTAACACACTACACACACTATGACTATACACAATAGAAAGATAAAATGTCTTAAGCCACATTTATGTCTGCTGCTCTTAATATACCCTTCTTGGAGTGTCAAGAAGCAGCTGTCTCCTTGATGATTTTCCTCCAGGCAGAAGGATTATGTTCCTTTTGGATAACTCACCATTCCTCCATTTCTGTCATGATTCTTACCACATGTTAGGTATGCAGTAATGTATCCTGAATGCTTGAAAGTATAGTGAATCATAGAATAAATGAATCTTCACTAAAGGTTCTCAGTGGTACAGTGAATACTGAGTGTGTGCATAAAGTCCTGAGTTCACTCCCCAACACTATGAAAAATGACCCATTTCTCATTAACATAGAGTAATTATATGAAATGTTTTACTGTGACCTGCACATAACATACTTGACTGTACATCATTACCCTCACTTACTTACTCCCCTTCTGTCAGTCAGCTCCCCCTTCCTCTTTCCAAATAGTCCCTGTCATAGTTAGCATCAGTTGTCCCCTTGACATACCTAAGAAGAGGAAACTCAACTGTGGGATTGCCCCCATCAGATTAATTGTGTGCATGTCTGTGGGAACTGCTAATTGATGTGAGAAGGCTCTCTGTCTACGCCCATAGTCCATGGTCACATAGGCTTGACTATATGAGAAAGGTAACTGAGCAAGCCAGAGGAAGCAAGACAGTGAACTGCGTTCCGCTATGGTCTTGGCTTCAGTACCTATCTCAGCTTCCCTCAGTGATGGGCTTTAATCTGTAAACCAAACAGCCATTTTCCTTTTCAAGTTTGTTTCAATCAGTGTTTTAGTATAGTGACTAAAAGCAATCTTGAGCATCTCCCTTCTACTTTTGTGTTTGGTTTTATGTAGAAATTAAGTCTAGTTCTTCCTTCCAGCCCCATGCTCCCAGAAATCAGACTCACAGTCAAAATATATATTACCTTGACCATATAGTTAGGCTCTTCTCTGACTTGAATTATAACTTAAAATAGCCCATTTATTTTAATTTACATTCTGCCACATGGCTGGTTACCTGTGGTCAGGCACCATGTGTCTTCTCACCTCTTGTCCGGTGAATCTCCCATCTGGCTCTATCCCAAAATTCTTTCTGCCTCCTGGATGTCCCACCTTCTATTCTACCCTTTCCTATAGGCCATAAGTCTTTTTAATTGACAGGTGATACATCCATACAATACACAAGATATTCTTTCTACAGTTTTATATATGAGAGACAAGGAAGTATCATGTTTATTTTTCTGAGCTTATTTCACCTAACAGGGTGATTTTCAGTTCTGGTTTCATTTATTTTCCTGCACATGATATGATTTTGCCTTTTGTGACTGAATAATAATCCATTGAGTATATATACCATATATTTTATGCATCTGCTCATCCACTGATAGACACTTAAACAGTTTCCATAACTTATCTACTGTCAATACTGCCCTGATAAACATAGGTGTGTAAGTACCATTATTGTATACTAATTTTAGTCACCTTAGGCATGTAGCTAGATCATATGGTAGCTTTATTACATTTTTTTGAGGAAAGGTTCCAATTTCTTTACTGATTGTGCTAGTCAACATTCTTACTAACAGCATATAAATATTCTTTCTTTCCCTCTCTCTTTTTCTTTCCTTTCTTTCTTTCTTTTTTTTTAAGCTGGTCACAGTGGTGTACACATTTAATCCCAGCACTCAGGAGGTAGAGGCAGGCAGATCTTTGTGAATTCAAGGCCAGCCTGGTCTACATACCAAGTTCAAAGCTAGCCAGAGCTACATTGTGAGACCATGTCAAAAAAGAAGTTTTCAGTGTGTGTGTTTTTCCTCTGTAGCCTTACAAATGTTTGTTGAATTTTGTTTTATTGATGACAGCTATTCTGACAGGGGTAAGATAGAATTCCATTGTATTTGGATTTGCATTTCTCTAATGGCTAAAAACAATGAACAGTTTCTTCCTGTCTTTGCTGGTAATTTATACTTCTCCTGAGAACTACATGTTCGGTTCATTTGCTAATTTATCAACTGGACTCTTCATTTTTCTGTTTTTTATTTTTTGAGTTTTTACAATACATTCTAGATAATAATCTGTCAATATGACTGGCAACAATTTCTTTCCCTATACTGTAGGATGTCTCATCATTCCCATTATTTCCCTTGTTGTTCAGAAGCTTTTAATGTTATTATTTTGCTGTTAGTTTTTTAAGGCAGGGTTTGTCTATACATGCCAGACTGACCTTAAGCTCGCAAAACTTCTATTTAGCTTCACAGAACGTTGGGATTGCAGCCATGCTGCCACAGCTGGCTTTCAGAACTTTTTTCATACAATCACAGTTGTCTCCTCCTCCCTGATTCCCCTCCACCCTCTTCCCTCTTCTCTCTTCTTTTGTGTGCTAGGATTCAAACCCAAGGTTTGTGCATGCTAGCAGGTGCTCTGCCACTAAGCCATAGTAACTTCATTTGTTAGGTTCCTGATCCTGTTTCACTGTCTGTTGAGATCCTAGTCACAGAGCCACTGCCTGTCTTGAAGTATTCCCCTATGTTTTTCTGTGTCTGAGATCAGAGTCTTACATTACAGATCCATTTCAAATTGATTTTTATACAGAGATATGGATCTAATTTCAGAGCTCTGCATGTAGACATCCAGTTTTCCCTGTATCATGTGTAATCCCTCCCCCCAGCTTTATTTTGTAACCAACAAGTAATGCTTCATTAGAAATTATTGTGTGAAAGTTTGATGGGAAACAGAGATTAAGTAATCTCAAAGTATCACTCCTAATGTTACTTATTAATTGCGAAGAGCAAATAAATATATCACTAAAATGGAGCAATCTCAGCTAGGCATGATGGAGCATGCCAGTAATGCCAGCACTCAGAAGGCTGCTGCAGGAGAATTACAAGTTGAGGTCATTCTGTTCTATATAGCAAATCTTTATTGGCTACATGAAACTTTGTCTCAAAACAAACAAACAAACAAACAAACCAAAGCTGGAAGTGGTAGTGCATGCCTTTAAAGTTAGCACTTGGGAGGCAGTCAGATCTCTGACCTTCAGGCCAGCCTGCTCTATAAAGCAAGTTCCAGAACAGCCAGGGCCACAAAAAAAAAAAAAAAAAAAGCAAACTATAGAGAGAGCCAGGCATTAATACCAGCTCTTAGAGGCAGAGTCAGGTAGATCTCTGTGAGTCCAAGGCCATCCTAGTCTATGTTAGAGTCTCAGGCAGCCTACACAATGGGACCATTATAAAGCAAACAAGCAAACCAACAAACAATGATGTGATCTTTTCAATACCACCTGACTACTAAGCACCGTCACAGGGCTGTGTTGTGTATGTTACTGTTGCTTTATTTTTATCTTTTTAGGCAGAGTCTCACTATGTCACCCGGGCTGACCTGGATCTCTTGGGCTCAAGCCATCTTCTTGCCTTAGTTTCTGAACTGCTGGGACTACTGGCATGTGCTTCTTGATGTGATACAGTGGGAAGTACACAATATCACTTGTGAAATATTCTTACAAGAATGTATAATGTAATCTTGAGAAGGCCATCAAATAAACACAGATGGTGAGACATTCTATGAAACGATTGACCAAATCCTCTTTTAAAAAAAATCAGTGTTGTCAAAGAAAAAGCCCAGAACTGTTATAGATTAAAAGAGAACTGGAGGAGCAGAGGAGGATATAGCTCCTGCCAAGCATGAGCAAGGTCTTGAGTTTCATCTCCAGCTATGGGGTGTGTGTGTGGAGATCAAGATTTAATCATTATAGATAGTTAATGGAGAATATAGACTCGGGCAATAAATTCTGTCTAATGAAAAGGGCAAGTTTTTTCTTTTGTTGTTGAAAGAAACAAATTATTAAAGCTGAATCAAGAAGAAGGAAGGAGGGAGAGTGGGAAGGAGAGAGGGAGGGAGGGGGAGAGAGAGAGAGATCCAAGCAGCTGAATAGCTATTAAATAAATTGAATTATTAGTTTAAAATGCTCCAGTAAAGGAAACTTCAACTACATATGACTTCATTAATGGTATGGTGTCATAGTAAGCTTTAGTTATCAACTTGACGTTGCCAAGAGAGAACCACAATTAAAGAATTGGTCGCATCAGGTTTGGCTCTGGGCATGACTGTTCACAGGGTTCTTAACTGGTACTTGATATAGGAAGGCTAGCCCACTGTAGACAGTGTCGTGCCTGGTTAGGTGTCCTGGGCTGTATAGAAAGTAGATGAGTAAGCCCTGAAGCAGTTTTCCTCTGTGGTTCCTGCTTCTGCCTTGACTTCCCAAAATGACAACCTATAATCTGTAAAATGAAATAAACTCTCTCCTCCCAAAGTTGCTTTGGGTTATCGTTTATCACAGCAAACAGAAAGCACACTAGAACAAACGGTTTGAACGTGAAGTGTCCAGCACAGTCTTTAACTTGGTCCCAGATAGTGGTAGTGTTTGGGGGAAGTTGTGGAACCTTCAGGAGGCAGAGCCTTACTGGAGGAAGTAGGTCACTGAGGGGCGGGCCTTGGGTGTTATAGCCTGGCCCATTTCCTGTCCTATCTCTGCTTCATGGTCTTTGAGTTGCAGATAGTGCTCCAGTCGCACACTTGCCCTGCCAGGAAGCCACCTGCCTGCCACCATGTCTTCTCTGCTTCTCTGTGGTCGGCTTATCCCCATAAATGGTGACTAAGAAACAGTACTTCTGCCTTTAATTTTCAACTGCTGCTTCCCCTCAGAGGGCTGCATGCTCACCATTTCTGTTCAATTTGTTGCACCCTCCATCCTAGCCAGCTGGCTCCAGGACAACACTGTAAACATGCACATAACCTTTGACCTAGCAACTCTACTACTAGAAATCTACCCCCAAGGAATTCTAGGTTCTTCTGAAACTCATTTGTACTTTATTTGACATCTCTTATTGTGTGTCTAACAGGCATCTAAAATTGATAATGTGTCAAGCCAAACACTCAATCTTTATTCCATAAAACCTGTTTCATCTGCTGCATTTCTTGTCTTAGTTAATAGCCCACCATCATCATCCACATTGCTTAAGATTATCAACCTTCTTACTGTGTGTGTGTGTGTGTGTGTTGTGTTGTGTGTGTTGTGTGTGTGTACACATGCACTCGTGTGCGCGTCCACACATGCAGGCTCACTTTTTATAGCATCACCATCTAATAGCAAATACTGATGACTGCATCATCACAACAGACTATATTTTATGTATACATGTATCACATGTATATCTACTATGAATCAAATGACTTCTTACCTTCATTATTGAACCTCACTGGTTCTAATGAGGGGTGCCATAATCTTAAATAATCACTATGGTTGTGTCTGGCTGAGGGGAGTCATGCTCAGCTTCAGCACTGTGTAGATTCAACCCAAAGTGCCGGTATCAATAAATACCAGAAGAACCAGCAGATTTGGTCTATGATGCGGTGTCATTTGATTGCTGAGATTCTCTTATAAATACAAACTATTTCTATACATATGTAGAAACAGGCAGGAAAGGAGAACACGAGAAATAAGTTCAGTGCACATGATACTCTAAAATATATTCATATCAAGCATATTTTTCAAATTTATCTTACCTTATGCAATGTATAAAAAATCTTTTCTCATAGATGTTTTTAGTTATTATAGCTAGTTAATTTAATTTGATTTTTTTTGCAGTTTCTCCAAAAATGTATTTTTACCATTTTCTATACCAATGTCAGTTTTCAGACATAGTCCATCGACTAAAGAAAAACTCAGTTTCTCAGGAGAAAGAAACTGCCAGTCTTGCGTGATAACTTCTCCAATCTTTCTCTAAAGACAGTTTGTTGTTTTTTTTTTAAAGTCAGATTCTAAACAAATGTATTTTCACATGGAATAGAACAATGAAATGGTATGTACAAATTTACAAAATGTTCTTCTAAATAATTAATTTTTCTAAGATGTTTTAAGATTCACTACTAATATATTTAAAACATTGAAAATCTGTTTTACACCTTTGTTCAAATGTAGTTTTAATTTTCTGCTCAACTTGTTGCTGATTTCTCTGGTTTCATCATTAGACCCCCAAGAGAATAGTTTTCTTCATCTGAAGTACATAAATATAGGGCACAGTTAAATAGTAGGACACAGTTCTATGAAACACCCATAGTCTAGTAAAATTACCCTGACTTAATGTACATGCAACTGGAGATCATTATGTTAATTGAAATAACTGGACACAAAAAACCAAGTGTTACATGATCTGCCTAACGTCTGAGATATGGAAATTGATCTCAGAGTGACAACTAGACTGGTGGCCACCTGAGGCGAGGGAGAGGAGGGAAGAGAGCAAGTGGAGAGCAACTGATACTGAGTTCTACTTTGTCTTAGAAAGGAGCAAGAGCGACTGTGTGCTCAGTAGCAGGGTGACTGTGGCTAACGATAACGAGCCCCCTAGAAGTAGAAGATCGGAGTGTTTTCACCATAAGGAAATGTTTGACGAGACAGAAATCTATATATTTAAATAAACACCACACAATATTCCATTAACATGTACAATTTTGTGCTTTTAGATAGCAGTTAAAAACAAACGTAATCTTAAAATTACCCTGACTGCTTAACTACAACAACTACTTTGTGTGCAAAATTTCAGAAGTATAACTCTTTAAAACAGAAAGGGTCTTTATGGTTAAACATGAATGAGTGAAAAAGTAAACTCAACCATTGAACCACTGCTGTTCAAGAAGGTCTGTCTGTGGAATGCCATTACACCTTCAGTACATACGTACTTCTGCCTCCAACTACTGGACGTCACTCACTATATGTGATAAGGCTGATGCTACAGCAAGTGTGGTGACTTGTTTTTTGTTTTTTTGTTTTGTTTGGGTTTTTTGGTGACTTTTTTTGTGACTTGGTTTTTTTCCCCCCTTACATAGAGTGACAGCTTACATCTGTGGTTTACACTGTCTTCTCACAGCCTAATTACTTAAATGTAATTAATTTTAGCCAAGCCTAGGTGTCAGGACTATAGGATGTTAATGGCTTCTGGCTGTGTTCTTTAGTTTTTGGTGCTGGATACTGAACCCAAGGCCTCACTTATGCTAAGCACATTCTACTACTCAGGCTTCAGACATATTTGGATCTTAAAAATCTTTATCTTCCCGTTTCCCCCACATCTCTGGAAGCAATCCCTTTATAGGCCCTCTTGGTTAAATATGGTTGCATCACCAGCTTTGTGCAAGTGCTTTAGTTAATTTAAACTACTTCAATGTGTGATCTGAATGAAGGTGATGCCTGAGCCATTCAAGCTTACTCAACTACCGATCACCAGTGTGTGTTCCACAGTGCCTGCTGCCTATCTTTGAGAGCAGCATTCTTTCCCCCCTTACTCTCCATCAGACCACTTTCTTGAAAAAAAAAAAAAAAGAGTTATCTCTTCCTCTAGCACACTGTGAGTTATAAGAAGGCAATGGTTGAGTTTACTTTTTCACTGTATAGCCCAATGGCTGATGGAAACCCAATAAATATTCATCTAATTACTTAGCAAGTGTTAACTTGTTACCAGCCACGTTGTAGGCTGCGATTCAGCTTCTGGGAACAGAAAGAATGAACCAAGTCTCTCCTCTTACAGGTAAGTAAAATGACACATTTCAAACATAGACACATATCCTACTAATAGCCTTTTCGAGGAGAGGAGTGAGCATCCTAGAAAAGAAACCCAAACGTTGAACTGATTTTTGTTGAAGGCTTTCTCAATTACCTTAATAAACAAACACAAATTTAAAAGAGGAACGTTATGTTATTCAGTGTTTCCTAAGTTTTTCTTTCTTCTTTCTTTCTTTCTTTCTTTCTTTCTTTCTTTCTTTCTTTCTTTCTTTCTTTCTTTCTTTCCTTTCTTTCTTCTTTCTTTTTTTCTTTCTTCTTTCTTTTTTTCTTTCTTCTTCTTCTTTTCTTCTTCTTCTTTCTTTCTTTCTCTTATTTATTTTTTGTTTTGTTTTGTTTTTGTTTTTTTGAGATAGTGTTTCTTTTTGTAGCCTGGCTGTCCTGGAATGCCCTCTGTAGACCAAGCTGGCCTCCAACTCACAGAAATCCAGCTGCTTCTGCCTCCCGAGTGCTGGAATTAAAGGTGAGCACCACCACTGCCTGACATTTCTTAATTTCTTAATCCACCAGCTCCCCAATCCCTCCCTTTCCAAGAAGAAAGAGGCCATAACATATTTATGAAGATAGCATGGTTGATGTTTCAATCTTTTAAATGTTTAAGGAAAATTTTTTATTTGAGGCACAGATTACCTTTCTAAAGCACTTCCATTTATGATTAATTTAAAAATACACAGCAGTGGAATAGGAAGATAGCTCTGTGGTTAAAGTGCTTGCCAGGCATGATGATTTGAATGGGAGATATACCCCATGGGTTCCTGCGAATTGAGCACTTGAGCCCCAGGTGGTGGTGGTGTTTGAAGATGTTATGGAACTTTTTGGAGTGAAGCTTTGCTGGAGCAAGGAGTCACTGGAGGCATGCTTTGAGGATTTATGGAGTGACCTGACTTCTGCTCTCTCTGCTTCCTATGTAGGGTGGCAGAGGGAGCCAGCCAGCTTCCTGCTTCTGCCACATGCCATGCCTTCCCTGTTGGTATGGATGGATGCTCCAGCTGGAACTATAAACCAAAATAACTTTTTCTTCTATAAGTTGTTTTGCTCTGTATTTTGTCAAAGTAACAGAAAAGTAACTAACATACCAGAAAAGTGTGAAGACCAGAGTTCAGATCCCCAGCATCCACAGGAATGCTGGGCAGGTTTATACTGCCTGTAATTTCAGCAGTAGGAAGGTGGAGACAGGGAGATTCCAGAGCAAGATGGCCAGGCTAGCCACATGAGCTAGCTCTAAGTTCAGTTGAGAAACCCTGTCTCAATGAATAAAGCAGACAGCAATTGAGGAACTGCATATACACACATACACACACACACACTCATAATACACATTACCCCTCCCCCCTCTCTCACACACACCAAGAAAAAAACCCAAACAATTTGACGGGGCATGCTGATGTATAACTAGTAATCCCTGTACTTGGGAAGTGAAGGAAAGATGATTATGAGCTCAGGTCCAGCCTGGGCTACATAGTAAAATCCTATTTCAGTCATCAACAAAACATAAGACTCAATAGTCTTTATAAATTTAAGAAGAAAGTATAGAGCTTTTAGAAAAATTCAAGAGAAACTTTAATAGCTTCTTAGTAGGCTAGTGATATATAACTAATGATAGACCTTCAGAACATAATTGTTCCTTACAGAATGTGCATGACATCAAAACACTGTAATCTCAACATTTCAAGAAGATGATCTATCGTGAACAGGTATCCTTCAGTCTTGTGCCTTGAATGCTTGTTGTCTCCTCAAAGTAAAGCTGTTTCCATCTCCCCTTTTCTTTGTTACTTTTATTCAGTAGGTACTAAGAAGCCCAGGCTGGCCCTGAGCTCATTTCATTTTTTTAACTGAAAAAAAAAAAATAATGGGCCAGCTGTAGTAGAACATACCTTTAATCCAGCACTTGGGAAGCAGAGGCAGGCAGATCTCTGTAAGTCTGAGGTCAGCCTGGTCTACATATCAAGTAAGGAAACTCTGTCTCCAAAAAAAAACCTCAAAACCAAACAACAACAAAACAAATGTGGATGTGGCTATGAATGTTGTGCCTAGATATGTGTCTGTGTCCCATGTGCATGCAGTGCTTGTGGAGGCCAGAAGAGGGTATCACATCCCCTGGAACAGCTCAAGCTAGCCGAAAGACAAGATGGTACAGGAAGTCTTTTTAAATAACTGGTAGATGTGGAGCGCTCATCCTCACCAAGATGAATTTACACAGCTTTTTAGTTTTTTCATGCGATCATGACAGTGTGTCAGTGGGCTGGAGATATGGCTCAGTGGTTAAGAATGTCCATGAGTTCAGTTTCCCAGAACCCACACCAGGTACTTCACCACAACCTGTTGCTCCAGCTCTAGGAAGATCTGATGCTTCTAGCCTCCATGGGCACCTGCAGTCACGTGCACATACTTACAGATAGACTCACACTTGTAAACATAATTTAAAATAATAAGTCTTACAAAAACAAAATTAAGTTTAAAATGTATGTGAAATGGCACACCCTCAAACATTGGAAAGGGATGCCTCAATGGGCCTGTAACGACTGTTAGATTCAGTTATCTCAGCTAAGTAGGAAGTGTGCTCTTTTGCTGGAAATGCCAATAGTCACTTTTTCTTCAAATATACAGAGTGTAAAACCTACAAAAATAATCTCCTTGGAGTGCCAGCTCCAAGAAAATGAAGAATTTTCTCACAGATATCTAGCCTACCAGTGTGTACATCTTTCTTCTGCTTGCTGTTTGCGCTGGAGTTGGTGTGTTTCCTGAACTGTGCGAAGGGCTGGTAAGGTGGCTCAGCAGATGAAGGCACATGCTGCCAAGCCTGACAGGCAGAGTTCAATTCCTGGGACCCACAGGATCCGTGGTCCCAGGAGAACCAATCCCCACAAGTCACTCTCTCCACATGTGAACTGTGGTGCACATGTGCATACTCTTGTGTGTTCATGCATGTGTTTGTGTACATATATGTATAAAAATAAATAAGTGTAATTAAAACTTTTAAACTGCGTGAAGCTTACTGTTTTTGTTTGTGTGGTTGGTTGGTTGGGTTTTGGAGATGCTTCTGGGTTATAGCTCAGTTGTTCTTCTGTAAGAATTTCTGAAGAATTATTATAAGATTTAGTCATGAACTCCCCTATAAAGTCTATTCAAAGACCATTCAAATTTGCCAAATATGCAGTCATTTTCATACAGAGAGCAAAATTTACTTCAGAGATGTTCACATACTTGGTATGTTTCCAAATACTTGCCTGTTTTCCATATTTTAATTTTGACTGACAAATAACTCTCTGGTCATCATATAGTGACCACTATGACAGAATTTTACACCAGAAATAGAGGAGATGATCTGAGGGGGCAAAATGACCTGTTACCAGGATCTTTCTATTCTCCTAACAACTTAGAATGCCTATCACAGAAGCAGATGCCCTCATGTCACAAAGCAGATGCTGCATACAGATGTGTTACAGCTGTTTGGATGGAATTTGGCTGCTGTACTAACCTCTGTGAGTGCTTCCATAATGACAGACTCAAACTCCACAGTATCAAAATCCCTATCTGTAACTTCCAGATGCCAAAAGTTAATCTGAGAATCATCTGCATATAAACAAGTTTCATAATCACTATTAATAGAACTTGGGTGGGTGTGGTATGCATTTGCCATGGGAAGTGGTCTTCATGAACTGGCTTCATCCAGCAGATTCAGGCCTAAAGCTGGGCACTTGTAACATAGTAGGACCTCTACTGTCATCTTTCTATCCCAAGTTTTATCTTCTGGTCTTTTGTCTCTTTCGCAGGTTTTCCGTATTGTATTGCTTTGTCAATGGTGGCAGTTAAAAACTGAGCACCGTTTTCTTTCTTTCTTTCTTTTTTATTTCTTACTTTTTTTTTTTTTTTGGTTTTTCGAGACAGGGTTTCTCTGTGTAGCCCTGGCTATCCTGGAACTCACTCTGTAGACCAGGCTGGCCTCGAACTCAGAAATCCGCCTGCCTCTGCCTCCCAAGTGCTGGGATTATTATCTTTCTTTTTAAAAACTGTAGTCTCTTTACTAATATATGAAATTTGAAATTTCACAAGATGTGTTTGACCACACTCACTCCCCTGACCTCTCTCCTAACTCTTTTCAGAACCACCCCTACCTCTCTACTCCCCATCTTTTCTTTTTCTTTAATTACCACTGTTATACTTATATATACATTTATATGGATGAGTACAACCCACTGTATCCACTTAATGTCACTCATATTTATATTTTTAGAGCTGTCCGCTTGGTATTGGATAACCCATGGGGGATTGGGCAGCACTTTTGTATGCCGACTACATAATTTTATTGATCTCTTCTATTTCTAAACTTCTTGAGTAGTCAGATTCTGGTTTGTGGCTTTGTTTGGGTCTATATACCTATTCTCCTCAGCTATGAGACTGTGTTTTCCCCTGCTGTTATTGGAAGGTGACAACCCCACCCCTTATCCCTGTTGTAATTCTCCAGAATCATGAAATTCTGTATAGAAAGTCTATCCGTTTCAGCTACATCACCATCTAGTGCTTCTTCACCCAAGAGAAAAGTCACTGACTAAGCATCCTCCGCTCCTGCCGTGAGCCAGCGGTGTGGTGGTGGCACTGTGGGAATATACATATGCTTCCAATGCGTTTTAACTCATAAACACTCTTCCTTCTCAGTGCAAAATGTATTTCTGTGCACAGCCAAAATCACTTCATGGCACCTGAAAAAGATAGGAATTAAATGAAGACCTGAAAAAGAGCCAGCATACCCTAGTCTCACCTCTTACTGACAGTTTTTTTCATCTATAAAATGAGAAAATCTATATATCCCATAGGATGAAATAAAGCTAAATATATGAAGTTCCTTTCATTAGCCAGGAGTCCAGGCTAGCCTGGGTTAATTAGGGATACTAGAAACACATGTTTAATTTAAAGTTGGTACTGATGGCTGCATATAGAAACACTTTCAGATATGTGTATGTGCACTGGTTAGTGTGTACAGTGTATTCCTCTGTTTCCTCAGCTAAGAGTTCCTAGCAGAATGACATCCTAGCAACAATGAGCACATGAGTGGGCAGGTCTCAGTTCTAAGGTTTCCTGGACAAATGGCTCATTCTAAGACTGGGACAGGAAATGTATCCGATGAGTCTGAACTGTGTCACAGAATTAAAAAGTAAGAAATTATTGCAAGTATATGCACACAGGCACTGGTGGATATGACAAAGGATCACACAGTCTGAAAGAATGCACAAGGACCAACAGTGAAACAAGCTGAGCAGTAAGATGAATACAGAGGTCTGGGTCCATGTTGCTATCATATGATATCATGCTATATCATGCAAGCATATCATAGTAATGAGCATGAGAACAGATCTCTCACTGAGTTCCAAGCACGTGATGCAGAGAGTATACCGCACAGCTTACTTTCACACTCCTTACACACAGTGACTGTGGTCCATAGTGACTATACAGAGCACTAAAAGCAAAGAAGACGTTTACAGAAGGAAAGGCTCACAAACACGGCTTCAGGTGGACATTCGCAATCAGCACCAAGAGTGATCAGTGACAGGATGAAAACGGCACTCCACGGTTATGGCCTTTCTCTAACAACCTTTGAACTGTTCAATCTGTTTAACCACGACAAGATAATTAAGCAAATCCCCACAGAACTTCTTTAATATACTCGACTGGCAGACTTCAAAATGTTGTGGTAATAAAAAACAAAACAAAAATTTGAAAAAAATGTTCAAGTCAAAGAGGCCCAGAGAGACAATATAATTAAGATGCTGGACGAGTTTATGGGACAGAAAAGGACATTAGGGGGAAAAAAATGAGGAAACACAAGCATCCTACCAACTTATTATCAGTAATAAATCTGTTGGTTCGTTAATTGTAATAACACACTACAGGAATGTTTGACTTAATAATAGGGGAACTCTGGTTCAACATGAGAACTCTGTACTATCTGTGCTCAGCTTTCTATAAGTCTAAAACTGTCCTAATTTAAAATTCAATTTTTCCATAATATTTTTATTATTCTTTGGGAGTTTTGTACAATGCCTCCCATCACACTTCTTCCCATTCCTCTCACTCTTGTGTCCTCCCCACTCCAAAAATAACCTCACCAAGTCCAAATTGTGATGCTCATATACCCACTGGAGTACTGTCAAACTTCCAGCAGCTAGCCCCTTAAAGAAAATTGAGCCCTTGCCCACCCTCCCGCCAGAAGCCATCAACTGGAAATCAACTAAGAGTTAATTTTAACTCTTCAGTTAAAATTTAGTTTTAAAAATGTTGTTTGTGCTGCCTAATATGTGAAAATGTCCAAGTGATCTGTATAACTATCATTATCATTAATAATAAAGTGACATACTTTGAGTTGGTACCAGTTCATAGTCAAAGCACAATCCTATTTAATTTCCCTCTTTAAATAGGAGCCATTATATCATAGAAATATTTAATATTTAGAAAGGGACTGGAGAAATGGCCCAACAGGTAAGCAGTGCTTGTTGCTCTTGTAGAAGACACAGGTTCTGTTCCCAGCATCCACAGAGAAGCTTACAATCATCTGTAGGTCTGATTCCAAGGGATCCAGTGCCATCTTCCAGCCTTTGGGGGTGGGAGCATCAGGCATACATATAATCCACATACATACATACATACATACATACATAATACATACATGCAAATGTGTGGTTCTGAGGCTTTACTAACTTTGTGACTTTGTGATAAGTTCTTTACTTCTCTGTTATGGTATATATATATATATATATATAATATATATATATATATATATATTGCATTACCCCAAAGGCTTAGATACTGACAAAGGCTTAGAAACTTGGCAGATAGCTTATGGTACTTTTGAGAGGTGTTTAGATCATGAGGGTTATGCTGCTTAGTGTTTTGGGGTTTTTTGTCTTTGATTTTGGGGAAAGGGAACATAATTGAGAAAGTGCTCCATCAGATTGGCTCCGTGGCAAGTCTATGGGGCATTTTTTGATTAATAATTGATGTGGGAGGGTCCTATTATGGGTGGTGGCACTTCTATGCAGGTAGTCATGGATTGTATAAAAAAGTAAGCTGAGAAAGTTAGGGAGAGCAAGCCAGCAAGTAACATTCCTCCATGGCTTCCCTTAATGATAGACTGATCAGGACCCATAAGCCAAATAAATCCCTTTGTCTCCAGTTGCCTTTGCAGCCTATCATCACAGCAATAGAAAGCAGACAGTGACAATGACACTAACTTCACTGATAAACTTATCCATGGATGAGTTCTTACTGGGTGAACTGTTAGAAGATGCGACCTTATTAAAGGAAGTGGGTCTCTAGGGATGTGTGCTTGAAGAATATATCATTTCCTGACCTTCCCTCACTTCCTATCAGCTTTCTGGCTGTGATGAGATGAACAGCTTTGTACTCCCTGCCATGATGTTCTGTCTCAACACTAGCCCATATCAAAGGAGCCGATTGACAATGGACTAGCCTCTGAAACTGAGTCAAAATAAGGCTTTCCTCCCTTACATCATTTCTCTTGCTATTTTGCTGCAGTGACAAATTGCTTTTTAAAAAAATTTATTTATTTATTTTAAACTCCAAATTTTATTCCCCTCCTAGTCTACCCTCCAACTGTTCCACATCCCATACCTCTTCCCCACCCTCCTATCTCCATGAAGATGTCCCCACCCCTCACCCCCACCCCATCAGACCTCTAAACTCCCTGGGGCCTCCAGTCTCTTGAGAGTTAAGTGCATCTTCTCTGACTAAACTCAGACCTGGCAGTTCTCTGCTGTATATGTGTTGGGGGCCTCATATCAGCTGGTGTATGCTGCCTGGTTAGTGGTCCAATGTTTGAAAGATCTTAGGGGTCCAGGTTAATTGAGATTGCTGGTCCTCCAGGGTTACCCTCCTCCTCAGCTTCTTCCAGCTTTTCCCTAATTTAACCACAGGGGTCAGCAGCTTCTGTCCATTGGTTGGGTGCAAGTATCTGCATCTGACTCTTTCAGCTGCTTGTTGGGTCTTTTGGAAGGCAGTCATGAGGGGTCCCGTTTTTGAGTGCTCCATAGCCTCAGCAATAGTGTCAGGTCTTGACACCTCCCCTTGAGCTGGATCCCACTTTGGGCCTGTCGCTGAACCTTCTTTTCCTCGGGCTTCTCTCCATTTCCATCCTTTCAGTTCTTTCAGACAGAAACAATTATGGGTCAGAATTTTGACTGTGGGATGGCAACCTCCTCCCTCACTTGATGCCCTGTCTTCCTGTTGGAGGTGGGCTCTATAACTTCACTCTCCCTACTGTCAGGCATTTCACATTTCATCTAGGGTCCCTCTCTTTGAGTCTTGAGAGTCTCTCACCACCCAGGTCTCAGGAGGGTCCCCCCAACCTCCTACCTCCCGAGGTTGCCTGTTTCTTTCTGCCGGCCCTCAGGGCTTCAGTCTTTTTCCCTCACACAATACCAGATCAGGTTCCTCTCTTCCCACCAACTCCTGGTCTAGTCCACTTTCCCTCCCTGGTCCCTCCCTCCCTCCCAACTTGTGATTTCTTTCTTCTCCCACCCAAGTGGGACTGAGGCATCCTCACTTGGGCCATTCAGCTTGTTGACCTTTTTGAGTTCTGTGGACTGTATCTTGGGTAGTCTGTACTTTTTTATTGGCTAATATTCACTTATTAGTGCCCTGTAACTATTCAATATAGTACTCAAAAAGTGCTAGCTAGAACAATAAGACAGCAAAAAGGTATCACTATTTGCAGATGATATGATAGCATACATAAGCGACCCCAAAACTCTACCAGAGAACTTTTCCAGCTGATAAACAACTTCAGCAAAAGTGGCCAGATATACAATTAACTCAAATAATCAGTAGCCTTCCTTTATACAAATGATAAACAGGCTGAGAAAGAAATTAGGGAAACAACTCCCTTCACAATAGTCACAAATAATATAAAATATCTTGGAGTAACTCTAACCAAACAAGTGAAAGATCTGTACGACAATAACTTCAAGACTCTCAAGAAAGAAATCAAAGAAGCTCTCAGAAAATGGAGAAATATCCAATGCTCATGGATGGGCAGAATTAACATAGTAAAATTGGCCATCCTACCAAAGGCAATCTACAAATTCAATGCAATCCCCATCAAAATCCCAACATAATTCTTCAAAGACTTAGAAAGAGCAATTCTCAAATTCATCTGGAAAGGCAAAAAAACCAGAATAGCAAAAACAATACTTAACAATAAAAGAGTGACTGGGGGAATCACCATCTCTGACTCAAGCTTTACTGCAAAGCAATAGTGATAAAAACTGCATGGTATTGGTACAGACAGACATGTTGATCAATGGAATAGAATTGAAGACCCAGAAATAAATCCACACACTTACAAACACTTGATCTTTGACAAAGAAGCCAAACATATGTAATGGAATAAAGAAAGCATCTTCAACAAATGGTGTGGTCGAACTGGCTATCGATATGAGAAAATGAAAAATAGACCCATATTTATCACCTTCACAAAGCTCAAGTCCAACTGGGTCAAGGACCTCAACATAAAACCAGATACACTGAATCTATAGAAGAGAAAGTGGGAAAGAGCCTTGAACTTATTGGCACAGGGGGAAATTTTCTAAACAAAACTCCAATGGCGCATGCTCTAAGATCAAGAATTGATAAGTGGGACCTCATGAAACTGGAAAGCTTCTGTAAGACAAAAGACATAGCCAATAAGACAAATCGGCAACCTACAGATTGGGAAAAAAAACTTCACTAACTCCCCATCTGATAGAGGGTTAATATTCAAAATATATAAAGAACTCAAGAAGCTAACCACTAAAAAAAACCAAACAACCCAATCAAAAAATGGGTATAGAACTAAACAGAGAATTCACAACAGTGGAATCTCGAATGGTTGAGAAACACCTAGAGAAGTGTTCAAAGTCCTTAGTGATCAGAGACATGCAATCAAAACGATCCTGAGATTCCACCTTACACCCATCAGAATGGCTAAGATCAAAACCTCAGGTAACAGCACATGTTGGCGAGGATGTGGAGAAAGAGGAACACTCCTACATTGCTGGTGGGACTGCAAACTGGTACAACCACTCTGGAAATCAATCTGGAGTTTCCTCAGAAAATTGGAAATAGATCTATCTGAAGACCCAGCAATACCACTCTTGGGAATATACCCAAAAGATACCCCACCATGCCACAGGGGCACGTGTTCCATGATGTTCATAGCAGCCTTGTTTGTGATAGTCAGAAGCTGGAAACAACCCAGATGTCCCATGACAGAAGAATGGAAACAGAAAATGTGTTTCATTTACACAGCGGAATACTACTCAGCTATTAAAAATGAGGACAAATTGCTTTTTAATACTGAAAACTAGTACAAAAAAATAGGGCCATTGTTGTGACCTTTCCTGACTGTGTGGTTCAAATGCCTTTGGATAGATTTGTGGGAGGAATTTGGAAACATTTAGAGATGTTTACCATACTGCAAGTGAAGCTTAATGGGTGATTCCGGTGTGAGCTCAGAAGACCAAAATACTGATGGAGGCAAGGAGGTATTGAGTGGCAATGAGGATTCCAATCATGTTACATTCTGGTCAAGAAAGTGTCCATCATTTGTTCACATTCTGAGAGTTTGTGAGACATTGGGTTTAAAGGTGATGAACTACTAAAGAAAATGCCAAGGCAGCACAGCATTCAGGACTTTGTATGGTTATTACTTATTTTGTTTAGCCAGTATTACAGTGAGAATCAGGAACAAAAAGCAGAGTGAATGGATTTGAAAATTTGCAATTTAGCTGAAAAATTAGGCTAGGGAAGGTAGAGATCAGCACCACTAAAACAAGTTACATAGATTGTACTGGAATAATAAGAAAAAAAGCCTTGAAGCCATCTTAGGAATTGCTTGGGCCTCATTTATCACAGGCTCAAGAGTATAAATGTGTAGACTCACTTGAAAGACATTGTTTTGAGAAGAAAGCTCCAGTGATCAAAGATCAAAGCTTCCTCTTTACATGGCAATGCCTAGTGACAAGTTTCTCCACATTCAGCTGTGTAAACACTCAGAACCTACAGCAACCGTGGCGTGCCGATTCCATCTACTGTTTGATTTAGCAGCAGACTTCGGTGCCACCCATGTGATGTAGATTGTGCAGGCATACAGAACGTGAGTTATGGGTTGCAGAGTCTTCCACCAAGAGTCCAAAGACAGGCCTTGGATGTCAGAGGATGTGTGGCATGGTGGGAATACCTGTGGATAGCATGTGAAGTGGGAATCTATGAGAGTAAAAGTGAAGCTGAATGAAGACCCCGAGAAATCTGAGATGCCAAGATGATGGAATGTTCACAGGCAACAAGGAAACTGAGCCTAAGAGAGAGGAGAGGCCACGTGGAAGACAGTCAATAAGGCCTTAATGGTGGGGCTCCCCAAACCCTTGGGGGATTACATCACATTACCATGTGACTTGTGTGAGATGGAGCTGTAGGATTTAATGTTTGCCCTGCTTGCTTTCAATCTTACTCTCTTTGAGTCTTCCTTGGTAGTCTCCTATGCACTGCTTTTGAAATGATAATGTTTATCCCAGCTCTGTCCCATTGTTGTATAAGTATGTAAATTTTTGTTTTGTTTTTACAGAGAATCACATCTAAAAATTTGCCTGGGGTCACAGAGGAGACTTTGAATTTGGAACTTGAGAAATATTGGAACTGGAAACTCTTGGAGATGAACTAAGAATAGTTTGCGTTACAGAAGAAGATGGCAAGACCTGGAGTCCAGGAATGGAATGTCACTGTTTAGTTATGAAGTTTCTCCTATACTCAACCCCTGCTACCCTGTACCCAGACTCCTATGTTGAAGGCTTGCTCCCCAGCTGGTAGTGCTATTGGGAAGTGATTGGATGGATTCTTGTTAGAGGGGAAGACGTAGTCAAGGGCAGAAGGTCTCTAGATGTGTGCATTTGGGAAATATATCATGTCCATAACTGACTCTCTTTTTCTCTGCTTTCTGGTTCAATAAGGTGAATAGCTTTGGTCTGTCACATGCTCCCTGTTATGGTTTTGTCTGCTCTGAATGAAGGCAGTAAGATGTAAACTATCATAATTATATAAATATAGGAAATACAAAAACAGGAATAAAACTGACAAGGTAGATCTGGGCCTATAAAGAAGATTTGTCTTTATTATATATATGACTATTTTGTAATGTATGTATGTATGTAATGTAAGTATGTATGTATGTATGTATGCATGTACACCACATGCATAAAGACCCACAAAGCCAGAAGAAGACATTGGGTACCCTAAAACTGGAGTCTGTAACAGTTGTGAGCCACTGTGTGGGTGCTAAGAACTGAATCCAGGTCCTCTGCAGGAATAGTCAGTGTTCTTAACTGCTGAGCCCTCTTTTGTTAACACCATCTACCAGTAAATTTAAGAGTAGACTAGTGACAAAATATGCATCTCCCCAGATATTTTGTTGGTCTAATTTTAGGCAATTGTGTAGTTGTACTAAGAGCTGTAACATTATATACATAAACTTCCAACTAGCCCCCTTTTATTATTTAAATAATATATTCTTCATAGAAATAATTGGGTCAGGCTCCAGTACAATCATACCAAGCTGCACATTTGTTTTGAGTAAGTTCATAATGGTTCAGAACTGTCTGCATTCATTCTGGACACTCTAACCCTCTGTCTCTAATGACTATGGGACTATATATTTCTACATTTGAATAGTAAACTTGATACAAACAATGACAATAGGCAAAATGAAGAAGAAATAGACCTTCAGTTACTTTAATTCTATCATTTCTATGAACATATAAATGTATTTGTGTTTATAAGTTGAAATTTAAGACAGGGCAGGGGTGGCAGCTCAATGGTAGCATACTTGTTTAGTAGACAAGATGCCTCGGGTTCATTTGCAGAACTGCAAATAAGTAAGAAAATAAAAATCAAACAAAGGATGTACGAAAGCTGCTAAGATGAATACTAAAGAAACAAAGACCCTGTAATCCCAGCACCCAGAAGGCCAAGGGAGAAAAATAAAAGTTTGAGGAGCCTGAGCAGTTTAGCACATCTCTGTTTCAAACAGAGACAAACAGAGATTGGAGAATTAGCTCAGTGAGGAAAGCACTGCCTGCCCCTTCAGTTTGGTTCCTAGCACCTACCTCAGGCAGCTCACAGCTGCCTCTGAGTCCAGCTCCAGGGGCTAGCACCCTCTTCCTACCTCCATGGGCAAGGCCCACATGCATGTATGCAAACACCCAGACACACATATACATATAAATAAAAAATAAAATAAATCTAAAATAATGGGGAAAAGTATGCAATTTCTGTTTTACTTTAAAAGGGTTGGGTATAATTGATATAGAATGAGTTGTACATATTGGAATGGTACAATTTGATAAATTTTAACATGCAAATAAACATGAAAATTCCAACTAATACAACATGTTTCATCTTTAAAAAAAATTTTTGTAACTCTTTTACAAGCCTGCCATCTTCCTCCATTATTAGGTAACCATGGATCTATTTAATAACAGTAAATATTACTGAGGGCTTTATCTTCTATAATCTTTATATTATTAATGATGAAACATATACTTTCCTGACTTCATTTACTTAGCAAAATTATTGTGGGCTGTTGCATCTAAGGTCATGAATATTCATGAACAATTTACCATATTGACAGACACTTTCATTCTCTTGAGCAAAATCCCAATACACATCAGACCTGGTGATACAGACCTCTAATCCCAACACTGAAGAGACTGAGGCAGAAGGATTGCAAGATTTCCCAGACCACTCTCATAAATGTAACACAACCCTGTTTGAAACCAAAAACAATCAACCAACTTACCAATAAACCAAAACCCACCACTTTTTGCAAGGTATGAAGTCTCCACTTGCCTCCATGTTCCTG
The DNA here is from genome assembly GCA_021653895.1 of Mastomys natalensis. Lineage (NCBI taxonomy): Eukaryota > Metazoa > Chordata > Mammalia > Rodentia > Muridae > Mastomys > Mastomys natalensis. The sequence goes on along the minus strand of JAJTUV010000226.1, from coordinate 50,586 downwards.
TCACAGTTCATCCATCCAGTTCTTGATTATGCAGTGTTTGTTTGTTTTGTTTTTTCGAGACAGGGTTTCTCTGTGTAGCCCTGGCTGTCCTGGAACTCACTCTGTAGACCAGGCTGGCCTCGAACTCAGAAATCCACCTGCCTCTGCCTCCGAAGTGCTGGGATCAAAGGCGTGCGCCACCACCGCCCGGCTAATTATGCAGTGTTAATAGGTGTGAAAACATGCAATTCTTAGACTTTAGAAATTAGATATTACTCACTCCCAAGTTCATCTCTTGAAAGACTTCTATTTGTAGTTATGACGCTCCACTTGAAAGAAACTCTACAAGATTAAAATTAACACGAATTCTGTAATTAATGGTAAAGATAGGTCGATAAACCTGGCTGTGCTCTTGATTAAATATGAGATGTGAAGACCAATTTTGTGAATTCATTAAAAAATATCTAGAAGTTTAGGGCTGGAGAGATGGTGCAGTGGTTAAGAATACTGGGCTACTTTTCCAGAGGACCCAGGTTAGATTCCCTGAACCCACATGGTGCTTATAAGAATGTAATTTCACCAGTAGGTACAATATAAAGTGAAAGTGAAGGATGAAAAAAAAGGTATTTCACTACAAATGGAAATGGAAGTGATCAGAAGTATAGTTATATTGTATAAAATAGATGAAGTGGAAAACTATAAAAACAGACAAAGGAGATCATTATACAATGGCAAAAGAATCCATTCAGCATTGAATATAGAATATAAACCAACACCAGAACAAATACATAAAGCAAATATCACATCAAAAAAGCAGAAATAGATAGATACACATGTGATAACTGGGACTTTAAAGTTCTACACAGAGCAATGAAGCTCATCTAGATAAGAAAGTTAACAGGGAGCCGTTGGAGTTAAATGGCACTGCACATTAAATGGCTCTAATAGACATTATAGAACATTCTCTTATCCAACAAGGCAGAAAACACAATCTTGTTGACTTATCAGATCTTCTCCAGTACAGACTCGTATGTTAGACAATAAAGCAAGTCTCATTAAATGGTAAATATTTGATACAAGTGTTGTAGCATTTATAGTCCAGTTGAAGTTGATAGTTTGCTGCAGTAATGGTTAGCATGGGAAGGTGCCCAGGAGTGCAATAGTAGCATGAATGTTATGGGGTAACCACCTGCTTTCTGATGAGATCTAAAGCCTGCTCCACACAGGAAACACATGCCTAGTACTGCAAATTTTGACAAGAACCCATGGTTGGGGAACTCACTAGCCTCAGGGATGACACTACTATTCTGCCAAATGTACATAGTATCAAACTACCCTCTAAATTCACCTCTCTCTATCCATAGGTTAATTCAGCTCTCAGTCCTCACAAAAGATGTTCCTTTGTATAGTGAAGAGTGGTTAAAACAGAAACTCACAACTGGTCAAAGTGCAGAGACTAGTGTCACTGAAGTGCTCAACCTCAATGGGACGTTTAGATCACATCCTTTCCCAAGACACAGAGACCACCATGACAGAGGGGGAGGAAAGACTGTGTGAGCCAGAGGCTGGGAAAGACCAGAAGAAAATCATGTTATGGCTGCTGTGCTTATGAACTCAGAGCAGCTGTGGGTGCCTACACAGATCAAGCCACACAACATTCTAGCATCATACGCTCCCACCATTAACTAAGGACCACTGATAGCTTTTGAGGGAGAGAAAGTCAATTTTCTTGAGGTTGTGGGCTCCTAGTAGGTCAACTACACTCCAGTAGATGGCCTGACAGGCAGAAGTATATGGGCAGCACAAATGGCAGTTAATAGGTGCTTAAAAAACAAGACACAAAATTTGAGGTGGGTAGGGAGATGAGATGAATCTGGAATGAGTTAAAGGGAAAAACTGGAGGTAAATATGATCAAAATACATTATATGAAATCTCAAAGAATTAATAAATTAATAGTTTTTTTTTTCCAGAAAAAAAAATCATTTTCATTATACTTTTAATTTTCGTTAACCATGAAATGGATTTCATTGTGACTTTTTTTTTTTTTTTTTTTTGAGATAGTGTTTCTCTATGTAATAGCCCTGGCAGTCCTGGACTGACTATGTAGACTTGGTTGGCCTTGAACTCACAGAGATCCACCTGCCTCTGCCTCCCAAGTGCTGGGATTAAAGGCGTGCACCAACACCTTTCTCTCATTTGCTTCACCACTACCCTTCTCTCCCTCTTGTTGGTCCCCCGTTCCCCCCGCACCCCCTCCCATTTTGCTATTATTAAGATATATCTCATTTCCTTCTCTTATTCCTCTTCCTTCCCCACCCCGACAGACCCTTGCCTCTCCACCATCCTTGGAGGGAGGGAGACAGAGCCACCAGAGATGTAAGAACTAGGGGAAGTAGCCAAAGGCTGCTTTTCCAACTAGGCCTGGGGTAGCAGGGGAAGAATTAGGTATGTTCAGTCGTTGCTAGCCAAGGCATTTTGAGAATAACTGGTGTGTGTGTGTGTGTGTGTGTCTTCAATCCGGGTAACTCTTGGGCAAGTGTGAGCATTCACCAGCCTGGAACACAATGCGGGGTAGAGAGAGCTACACACAACAGAGTCCGCTTTCTATTTTGTGTCTTATATTCATGTACACAATTGAAGTTCCACGTACAAGAGAAGACATGTGATCTTTGTCTTTCTGAATCTGGCTTATTTCATTTAACATACGGATCTGTTTAACTGTATGGAACTATCCCACACTGTTCCATACATTTTTCTACAAGTGCCGAAATCTCATTCTTCTTTAGTATCTGAATAAATTCTATTGTGCATATATTCTACATTTCCTTCCTTCATCTCTCTCTTTTGGCTATTGTAAATAGTGTAGCAGTAGACACACAGATACATATGTTTCTCTAGTATTCTGACTTAGAGTCCTTGGTGTATATGCCATGACTGTTGTTGCTGAATCATATTTATGGACATCCTATTCTTAGCTTTTTGAGGAACTTCCATACTGATTTCCAGAGTGGCTGCTCTAGTTTGTACTCCTATCAGGAGCATATGAGGGTTCCTCTTTTCATAGACCCTGGCAAGTATTTGCTGTCTTTAATTTTCTGATAATAGCCATTCTAACTGGGGCGAAATGAAATTTTAAGGCAGTTTTAATTTGTATTTCCATAGCTGGCTGAGTATGTTGAAAACTTTTGCAAATATTTATTGGCCGATTGAATTTCTTCCTTTGAGGGCTGTCTATTTGATTTAATTAGTCTATTCACTGATTGGATGATTTGCCTTATAAGAATTTAATTTTTTGCTGGGCAGGCGTGCGCACACACCTTTAATCCCAGCACTTGGGAGGCAGAGGCAGGTGTATTTCCGAGTTCCAGGCCAGCCTGGTCTACAGAGTGAGTTCCAGGACAGCCAGGGCTACACAGAGAAACCCCTGTGGGACTGCGTAAGGATATCCTGGTTCTTGGCTGGGCATGGGCCTAGAACCCCGAGACTCCGAGGGAGAAACGGCAGGAGTTCGGCCACGCCCCCAGAACTCAGGGTCCTGAAAAGCAGTCTAATCTCCATGGACCTACATTATTCAGTCACGAAGGCCATTACAGCCCCTCCCAAAGTGCACAGGTAGAGGGTGTAACTACAGGCCTCAGGCCCTAGGGATTTACATACTAATGAAGGTCAGAGGGCAGAGCCAATTAAGCATTCCTCCCCTCCCCAGAACCTCCCCCTTCCTCCCTCCCTACTTAACCCAGGCCTGCCCTGAGTTTTGGGGGGTACGTCCAGATCCATCTACCATCCGCCATGACAATAAACCCTTTTGGAACCAAGGACTTCCTCGTATCATTGGGGCCTGCCGGGCCCCTGCTGCCAAAGCCTCCAGCCACTGGAACCTGGGACCTTCCTCCGGTATGTGACACAGGCTGCCTGGAAGCCTCCAGGCAGCCTCCACCACGAGGGCCCCTGGGCTGCTGCCCCAGGTCCGGGGCTGCTGCGGGCCGCTGCCGCGTGGGCCCGGGACTCCGCCGCTGCCCGCCATTTTTTCCCACAAACCCCGTCTTGAAAAACACAAAAAAGAAAAAACAAAAACAAACAAAAATAGAATTTAATTTTTTGGAGTTCTTTGCAGATAATAATCCCCTGTCACACATATACTTGGGAAATGTCTCCTGCTCTATAAGCTGTCTCTTCATGCTACTGAGTCATTTGTTTGCTGTGCAGATGCCTTTTAATTCCACTCAATTTCACTTGCCAGTTCTTGAGATTATTTCCTGTTAATGGAGATCTTTTCAATAAGTCCTTTCGTATGTCTATGTTATGGAGTACTTTGCCTGTGTTTTCCTCTAGCAGTTTAAGGTCTAAATTGAGGTCTTCGACAGATCTTGAATTAAAATATGTGTGTGTGTGTAGTCACATACATGTCAAAGTGTGGATGGAAAGATCAGGTCTCACCTTCCACCTTATTGAGGCAGAGTCTCTCTTCTTATTCCTGCTGTTCTGTGACAACTCCAGACTTGCTGGGCCGTAAGCTGCTTTCAAGTGATTATCTTGTCTCTGCTTTCCATCCTGCCTCAGAAGTGCAGGGATTGCTGATACATGCCATGGCATCCTGCTTTTTGTTGATGTTGTCTGTCTGTCTGGTTGTTTTTTGAGACAGGGTTTCTCTGTGTAGCCTTGGAACTCTCTGTAGACCAGGCTGGCCTTGAACTCCTGTCTCTGCTTCCCAATGCTAGGATTAAAGGCGTGTACCATCATTTTGTTTGGCATCCTGCATTTTATGTCTACATTATATTGAATTCAGTTAATCAGGCTTGTGTCACAAGTGATTTTACTCACTGGGACATCTCCCCAAACCTTGAAATGTGTGTGTGTTAGGGCTGGAGGGATGGCTCAGCAGTTAAGAGCACCAACTGCTCTTCCAGAGGTCCTGAGTTCAATTCCCAGCAACCACATGGTGACTCACAACCATCTGTAATGGGGTCTGGTGCCCTCTTCTGGTGTATCTGAAGAGAGAAATGAAATGGTGGTGTATTCATATGCATAAAATAAATAAATAAATAAATAAATAAATAAATAAATAAATAAATCTTTTTTAAAAAGAGAGAAATGTGTCTGTGTGCCTGTGTGTTTGTGTGTGGTGGTGTGGTGTGTGTGTGTGTGTGTGTGTGTATGTAGTGTGTGTGTGCCAGATAAAAATATTGCATCAAGTTTTATTTTGCACATGTAGGTATTCTTTCCTAGCTTGTTTAAGAGTTTGCTTCTTTCCAATTATGTGGATGAACTGTGTGGGCTTATATCTGGACCTCTATTCTACTCTGTTCCATTGGTCACATGTCTGTTTATGTGATGACCATGTTGTTTGTACTATGAGCTGTGTATGTGTGGTTTCAGAGAGGTATTGTGATGTTCAGCAATGTTCTTTTGTTGGTGATCACTGGACTCTTTTGTGCCTCTCTATACATTTTATGGTTTTTTTTTTTCTGATTATGTGCTGTGTGTCGTGTGTTACAGTGTGTTCACTGTGTAAAGTGTGTTAGTGTGTGCATGGTGTCGTGTGTGCAGTATGTCAGTTTGTTCTGTGTGAGTGTGTCAGTGTGTGCAGTGTGTCAGTGAGTGCTGTGTGCAGTGTGTCAGTATGTGCAGTGTGTCAGTGTGTCTGTGTGTGCAGTAGTCTGTGTGTGCAGTAGTCAGTGTGTGCAGTGTGTCAGTGAGTGCTGTATGCAGTGTGTCAGTGTGTGCAGTGTGTCAGTGTGTGCAGTAGTCTGTGTGTGCAGTAGTCAGTGTGTGCAGTGTGTCAGTGTATGCAGTGTGTTGCAGTGTCAGTGTGTGCAGTGTGTCAGTGTGTGCAGTAGTCAGTGTGTGCAGTGTGTCAGTGTGTGCAGTGTGTCAGTGTGTGCAGTAGTCAGTGTGTACAGTGTGTCAGTGTTTACAGTAGTCAGTGTTTACAGTAGTCAGTGTATGCAGAAGTCAGTGTGTGCAGTGTGTCAGTGTGTACAGTGTGTCAGTGTTTACAGTAGTCAGTGTATGCAGAAGTCAGTGTGTGCAGTGTGTCAGTGTGTGCAGTGTGTCAGTATGTGCAGTGTGTCAGTGTGTGCAGTGTGCCAGTGTGTGCAGTGTCCCAGTGTGTGCAGTGTGTCAGTGTGTCTGTGTGTGCAGTAGTCTGTGTGGTGTGCAGTGTGTCAGTGTGTGTCTGTGTGTACAGTAGTCTGTGTGTGCAGTGTGTCAGTTTGTTCTGTGTGCAGTGTGTCAGTGTGTCTGTGTGTGCAGTAGTCAGTGTGTATAGTGTGTCAGTGTGTGCATTGTGTCAGTTTGTTCTGTGTGCTGTGTCAGAGAGTGCAGTGTGTCAGTATGTGCAGTAGTCAGTGTTGTCAGTGTGTCAGTGTGTTGTAGTGCAGTGTGTCAGTGTGTAGTAGAATTTTCACAAGGGTTGTGTTAAGTCTGTATATTACTTCTAATATTATAGATATTCCTACACAACTAATTCTGTGAATTTATGAGCACAAGAGGCCTTTGCATATTCTAACATCTGCCTCATTTTTTTTCTTTTCACTGTAGAGGCTTTCTTTCTACTTTCTTATTTGATTATTTTCTTTATTTCTTTTCTTAAAAAAACTATTGTGCATGCGATTTTCTTTCCTGATTTAGTTCTTGGCAAGTTTGTTGTTGGCATGATACAGAAAAGCTACTAATTTTAATATGTTGGGTTTTGTATTCTACTTTGATGAAAGTATTAATAAGATTTTTTTTTTCTAGTGGAGTCATTAGGGTACTCTATCAGATCATGTCACCAGCAAATAGGAGATATTTGACTTCTTTTCCTACTTGTATGCACTTTATTTCTTTCTCTAGTCTCACCACCAAGATTGCAATCACTGTATTGAATAAAAGCAGAGAGGGTGGAACATGCTTCTCTTGTTCTGGCTTTAGAGAACAGTCTTAGACTTTCTCCCATTTGGAATAATGTTGGAAACAGGTTGTTGTGCATTAGCCTTTATCATGTTGAAAAGTGTTCCTTATATTCCTACTTTCTTTAGAGATTTTATCAGGAACATTGAACTTTTTCAAAGGCCTTTTCTCCAGCTAGTGAGATGATCACATGACTTCTGTCATTAAACTTATTTACCTGCCATATTGAATTTTTTGATTTGCATATGACAAGCCATCTTTGCATCCCTGAAATGAATCCAACTACATCATAGTAGGTTTTCTTAGTTTGTTCTTGAATTTGCAAGTATTTCATTGAGAATTTGTGGGAAGGGTGTGGTGGCACACACCTTTAATCCCAGCACTCTGGGAGGCCTACGAAGGCACATCTCTATAGAGATCATCTTGGTCTACAGAGTTCCAGGACAGCAAGGACTACACAGAGAAACTCTGTATTGAAAAACCAAAATGATGATGATAATGACAACGAAGACTATGGCAACAGTGATTGAGACGGCGGTGCAGGAACATGCGACAGCAGCATTGCTCACTCCGTGACTGGTGTAGGAAAGAGGAGGAAGAGGGGTCAAGGCCCCAACTGCAGGGGCACTCTCACTAATCAGGAGATTGCCTGCTAGGCCCCATCTCTTAAAGTTTGTGTCACTTTCCAAAAGCACCAAGCAAGAGACTTGGGCCTTTGGAGAAATTTAGGATACAAATTGTAGTGTTCCTCCTTTGCTCCCTGGTAAGCTGGCGTCTATCTCCTAAAGCAAAATGTACTGAGCTCATTTCTGAGTGCCTAAACTATTCTAGAGTTGTTAAACAGACAAATACCAAAAAGGAGTTACAGTCTTCAATCTTCTCCAAGACTCAAAATAAACTTAGTTATGTGCTTCTAATACACATGGAAACAGCACAGGCTACATATTCCCATTTAAGAAGGAAGAACTGAATGGCGAGTGATAGGACCAGAACAAGGCTGCAGCTCAACAGGACAAGATAGACTAAAGTTCCATGACCTGGGGCACACGGTGGTGGACATATGCTCCCAAGGGCTTGGACACGACAGACTTTATCGCCTTTCGGTTTGCAGCACACACAGTATTTCTCAGGTTATGGCTTACCACTTTAGTTTCCACAAATTCAAGAATAACTAGAAAACAAAAATATACAAAGGAAAAATGGATTTATTTATAATTTGGCCACACTGGAGAGAGAAAGAATCCAAATTCTCTCTACCAAACCCGAAGCAGCCTCACTGTTTAGAGAAAACCACCAGGCAAAGTCAAAAGATACTCAAAGTAAGTGTGAGACATTTGCCCTCCTTTTCTGGGGAACGCAGGTCTGCCCTCAGCTTTTCTCCTGTCTCCTCCATCCTCAGCACAGAGCCTACACTATATATCTACAAATTATGCCACCAAGATGTTTTTTGCTTAAGTCCAGGAAAAAAGCTGAGGAAAAAAGATTTTCTATCTCAAATATTCCCCATTTTTCAAAGTGAAAATAACCTCCAACCGGAGAGTAGTGGGAGTGATGTAATAATATTATAACCTCAAAAATTAAAAACAAAGAATGTGTTGAAAAAAAATTTTTAAGTACTTTGTTTAAATTGTAAAAATGTAACTAAATGAAAGATATTTTCTCCCTGTACAAATAATTTACCAGTGCAGTGATATCATGTAGATGTTTTTTAGTCTATCTTTTATTTTCTCTGCAAGATGTTCATTTATTCATTTAAGACATAAATGTTAATTATGGGTGGTAAAAAGGAAAGAAAGAATATTTATTTATTTATTTTTTTTTTTTATTTTTCTTGTTTTAATGGGATGGTGGGTGGAAGATCCCCACCCATTCTAGGCCTGTTCTTTGACCCAGGGCCATTCATCCCTTGATAAATGTAGATGGAAGTCCTTTGTATCTTTGGTTTTTTTTTTTTTTTTTTCCTTTGGGAGGTCAGAGTCCAGCTCATATTCCTGCAGGCTGATTAAACACATTAATTTTCCAAATGGAAATAAGAAAGAGAATCTCATAGTTACAAGGACACAGGTATCTCTCTCAGAATTTAGAATAGCCCCTTAGAGATCCCAGATGTTCTCTCCCTGTACCAGTCTGTCACAACCCAGTCCTCCCTACCCAAAGTGCCATGCAGAAGTCTAAGTATTTACCATGAAGGTTTTGGGAGGGAATTTAAAATCCGAAACTATGGCACAGCCTTATTTACTAATAATCACAAGAAATCAAGGAAAAAGAAGTCTCTGGAGTATTAGTCAACCCACTGACCACATGCTGTATCGCAGTTTCAGTATGAAATGTCCCCCAAAACCTCATGTTTTTAAACATATGCTCTCCAGCTGGCATGAATATTTTGAGAGGTTTTGGACTGGAGCCACCTTGGAGGAAGTGGTCACTGTGGAGTGGCCACTGATTATAGCCTCGCCTTGATTCTTCCCCAAGCTTTCCACTTTGACCTCTGACATGATGTAACCTTTGCTTTGCTTCTGTGGTCAAGCCTTCTCTACCACTGTAGGCTGTGTCCTCTAAACCGTGGTCTAAAATCAGTTCTTCCCCAGCAAGTAGTTTCTGTCACAGCTCTGATAGAACTTACATGGAAAATTGGAAACAAAGATGGTGTCTTGCCCTCAAGGCACCAGCCTATCATCCCATACAACATACACCCCTCTACTTAGAACTCATATCTTCAACAATTACAACTATTTCCTTCCCACCAGCCCGGTCTGCAACTCCAAGGGTTTGCATCTCTTTCCAAGGGCACCAAATTGTGCCTTCCACCCATTCTTCTACTCTTTTTCTGCCCTCTCTCATTGTAAACCAATCTAAGTTCAGCAAGTGATAATATTACTGCAGCCTGAACACCATGATATCTGGAAATTCCTCCGCCCCCGCCCCCCAAATTAGTTCACTACTGAAGTGGAAACTTAAGGGTTCCTTGGAAAGTCAGTTGTGTTGAATGGTGTTTTGCTAGGACAAACATGTGAAGGAGCGTTTTCCTGAAGTGGACACAGGTGAAAAGATGTTTTGCTAAAGCAAGCACATAAAAGGACACATGATGAAGGATTCTTTGCTAACAACACACATGTATTGGTCCACCTTACATTTTCTTGTTGAATAGCATTTGTCAGGACTCCACAGAGAGAAATGCACCAAAAGACTTCTGGTGGTGTGCTTCGACTTCTTGCTGCTTCCATGGACTCAGGCTGACTGGCAGAGTGATGTCAGCTGAGACAGACTCACATGCTGAGGCAAGACACATGACGAGGCAAGGCCTGTGGACAGCACGTGGTGTTTGGAGGGAGTATAAATAAGACTCAGCAGACTATGAGAAGGGCTTGGCTTGGCTTACTTACATAGCTAAATGCTTCTTGGTCTCAACTCTTCACTGATCTTCATTTCTTTGAGAGAAACAGCCAAGAACTGCTCCTGGCATTCCTGGTGATCCTGGTCCCTCCAGCTGACTCATGCTGATTCAGCTGAGGCCTGGCTGTTCCTGCTAGGTCATGCCACCATTGCTGCTATCTCAACACTACTAAACTAGATGGCTGCTATATCCATAACGTATTTAGGAGTGGATCGAGCTGCCACTAATGACCTGTGAACTGAACTGCTGGTTTCCTGACAACAACAATAGGAATTGTTCCAAAGAACCATTTCTAAACAGATTCACTTCCCCTTTTCCTTTCTTTTCCATTACCTCTGGTGAGTGGTGGGCTACAAGGGAGGTTAAAGTGTTTAAGAACCTTCATTAAAAGTAGGCTTTGCCGGGCGGTGGTGGCGCACACCTTTAATCCCAGCACTTGGGAGGCAGAGGCAGGCGGATTTCTGAGTTCGAGGCCAGCCTGGTCTACAGAGTGAGTTCCAGGACAGCCCGGGCTACACAGAAAAACCCTGTCTCGTAAAACCAAAAAAAAAAAAAAAAGAAAGAAAGAAAGAAAGAAAGAAAGAAAGAAAAAGTAGGCTTTGAAAAAAATTAAAGCTACATACTATTTGAAAATTCAACCTAGCTCACGTCTTCAGGACATGGGTATAACACAGCAAGATTCTTTACTGGAATTAACACAAATGTCCTCCAACCCATTTCTAGAAAAAAGTCCCTATTTGCCACCCCCAACCCCACCACCAAGAATCCAACCAACCAATCAAACAAAAAAACAATCCTATGAGCACAGTCCTTCTGAGTTTCTGTCAGCATTCTGTTCTGTCTCCTACTAGTGTGGTCATCAACTCTACACACGGTAGGGCTCTCTTAGCCTATAACTCCAAACTTTCCCACATTCCTCTCACAAACCAATTCCAAAGGCCATAAACCAACTGCATGGTCAGGTTTACACAGCAACAGCCCTAAAGATTGGTACCAACTTCCCGTGTTTGATCATCACTGTGACAGAACAGCTGACAAAGCCATTAGAAGGTGAAAGAAATTTTTCTAGTGCACGGTTTGAAAAAACAGTCCCTCAAGGTGAGGAAAGGCATAAGGGTCGGGGCAGCTTATGGCTATGGAAGTGTCAGTGGAAGGTGACAGATTATGTCATGTCAGAGCTCAGGAGACAGATAGTTTGACCTGGAAGGAGTCCTAGGCTGTAGCCCTTAATTCCTCCTTCCCAGTAAGCTACTTCTGCCCATTAGCCAACATCTCCCAAAGGTTTCAAAACCTCCAAAACCAGTACTACCAGCTAAGGACAAACTGTTCAAAAGTACAAGCCTATGGCTGTTCCCCTGGTCAGCTCAAAGTAAAATATAATAAGAATGAAACACTTGCAAAATTTCTAAATCATAATAATGAGAAAAAATATAAAATATAGTAAGTTTGCATTTACTACATACTGAAGTGATAAACACTTTGATAGACCTGGTCAAAAAGAGGCATCATTTTAATTGATTTACTTTTGTGCTTTTACTTTTTAATGTGAGCCCATAAAATTCAACATTACATACAAAATTTGCCTTGTATAGCTGTCAGACAATACTCTGGAGCAGAGAACCTCAAACATGATTGATTTGTCGAGTTTAGACACTCTGTAGCAATATCTGGAGATAGTTTGCACAACGGGAGGAAGGAGGACACTGCTGCTGGGCAGAAGCCAAGGTGCTAATTAGGACCCTGCAATGCAAAGGACATCTTGTCACAGAAGGAATCGCTGCTCCAGAGTGTCAAAGTGCTGGGGTTGAGAAATCTGGCTGCGAAGTGATCTCTATGAGAACAATACCAAGAAGATGTGAGATTAAAACTTCTCAGCTCGACAGGGAGAAGAAGAGGAGAATTAAACAAAGATCAGAAGAGACAAATACAAAAATCAGCTAGGAGTATATTATCCCTAAGTATATTAATACTTACATTAGATAAACATTGTCCAAATGACTGCAAAACAAGAAAAAAATTGTACGTTGTTTTCAAGACACGTGTAGCGGATGAGTTAAGAAAAAGTTGAAAATAAAGCCCAACCCAAAGAAAACTATCAGAGCTATGTTACTACAGGAAAAAACAAAACTTTAAAGCAAAAAGTATTATCAACAGATACACATATGCATTTTATTATCATTACAATGTCAATCCAGAAGGAACACACAAGAACCCTAAATTGGTATGCATTCAATGCATAGTTCTAAAAACACAAGAGGAAGAGAGCTGAATAGTTTCATTTTGGAGAAAGAAATTATATTCCCAATTAAGGCCCTTAGACAAATCTCCAGGCCTGCAGTGCTTTGCTGGGAAACAATTCCAAACATTGAAGGGAAGAAATGATACCAAGACAACAACTTCTTTCAGACTATAGTGAAATAATGAGTGGGCCCCAACTCAGTTTTGGTAGACAGTGGACAGTATAACTGTAATCGCAACAGTTGAAAAAGGTAATACAAAAAAAAATGTTACTGGCCATTTTCTCCCATGTACCTTGAAGTTGAAAATCTAAATAAGATATCAACAAATTAAACAATTTGGCATATAAAACTTATAATACATAATGGTTCATTTATATTAACTCCAGAAAGCAAAGTGGATTCCATGTTTGAAAGATCAATTGATAAACCATATTGACCGAGTAGGAGGAAAAACCAATAAAATCCTCAAGAACTATAGCAAAAACAAAAGTTCAATACTTACCTAAGACAAAAACTCAGCAAGCTAGAGACAGAGAGAGAGAAAGAGAGAAAGAGAGAATCTGAATGAGCCCGCTGTGACGAGCACACACCTGCAATCCCAGTACTTCAGCAGCTGAGGAAGGGGGATTGCCATGAGTTCAAACCTTGGGCTCTAGAGTGAATTCCAGGCCAACCTGAGTCACACCATGAGACTATGTCTTAAGGAAACTAAAAAGAGTGAGATGGTCCAGCAGGTAAAAGCAACTGCTACCAATGCTGACAACCTGAGTTTAATGTTGGGGGCTCAGGCTGTAGCTCAGTCACATGGTAACACTTCCCTCCTGCGTTTACAGCCATTACAGAACCACGATTTAACATTATCATAAAACAAAGTTGTGAAAGTACGAAAACAGGAAACAAAGTAAAATGTTATCACAGATAATGATGCATTCACTGAAAATCTAAAGAATAAATTTAACAAGGCAGATGTGTGCGCAGTAACACACAAACATTAATTGTATTTCTGTAACTCACGGGAAAGTGAAATTTATAAAAACAGTAACATTTAAATTTAAAAAGCCATTGTCTAGGAACAAATCTAATAAAAGGTACAACAGATCTCAACATGGAAAATTACAAACTGTCACTGAAAGAAATTAAAGACCTTAATCAAAATATTCCTACTAGGGGATGTGACTTTGTTAGACGAAGTGTGTTGGGTTTTGAGGTTTCAAGTGCTTAAGCCAGGTCCAGGGCCTCTCTCTTCCTGCTCCCGCTGATCCAGATGTAGAACTCTCAGCTACTTCTCCAGCACTGTGTCTACCTGTGTGCCACTATGCTTCCTGTTATAATGATAATGACTAAACTTCTGAACCATAAACCAGCCCCAGTTAAGTCTTGTCCTTTATAAGAGTTGCCATGGTCATGGTGTCTCTTCACAGCAATGGAAATTCTCATGATTCTAAAACACTTGTGGTTCCAGAAGGAAAAGGAGGAGGTAGGGGACAAGGGTGGCTGGAACAAGTGCACACCAGGAGTGACTGCAGCTACCTCCATTCTCACTTCCGTGCACTGGCCTAAGTCTTGGGCAGCAGCCTATAAAGGTGTGGCTGGAGGAGCATCTACTGTGGACAGGCAAACTCAACAGTGACAGCATCACCAAAGAAGTGAGAGGTCCGGGGCCTATAGATGGTTCAGCAGCTAAAGCCACCTGCTGCCAAGTCCAAGGATCTGAGTAAGTTCAATCCCTGGGACTCCCAAACTGGAGGACAGAATCTAATTCCCACAAGCTGTCCTATGTCCTCCACATGCATGCCACAGCATTCTCTCTCTCTCTCTCTCTCTCTCTCTCTCTCTCTCTCTCTCTCTCTCTCTCTCTCTCTCTCCATCTCATATTTAAGAAAACATTTTAAAAGACCTGAGAGGGTTGAAGCCAGTCTTGCCTGGTCCACTACAGAAGAAATCTGAGGGCTCTGATTAAAGCTTCAGGAGGGTTTTCTCAGTCTGCCTGTCAGTGAAATTGGACTTCCCTCCTGTGGTGGTTTGAATATGCTTGGACCAGGGAGTGGCATTATTGGGGGTTGTGGCCTTGTTGGAGTGGGTGGGTCTTGTTGGAGGAAGTGTGTCACTGTTGGGGTGGGCTTTGAGACGTTCTCCTAGCTTCCTGGAAACCAGTCTTGCCCTGTTTGCCTTTGGAACAAGATATAGAATTCTCAGCTCCTCTAGCACCATGCTTACCTGGATGCTGCCATGCTTCCAGCCATAATGATAATGGACTGAACCTCAGAACCAGTAAGCCAGCCCCCAAATGAATGTTGTCCTTTATAAGAGTTGCCTTGGTCATGTTTTCCCCTCAATCAATGGAAACCCTAACTAAGACACCTACAGAAAGCACTGTGTGTCTCTTGGAGACTATGGGCATAGAAGAAACATCACTGGAGACTATCTGCCTCTTACCAGCTGAAACATCAAATACCCAAAGAGTCTGTTCTTTCCAAAGCCATGGCTGTGCCAAATAGAATTTACAGACCTTACGATTAATGTAAAAGTAGATAGAGCATTTCACTGTGGCAAAAGCTCACAGCAACCATCATGAATGAGAAAACAGTCTGTTATAGACGTATATCACCAGATTGAAAATGTATGGAGCAGTCTGGGTTAACAATGCTGCTGACTAATGAACCAAATCAAAGTTTTGGCTGTGATATTTTGTGGTCTGATCCCTATATAGAAGTCTTGGGCTGGGTTGAAAATGACAGGAAGTGTCCTTCCCATTTGGTACACAAGTGTCGGGGCAATTTCTCCATGACCATGATTTGCATATTGTAAGTAGAGCCCATCAGGTGGCTGAAGATGAAGATGAAAATTTTACAAGGAGGCAGTCAATCACTATTTCTTCAACCAATTATCGTGGAGAATTTGCCAACACAGTTGCTCCAGTGTGTGTGAATGAAACACTGATATGTTCCTTTCAGATTTTAAGGAACCCAATGTCTCAAGACCTGTAACCCATCCAAGGGGGCATGATGACAACGAAACAGAGAAATGGGTTCCGTTTGATACCACCTACTTGGGACTTATAGTGTAGAGTAGTCAATCTGCATTTTTTTTAAATTTAAGATTTATTTTATGTATATGAGTACACTGTCACTGTCTTCAGACCACCAGAAGAGGGCATCAGATCCCATTACAGATGGTTGTGAGCCATCTAGGAGCTATCTGGTTGCTGAGAATTGAACTCAGGACCTCTGGAAGAGTAGTCAGTGCCCTTAACCACTGAGCCATCTCTCCAGCCCTCAGTCTGCATTTTTAAAAACTATACTATGTACTGGTCAGTTTGCTCAGGTAGCTCTGTGTTTGGGGCCACACATTCCATGTTCTATTTACTGAATGGTCAATTGTTGGTTGGAACAGGAAATGAAAGCTATTCCACTCTCAAAAGAATATTTCTGTTATTTAATTTGCAAATCACTTTAAAGATAGAAGTGTACACTCCAGAACAATTTATCTTGTCTGAGGAGTAAAAGTACTGTAGATCAGTTTTTTAAAATAAGTGGAAATCATGTAATTGCTTGTTTTCTCATAAAGGGAGCCTTAGGATGTTCTAAATATGTGTATGTTGTTGTCATGACATGTACACAGTTAATATTAACTATTGAGTACATTTTTTATTTATAACTTTTGCTTCAAAGGGATTGCTTTTTCTTCTCATCTTATGTATAAACCAGTTTTTATAGTTCTTAACAGGAAGGGCTGGAGAGATGGTTTAGTCGTTAAGAACACTCACTGCTCTTGCAGAGGACACAGGTTTGGTCCCTGTGGTGGATCACAACTACCTGTAAGTCCAGTTCCAGGGGATCTGAGGTCCTCTTCTGGCCTCCTCAGATACCAAGCAAACTCACGGTGTCTATACATACAGCATGCAAATACTTATACACATAAAAGATAAATAAATCCTTTAAGCACAAATATGTGTATATATTGTTTTCAACAAGAGTGATGCTTCCACCCTGCCAGCATCAGTACTACAATGTATATTTAATGAATATACCATAGTCTTTAAAAAAGTTTATTAAAGTACATTTATTAAGTAAAAATGATACATTTTAGAATTATGATATATGGTGTAAAAAGCAAGTTTCTCAGTACTTTCAAATTCTTGGCATGTTATTCTTTAACAATGAATCAGTGTTTCCAGGAGCTCTCATAAATTCCAAAGCTGTGATGATCTTAAACATACTTCTAATAATCTTCACACTTTGTTATTCCTGACAACTAAAGGCATCTTTTAAATTTTTGTGATTCTTTTATAAGGCAAAAGTTTCTATTGACATATACAATGACACCCAAATCCAAATACAGGGTGACCAGGTGAGGTACACATCACACTTCCTTGTGGATTAAGAAACATGATTTTAATTGAGGAGCAATGTGTCTGTTCAAGCTATTGATTAAAGTTAATAATATAATATATTGTATAATTTCCACAAAACATATTCATTATATTATGTAATCATTTTTAAACAGTTGAACCAGGCCTGAACACATCTATTCTGTGTCTATTCTGAAAGCCTCAAGTCAGAGAAGCAATACAGTCCTAGATGAGTGACCAACTCCTTGGCCCTGTTCTTTATTTTGCGGTGAAGTTGAGGCCCATCAGGTAAAATAATGGAACTAATGCTAGTTTGCTCAAAACTCACAGTATTTGTGGTGTTTAAAAACCAAGATCTGTACAAAGAAATCTATTTCAACAGATAATCATGTATGATAGCATATGGGGAAAAATTCTGGTGTTAGGTGATGAGCTCTTGGTCTATTTGTTGTTGAGGTTTGGTCTTTTGCTATGTGTTGTAATGCTAAATACTGGGCCCCCTGGCCTTGTTGCCCACAAGGACAAGAGAATCTGCCTGTATAATGTGACCTTGGTCCTTAATATGAAACTATTGGTTAAATAAGGACAGTCTATAGATTGGCAAGAGATAAGCAGGGTTTGGGTTTCAGGGATTGGGATCTGAGACCACAAGGAGTAGGAAGGAGAGGAGGAGGAGAAGATGCCATGGGTTAGGTAAGTCATGAAAACATGGCCGGGCAGTGGTGGCGCACGCCTTTAATCCCAGCACTTGGGAGGCAGAGACAGGTGGATTTCTGAGTTCGAGGCCAGCCTGGTCTACAGGACAGCCCGGGCTACACAGAGAAACCCTGTCTCGAAAAACCAAGAAAAACCAAAAAAAAAAAAAAAGAAAACATGGCCATGACAATTGGCCAACTGGAGTTAAGAGAAGCCCAAATGGAAATTATAACTCGAGTTATTGATAGGGAAATATCTATAATAGCATAGAGGGTAGATATCTGTCCAGCTCTAGTGCTGATTAAGGCTTATTATAAATATAAAATTTGTGTTTTTTTTTAATCTGGGAACTGAATGATCAAAGGCAGAGTAGAAACCTCAGACTTGAGATTAAATAGTTTTGGCAACAAATTTGCACCCAACATGGGGTGCCATTTTGTAGAAGTTAGGCCCTGATTCTTCCTCCCAGCCCCATGCTCCCAGAAATAAGACTCAGACTCAAAGCATATTTACAAATAACTTGGTCATATAGCTAGGGTCTTCTCTGACTAAACGTACCTAAAAATACCCCATTTATTCTAGCCTGCATTCTGCCATGTGGCTGGTTACCTATGCCCAGGTACCATGCATCTGTCTCATCATATCTTCCAGGTGAATCTTACACATCTGGCTCTATCCCAGAATCCTTTCTCTCTCCTTGATGTCCCACCTTTATTTCCTGCCTAAGCCATAGGCCACAGACTTTTAAATTGGCAGGTGATTCATCCTACAATATATGAGATAGTCTCTCTATAATTTGTCAGCACAGTTCACACAGGAAGACTGTTGATAGCTGAGTGAATAGATTTGAATGAACAAATATCTATGGAAAACAAAAAAAAAAAAAGTTCACAGAGAAAAAAATCAATATTATAAAAACATGAATTGCTTACTCTACTATAATATTAATCAAAATCCTAGAAGATTTGAAGTTTATGGAAATTAGCAAGCTGATTATAAAATTTATATGCAAATACAGAAATCCGAAGACAGCTAAGAAAGTAAGGCTTCAAAAGATTTTCCAGGAAGTCTTGATATATTGCATATCAATATATCAATATTAGTGATATATCTTTTGATGATATTTGACTTTATATCATAAATTCATAAAGCAATTGATATTTTTGGCTCAGGTATAGTAGAGATATAAGCCAATAATGATACAGAACAGAGTAAAACAGGTCCATTATCTAAAGTCAACAAATTTGCAATGTAGTTTATAGCTGCAATTGAGTAAGGTAGTTTGGTTTTTTTTTTAAGTGTTAGACTAATTGAATCTCTGTAAGGGAGATAATGAAACTTAATCCCAAGCTCATACATCCATAGTAGCTGAGATAAAAAGAATAGAGGTATAGAGGCAGAGGAATTTTAATCTAGCAACATGGCTGCTCTGGCAAGAGATTACTTCCAAAGATTTTAGAGGTCTATATGATCCATCTAGAATGTAGACATACCCTGGATTGTAGTATGATCTGGCTGGAATATAGACATACCCTTAGAATACACCTTTAATCCCTAATAATGAAGGTAAGGTTAGCTTGTAGAAGGAAGCAGCCATGTTTGAAAGGGAGGTCTAATTGAGAGGCAGACAAAGTGATGAATCAGAGAAAGATTTGACAGAATAAATCAGAGATAGGATATGCCCAACTCACATGAGAACAGACAGGAAAGAGAGGATACTTAAGAGGTATGAGAGAGGAAAAGGTGTATGATGTGTGCCTGTGAAGACAGAACAAGTCAGAGAACATTTTGCCAGAGTTGTGTGCGACAAGGAAACAATTCAGTCAAAGATGAGAGATGCCAGATTGAGTCAGTCAGCTTAGAAGATTAGATTGTACAGAGGACAGAAGCTCCCAGACCTAGGCCTAGGGATAGAACAAAGGAGGAAATGTTCTGGATTCAGCCCAAGCTGATATATATATATATAATATATATATATATATATATATATATATATATAATACACACACACACACACACACATACACATATATATGTGTGTGTGTGTCACACAACAGAGTTTTATTCAGCTATAAAGAATAATGAAATTATGTTATTTGCAAGAAAATAGACCTAAAGATTATCATAGTAAGCAAAATAAACCAAACTCAAATCCCATGCATTAAAGACAACAAGCAACATTTGTCTTCCTGAGTAGGGGCCAGAAGAAGATTCACTGGAATGAAGTTACAAGAAGCTGTGAATAGCCTGTTATGGGTGCTAGGAGCTCTGTAAAAGCAGCAGTACTCTCAACTACTGAACCATCTCTCTATTCCCGAGAAAGGCATTTTAAAATTTTAATATGGATGACAGAATTAAGTAGATCATCCTACAAAAAGATATCCAAATTGACAATAAGTGTCAATATTATCATCAGGGAAATAATAATTTACAACTATCAAGAGACAACATTCATATCTAACAGAATAGCTACTATGATAGCTGGTTTCAATTGTCAACTTGACATGGTCTAGGACCACCTAGTAAAGGAGTCTCAATGAAGGATTATTTATATGAGGTTGGTCTGTGGACATGTCATGTCTATGGGGAATTATCTTGATTACATTAATTGATATAGAAGACCTGCGCACTGTGGGTGGCACCCTATAGGATCCTGGGTTGTGTAACAATGGGGAAGGGCTAGGCAGCCCTAGGAGATGAGCATGCATTTATTTCTCTATGCTCTTGACTGTGGCTGTAATGTGAATAACTGCTTTAAGTTCAGGCTGCGTTGACTTCCCTATAATGATGGAATGGATGAGCTAAGTGAAGAAATGCTTTGTCCCTGATGTTGCTTTTGTGAGGGTATTTTATCACAGCAACAGGAAATGAAACTAGGAGAAGTACTGATGGAAGAGGACTAAGAATCCTAGGCAGTAGGTGAACAAAGAAATGATAGTAAACCCACAAGGAAGCTACTCACCACCAGGGAGCAAATACCAGTAGCACAGTGCATTAATATAGATGGATCTCATGAATGTTATGCTCAATAAAGAAACAAACGTTTTATTCACTTATGTATGTATGTTTGTGCATGAGTATGTGTGTGTGCACAGGTGTGCCATGGTCGATGTGTGGAGGCCAGAGGATAACTTGTAATAGTTGGTTCTTTCACCACATAGATCCAAGGGATCAAACTCAGATCCTCAGGCTTGGCGTCAAGTACCTTACTTGTTGAGTCACCTCTCAAGCCTAAGGACTTTGTTTTTCTAAGTCCAAAAGAAAAGAATACATAACTAGGCAAAACCAACCCATGGTAATCTAAAGTTAGAAAACTGGTTGTCTGGGTGAGGAGTGGTTAAAAGGGCAGGAAGGGTGGAGAAATAGCTCATCAGTTAAGAGCATGCATTGCTGTTCCAGAGGACCTGGGTTCCATTCCCAGAACTCACATTAGGTCGTTTTCAACTACCTGTGACCCCAAATCCAGGGGACGTGATGCCTTCTTCCTGCCTCCATGGGCACCTATACACACATGATACCCATATACTCAGGCATAGGTATAACCATAAAATAAATAAGTAAATCTTTAAAAAGAAAGAAAAAAGAAGAGGAAAGAAAAGAAAGCAGCATGAGAGAATCCTAAGTGCTAAAATTATTCTATGTCTAAATCTAGTAGCAGTGTGTTTATGTGCTTCAGTTCATGGAGAAGAGAAGTTACTGCATTTTGCTCTATTTTTCTCAGCAGAAAGTGGGAATGTGACTGATTATCACTAACAGTTGGAAAATGGCTCACATTCAGAATGATACGAAATTATAGAATTTCATTGAAGACATTTCGTGACTGGGCTGTCTGTCTTTTCAGAAACCTTTATTCTAACAGGCTTCTGTACTTGTGTTACCAAAACCTTTGATGTTCTCTGCACCGTACACACCTACATCTTTGTTTTTGCAAATGCGTTTTTTGCATTTTTACTTTTTTTAAATTCTCTTACCTTATCCTACATTTCCCTTAGAATTTCCTACAGAATTTACATCTTAATTCAATCATCACTGCATCCAGAAAGCTTTCCCAGGACATCTCAGACACAACTAAGTACCTCTTTGTGTTCTCTTAGTAACCTTGGTGACATCTGCAGACCATAAGGTTTTGTGTTTCTGTGGCTGATGTTGTATGTTTTTCATATGTGCATGTATGTGTGTGCATGTATATGGGTACATGTGTTTGAGGGCATGTGGAGCCAGAGGTTGACGTTGGGTACCTGTCCTAGTTGCTTTCTGTTGCTGTGATAAATCACCTTGACGAAGAGCAACTCGGGAGAAGAAAGGGTTAATTTCAGCTTACAGGCCACAGTCCCTCACTAAAGAGAGCCACACAGGAACGCAGGGCAGGAACCTGGAGGTAGGAACTGAAGCAGAGACCATGAGGAACGCTGCTTAACAGCTTGCTTCCTATGGCTTGTTCAGCCTGCTTTTTATACAACTCGGACCACCTGCCCAGAGCGAATTGAGCCCTGCCACATCGATCAAAAAATTGTCTCAACAGACTTTCTACAGGCCAGTCTGATGGAGGCAATTCTTCAACTGAGGCTGAAGGTTGAAGGGAAGAGTTCCCTCTTCCCAAATGATTCTAGTTTTTGTCAAGTGGACAGACTAACAAGCATCTTTCTCAATGACTGTTTACTTTGTTAAGGCAGGTGCTCTTACTGAGCCTGCAGCTTGTAGATTTAGCTATTGTAGCTAGCCAGTTGGCCCCAGACAACCCGTGTCTCTGCCATCTAAGCACCGGGCCGGGGTTATAATAGGAATTCTGAGCTCTGAACTCCAATCCTTACACTCAACAGCAAGTACTTCTTCTACTGAATCTCACCAGTTCCTCCAACTGTTTTTGTCATTCATTCTCTCTAGATTATAAATTTGTTGAAAATAGTTATTTTGTTTTCTTAAGTATTATTAATGCATAGCATAGAGTCTGATATAAAGTAGACACAAAATTTGTTTTTCTAAGGGAATTAGTAAAATCATTTAGAGAAAAAAATCTTAGTAGGCCTTTGTGTGTGTGTGTGTGGTGTGTGTGTGTGTGTGTGTGTGTTTCACAGGCTTAAAAGACACATCTTCAAAACTCCTGCTTTGAATATGGAAAAGATAGGGCTTTATTTAGTTTGTCAGTTATAGGAATATATTCAAATACAGAGAATTGTCCACAGACCCAGATACCATTTTAGTAGCCAGTTGATGTAAACGGTGAGTAGCTAATTTTGTATAAGACAGGCTCAGCAAGCAACAGACCTATGCTGTCCTGAAAGGCAGCTATGAGAGCAGTACAATGTACCAGCATTTAAGCTAGCACAGTTTGCTTATTTGACCAGGCAACAGGAACACATGGCATTGAAATTTGAAAATATAGAAATGTCTGCCTGTGTGCATGTTTAGACGCCACTTATCAGTTAAAACTTTGCAAATAACCACTTTCATCTAACCATTATAAAACATTTCCCCAAAACATAACAATAGGATTTATAAAATTAATTATTATGTACTTAAACGATGGATGTTTGGTTGACGATCTAGGCAGGTATACTGAATCTCAGCTTACTTTTGTTAGTGTAATGCAACACATGTTTGCTTTAAATCAAGAGACGGTTTCAGGATGACCAAAGCTAGCTGAAACTGTAACTGCTTGGTTTTTGCATTCATTTTAAAGTAGAATTTAAACCAGCAAAGGAAGAATGGACAGTGTTTTAAAACATGATTATCACAGTATGCATTTCACTGTAAACATTTTGTCTAAAAATGAGAACCAAAGGCTGTAAATTGCCAGCTAGTTGGTTCCTTAGAAATCAAACCACATCTTAAAACTTATTGTAGAGGCTGAAGAGATGGCTCAGTGGTTAAGAGCACGGCTGCTCTTGCTCAGGACCTGGGTTTGGTTTCCAGCATCCACATGATGGCTCATAACCACCTGTAACTCTAGTTCCAAGGGATCTGACCCACCTCTTCTGATCTTCAAGGACACCAAACATGCACCTGGTGTAATATTATATATTGGGCAAAACACTCATGTACATAAAATAAAATAAATAAGCTTTAAAAGTTAAAAACTTACAGTACTGCTTATTCTGATGTAATATATATTTGAGGTCCCCTCATTTATTAGATTGATTTCAGTTTTACTGGGATTTAATGTACATTTAAAAAAAAAACAGATGATTTCTAGAATATGTAATCAAGTCTGGTACAGTTTAGTCTAAGTAGCATATGATGTTTTTAATAGGAGGAACTCATTTTGTTGAAATTTAAAATATTCACCTACTTTTATTAGGATTTAAACGATAAGTTTCTTCTTGTGTATATAAAGCCAAATTTGGAAGAAAATGAACTACAGTAAACTTTCAACAGAAATGCAATTTGAGAATTTAGAAATTCATCATGTTAATGACAGAAGAAATAAGCGTTTCTCCTAAGAAGCCACCTGTAACACATTAAGTATAAATCATGGTTTCTCAAGTGTCGTTTGGGGACTTTTATGTTGCAATTCCAGATGCACGAGTTGGTTAAGCAAGGGCATTGCTGCATCAGGGAGAGCAAAAGGAAAGTGACGAAAGATGAGCCTTAAAATAGGGGAGAAATACTTTGGAATTTAAACTTGATGCAGAGTAAATGTGGAGGGCAATAACTCAACATAGAATAACTAAAATTTTGATGTGTCAGCATATCCTTAGCCCTGATCATCAATTCACTAATATTAGTATTCACTTTTAAAATTGTGGCAAGAGTTATTTTAAAAATAAAATATAAATTAGAATAAAAAAAACAGTGTACCTTAACATCCAACCATATTTTACAATATACAGAATCTAGTCCTTAAAAGTCCCTTAAAACATTTACAAGTCTTTATTACTTATTTCTTTAAACATATTTATTTCATGTGTATGTGTGTCATGCCTGCATATCTGTCTGTACATCACCTGTGTGCCTGGTAACCCAAAGGGCCAGAGAGGGCATCAGATCCCCAGAACTGAAGTTACAGACAGTTGTGAGTCAGCCTGTGGATGCTGGGAAATCAAACCCCAGTTCTCTGGAAGGGCAGCCAGTGTTCTTTACTGCTGAGCCATCTTCTCAACTAATATTCTCATTGGTTTAAGAATGCTTATACAGTGCTTATGATGTGCTAGCCACTGTTCTAAGAACTTTATAAAAATTAAGTCATCAAATTCTTTAATGATCTCATAGGAAGCACTATTATCCCCTTTGACAAATGAAGAAACACATCCTTGGCTAAGTCCATCTCCACATGGAATTTAGTAGTCTGCCAAGGTCACGAGCTATTTAGTGATAGAGCGGGCCTGAACCCAACTGCTCCAAGGACTGTGACTTGCCCACTCTGCTCCTTTCCTATATTAAGATTTATCTGTCACCAAAATTCATTTGAACCTTTTTGAGTGAAATTTCAAAGCATCTAAAGGCTTAAATGAGTAGGTACACTCTACGACAGCTCTCTATAAACACTTGGATTCATAAGGATGATCTTAAGCCAAAGCTCATGTGGACTCAACACTCCCAGTGGCAGGGAAATGCATATGCATTTCATTTCAGAAATTATTTTTCTGAAAGTTGCCTTCAAGCTTTTAAACTATTTCTATCCTATCTTACATCATAACACAAAATTATCTTTACTTTTCTCTTACACAGCTGGCCTTCAAACATGAAGGAGATTTTTATGGTCTAATCTCTGTACCTCCTTACTCCAAGCCAACACATATTTCTTTAAGTTTTTTTATGGACATAAAGAAATGTTCTAATGTTTAGCCTTTTCTTGTCATGCTCCATTCTGCCCTACTCAAAATATGTCAATCCCAATGGATTTCTACATTCAAGGGATATTTTTTAATCTCTTTAATTGATGCTATCATACATATGATGTGTTTTGATCTAATCCACCTCCAGTTACCTCCCCTCCAATTCTCCCGCTAAGCCCCCATGCCCTCCCTGCTTCATGTGCTCTCCCTTTTTTATAGCCACCAGATCCACTTAGTGTGATCTCTATGTGTGTGACTATAGGTCCACTTACTGATGAAAGGAGTATTTTCACCACAACACAGTATATTATACTTTTACTGCTACATACTTTAAATGTGGATGAACATTGACTCTTTTAGATTAAAAAAAAAAAACTTGCAGACTCATATCAAATTTAACTTCATAAATAAAGTTCATAAAATGAAGTTTCTAATATTTTTCTATATCATATACCATAACCAATAACTGATTTACTGGTGGAATTGATTTTTAGACATAAATTCAAACTTATTTAACCTTATGAAATTGCATTGTTGCAGTATATTTGTTCACATTGTGAACCCTGAGACTGTGTTATTTACTTGAAAGATCTGTTTCTAGTGATTGTGGCTCAGCCTTAACACACACCTTTAATCCCTGTGGCTGGAATACAGACGTGCCCTTAGTACATACCTTTAATCCCAAAGAGTATAGCAAAGTTAGTTTGTAGAAGAAAGCACCCATATTTGAAACTGATGTTTAATTGAGTATCAGACAAAGTAACAGTTCAGAGAAAGATTTGACAGAATAAGATATGCCCAACTCTCATGAGAAGAGAGAGAAAAGGGAAGCTACTTAAGGGGCAGTGCAGAGGAGAGGAGGCAGCTTTACTGGGACAGTTATAGAAAGACAAGTTGCAGACGGAGTGGGGAGAGAGGGGAGAGAGAGAGAGGGGAAGAAGGAGAAAGAGAGAGAAGAAGAGAGAGAGAAGAGAGAGAGAGAGAGAGAGAGAGAGAGAGAGAGAGAGAGAGAAGCTAGACACAGGTGAATGAGCCAAAGATTGAAAAGGAGGCAGAAGATTAGAACATATTGCCAGATTATTTTCAGGAAAACCCAAGAAAAACTAGATTGAATCAGTAAGCTTAGAGAGGAGTTTGAGCCAGAACTGCTGAATTAAATTAGCCAACCAGAGCTCAGAACAAGAAAGGGTGAGCTTGTTCAACAGTGAGTCTCAGAAGCTGAAAACATTCTAAGCCTAGATTATATTATACAGAGGCTAGAAGCATCCAGGACTAGGCCTAGGTTATCAGACTGAGGCAGTAAGCCACCAAGATGACAATTTCATCAGGAGAATAAAAGTTACTATTAAATTGCATCTTATTAGAAATCAGCTCACCATCATTCCAGTCTGTTGTTAGCTTTTAAATGTTCGATTTTCTTATTGAGCAAATTAACTCTTTTCTAGTTTTTCTTAGTATAATTGATTTGGAACTCAATGTTTATCTAAAATAGTCATTTAAATGCCCACATTAAAAAAAAACAAAAACAGAACTTTACCCCTAGCTTTTAAATTTTTATTTAAGTACACTTTTTATAAAAGTTTTCTAAGAACCTTATCCAGATAAAGGTTTGAGGTAACTCAACATAGGCTACGTGCAAATGTGACCAATATTGAAAGAACAAACTCTGCAACCTGAGAAAAAGTCTAAGTTGGTAAAGATATTAAAATGCAAACAAGAATCTAGGAGCTTATTGTAGGCATAAATTTTTTGCAACCTACTTGTAATAAAGGTTCAAGCTCTCCTCTAGCCCACCACCTGGCAGAGGTAGTGGACGTTATCAGGATACGGGAGAAGTGGACCTGCTCAGCAATAGTTCTTTGGGGGTGAGCTTAATCTTTCTCAGCAGTCAGTCCTGTAGCAAACACCAAATATGACTCAGAAGCTGAAGACCTCTGGGCAGGCAGACACCAGGCACGAACCAGCAGCTGTAGTTCAATCTTGAAGAAACCACAAAGCTTGATAACTGGCCTGAGGCGATCCAAGGAAGCAGCAAGCTGCCGCAGGAACCTCTCTCCCAAAAGGCTGCTTTACCACAAGTTGAGCTCAACAATGCTATGTAAGGTGAACCAATACATGCATGTAGTTAGCGAAGAATAGTGAGGTGGAGCAAACCAAACCAGTGCTCAGTGCTCATTCCCACTCCATAATACTCCATCATCACTGGTCCTTTCACATGTTTGTTATATGAAAACATCTTTTCACCTGTGTCCGCTTCGGGAATAATCTTTCACTGTTCGACAAACTCTAGTGTCTGCTAGACACGGAAAACATCATTTGACATAACTAACTTTCCAAAGAAACTAGAAGTTTCCACTTCAGCTTATAGTGACAAAAAGTACTGGGTGGATGGGGAGAGGAGAGCTCTGAGTCAAGGTTAGAGACAACAGAAAAGACAACCAAGCCAGTGTTCTTGAAGACTGGAGATATTTATTGTAGGTCCTAAAAGGTCCAACAGTACACATGAAGATTAAAACACTTATTTCAGGGCCTAAATGGAATCCAGACATCAGCAAAGCATTAAAATCACTTGAAAACAATGTATATTTTGAGGCAGGTCTAAGAAGCCATTTGACATCCTATTATGGTTTGGATCTGCAGTGTCCCCTGATTGGCTCATATTTGAAAGCCTGGTAGCCAGCAGGTGGTGGTATTAGGGTAGGTTGTGGGGCTTTGCTGATGGAGGTAGGTCTTTGGGAGTAAGCCTTTAAAGATCAGAGCCTGGCCCTGCTTCCGTTCTTTTCTCTGATTTCTAAAACTGATCAGCTGCTGAGCAGATGCCACCCTCCATGATGGAACTTTGAGCCAAACTAAATCCTTCATTATTAAAATTGTTCACTTCAGGCATTTTGTCACAGCAACAAGAGAAATAACCAAATCCCCAGAGCAAGTTGGGTATGAAGAACAGCTGAATTGGTGAGCTCTGGGTTTGACTGGGAGATCCTGCCTCAAAAAATAAGATGGAGAGTGATGGTGGATGATTCTTAGTATCAACCTTAGGCTTCTACACACATGTGCACACACACACACCCCACACACATATATGAAAACAGAAAAAAAATCATGCACAACACACACACACACAAAAGGAAAAAATTAAGTAAGCTATAAAAGTCTCACAGGCCACTTTCACTTGAGAAACTACATGTAAAAATTCTAAATATCCACTAATCAAATCCAATGCTATACTTTAAAAAATGCAACTAAACAGTAATATAAGGAAACTTCCATTGACATTGTTCACATTAGTGGATTATGATACATTATTTGGATTGATCTGGATTTTCTCACACTGTGTACTGGAAATGTTGGGGAATTTAAAAATATTTCTTTTGTGTTGCTTGCACTATTAAGGATCAAATCCAGGGCTTCATGTATTTCAGACAAATGCTCTACTGCTGAAATTCCCCTTGACCTCTGTGTGACCTTTTAAAGCACAGATTCTGTGCTGACTGAGAGCTCTCCCCAGTGTATCACTTCAGACTTAGGCTGGTCATCATTCCAAGATACTCCATGGCCTTCCAGGGTTTTCTCAGTGCCTTGTGCCATGTATTAAATCTCTTTATGCTTAGCACTCTGGCCAGGGAAGCATATCAGTGCCTTACTCAGAGAAGCTCACATCAAGGAAGCTTCTGTCTGCAACAGATGGGAAGAAATACAGAGACCCAGATCCAGACGGTATACAGAGAATGAGAGACTATGGACCACTCAGCCCTAAAGGGGATGTGTCCATCAAATCCTTCCCATTAGGGCTCAGGAGACCCTAGGAGGCAGAAAGGCTGTAAAGGCCAGAGGGGAAGGAGGACACCAAGAAAACAAGACCTTCTGTATCAACAGTATTGATACTCGTATGAACTCACAGAGACCGAGGCAGCATGCACAGGGTCTGTATGGGTCTGTACCAGGTCCTTTGCATATATATTATGTTTAGTTTTTATGTAATTCCCAAGTGTGCAAATGAATATGTCTTTGTTTCTTGTGCCTTCTCTTGGTCTCTTTTCCTTCCGCTTGTTTGTCTGTTTTGTTTAATTCTTATATGTTAGTTTTGTTTTATTTTATTATATGCTATTTTATTTTATTATTATCCCCTAGAAGGCTGTTTGTTGTCTAATGAGAGACAGAAATGGAGTGGATCCATATGGCAAGGGAGGTGGGGAGGAACTGGGAGAAGGAGAGGAAGGAGAAACCATAATTAAGATGTATTATGTAAGAAAAATCTATTTTCAATAAAAGGAAAAATACTATCCAAACAAACAAAAATCTCTTATGTTTAAATTTTGAGTGTCATTTGTGTTATGGATGAACCTGATTGATAAGGTCTTCAGTATTAGAGAGAGATGATGCTGTACAGAAAAGACTCAAATCTGGAGTGTTTTCTTAGTAGTCTGGCAGTGTATGGAAGGATACAACTCCATGAGAGAAAGCTGATTGCCATCACATGTGGAGAAATACTTCAGAAAATTGTTGCCTCTAAAATCTTGGAAGTAAATTTATGTGCTGCTAGGATGTGGAGATGAACACGAAGGGGTTAAAAATGCCAGCATGTAATGTCTATTGGCAGTTGTTTGGTGTTTGTAGCAAGACGCTGAAAGCAAGCAATGAGTGCCGGCAAGAATTGGCCAACTGTCAAGCAAAGATGAAAGACAATTCCACTCTGTTAAAGAAGAGCCTCTGGCTTTAGACCACAATCTAAGCTCATGCAGAGGAGGTTAGGAACAAATCGAAACGTGTGTGTTTCCTCTAAGCAAGACAGTTAACTCTCCAATCTTTTCTCTTACTTCCCTCAGCAAGATTTCTCTGCCAGAAAAAAAAAAAAAAAAAGGTAGCTAATCCAAAGATTAGTTAGGGTTGATGTCTTCCATCTAAGTCACTTATTAACCTCGATGGACTCTGGGCTGGGGCTATGGCTCAGTGGTAGTGTGCTTGCTTAGCATGTGCAAAGCCTTGAGTCTGATCCCAGCACCGGAAAAACAACAAAAACTAAACTAAAACACCTGCCATTCAGCAAGGAAGAGATGCATCTTACACACAAAATATACAGACAAGGCACTCATCAGAAAGCAGCTTTGGGTGTAATTAGTAGCATACACACAGCCATCTGGAAACAAATATTTAAAAATATTTTAGAATATCATGTTGCCAGAAAACCTCTAAGCCCATGACTCTGGATGTCTGTGAGCATACACAGCCTCAATGAAGTTTTTGAGTCGCTAAACTTTTTGGTGCAGACATTAATATTTTTAATCAAATGTGTGGAAAACTAGACCATTAATTTAAAATATTTCTCTGCTCTCTTTCCTCTCCTTCTGAAACCAAAATTATGCAGTAGTTTTATGACCCATATCTAGTTGTCCCTTGGCACCCATAAGGAATTGGTTCTTGGATCCCCATAGTGATCAAATTCACAGTTGGTCAAGTCTCTCATATAACATAGCAAAGTACTTGTCGATATCCTTTGCACATGTTCCTGTATATTTTAAATCACCTCCAGGTAACTTGCAGCACTAATACAATGTAAATACTTTGTAAATGATCCTTATATTGTTGTTTAGAGATTAAATGTAAAATGTTGCCAAGAAAATACAGTACACCTGACATTTTAAAAATATTTTCAGTCTGCAATTGGTTGAGTCCACAGAACCAAAGCCCATAGATTGAGAGGGTCAATTGATTTCTATTATCTATATAAAAAATGCTTAATTGAAAGTCTTCAGTTTGAAAAAAAAAAACAGAAAGAAAAAGAGGTTGAACAAAAATGAACAGTCTCTCAGCCCTTTGAGACAAGAAGAAAAACAGTGCAGATGTTAAGGGAATCCCTGAAGGAGAGAAAGGAAAGGAAGGAAGAGTGTTTGGAGAAATGATGGCTCAATTGTAATTCCTAGAACACTGAAAACAACTAGACACCAATACATGGGAGATCAGCTGAAGAAATTATGGCTCACACACTGGAAAGTGCAAAGCCTTAAGAAGGAATGAAAAGGACATGCATGAAATAGATGGGTTTCCAGAACATAAAACAGAAGTTGTAAGAACAGTAAGTATGCTAACGTTTTGTGGAAGAGAGAAACGAGAATATATGGGTATGTCTGTCTTTTTAAAGAGAATAAAACCTGGAGAGTTGATTCAATGGTTAGGCCCATAGCCTGCTCTTCGAGAGACCCTGAGATCAACTCCCAGGATCCACACCAGCATCTCACAATCACCAGCTTCAGAGGGATCCCTGGCTTCCACAAGCACCTACATTCATATGTGTGTGTGTGTGTGTGTGTGTGGTGTGTTGTGTGGCACTTGGAAAAGCATACGTGGCACTCCTAGCCACCGTTCCAGGTTGGGACCTGACTGAATAGTGAGGGAAAGAAGTGGCAGACACACAGAACAGCTGGGATCAAGCAGATTGGGTTCTCTGTTGGAGAAAACACAGCATGTTTATTATATACAGATGAACAGAAAGACTGGGTTGTTGTCTACTGATAAACAAGGAGGTGGGATTACTACATACAGATAGACAAGGGGCGGGCTTATGATATACAGCTGATCAAAGAGGCAGATTTAACTCATCTCTGGAGAAGCAGTCTCTACAGGGTTACAGTCTTTAGACTGTGAATTTCCAAGGGAGGAAGCTATGGTGGACATTTTCTGCACACACTATCAACATCTGCACACAGACCAAGCAAGGATTTGCCGTCCCTCTGAGCCTCACCCTGAAGGAAAATCTGTCATTTTCCCATGTGCCTTACATGGCCTTGCTCATGCCAACAGTATACATTCGCTCAGGGTTTCCCTCAGTCAAAGCTTCTTCCACTCCACCACACAGGAAGAATAAATACATAAATTTACTGCTGAGAGTTGATGAGAGAAAATAAGATAGAGTTTCCTCAGTGCTGATGGTACCCAATGATATCCTAATGTTCACGTTTTTTGTTTGTTTGTCTGTCTGTTTTTGCAGTCTCCTCTCACTATGAATAAGACTAATCATTGTAACCAGTGGAACATGCTGAAAGTAACAGTTGTGTGACTTCCCAGGTTAGGGAATTAAAAGGTATGGCTGCTTTCCTTTTGAATTAGCTTTGGACTTTTGTTTCAAGAGAAACAACAAACATGCTGTGAAAATACTCAGGTAACCCCAGCTAAAGGCTTATGTACAGAGAGATCAGAAACAGGCTCAAACCAACTGGCCATTCAAGTGATCACTTTAAAAATTATCATGATCTAGTCAAATTTACAGGTAACGGTGTCTCAACACTACTCCATAAAAAATTCCCAGGTAAGAACCACGATGAGCTGCTTCCAGATTCTTCCAAAGTATCAGGTGCCCTCTAAGAGTCCATTTGTCACTATAGTAGTGATATTGGGATGGTTGTGGAACCTTTTGAAAATATTAAGATATAAATTAACACATAATATCTGAGTTTATTAGACAGTTTCATACATGTACATATAATATCTTGACCATATTCACCATCCCACCCACAATGACCTCTCTTATTCTCCTCCCATTCCCATGAGGCCCTTTCTTTCTACTTTAACACTGAGAGAGAGAGAGAGAGAGAGGAGAAGAGAGAGAGAGCCCAATGACTGTAATTAGGGTTATTTATAGGCACGTGGGCACCTTACCAATGACCATACCACTGAAGAAAATGCCTCTCCCTCCATCGATCACTAACTGTCAATAGCTCATCTGGAAGGTGTCAGAACCCATGAGTCCCCTTCCTTCTATGACAGAGTGCTGTTGGGCTGAGCTTATGACAATTTTGTGCAAATAATCACAGTTGCTATGTCCCGCCTGTAAGTCAGCGGTGATGGCTGTAGAGCCTCTCATAGGGTTGGGTGAATCAAAGAGAGGCACGCCCTCAGAGACGGTTGTAGAAGTCCTCTCTCCTCTCTGTTTCCAGGTATGACTTCTTCTTGCATAACTCAATTTTGTAGAAGCAACTGAGTCTCATGGGAAATAAATAAACCCCTTTCTAGGGATTCCCAAAGACCTAGTGACCTTCCACTAGATTCCACCTCTTAAGGGTTCTATCATTCCTCAATACTGCCACACCAGGGAACAAACTTCCGGCAGAAGAGTCTCCTGGGAACAAACACACACCATATCCAAAGCATAGCAAGCACCATAAAAACATTTCTGAGACAACAGGTAATAACTGACAATACAAACACATCAGTACTGACCATTCTAAATTGGTAATTGTGAGTATATTAGGAGGATGTTCTCTTTTATGGATTACACACAAAACTATTTAAGGAC
Organism: Mastomys natalensis; assembly: GCA_021653895.1. Taxonomy (NCBI): domain Eukaryota; kingdom Metazoa; phylum Chordata; class Mammalia; order Rodentia; family Muridae; genus Mastomys; species Mastomys natalensis. Next base: position 16,969 of record JAJTUV010000226.1, on the reverse strand, counting down.
AGTCTGTCTGCAAGCCTCATTCTTCAAATGATTCAGAACATCTTATACACATGTGTTCAAATACATGTCTATATTCTTAAACCTTCCCTACTAAACATGTGCACACACGTGCATGAAAGAGAAGAGAGAGAGAGAGAGAGAGAGAGAGAGAGAGAGAGGAGAGAGAACACCACAAAGGGAAAATGGAAATGAAACAGGGAAGATAAATTAAAAATAGGAAGACGTTTACATTTAGTGAATCTGAGTAAAGGGTGTATACGGTATATAAGACTATACTGTTCTTTTAAATTTCATAACTATTTCAGATTTTAAGGTTTAACATTATCAAATCCTCAGTGTCTTCAAGTTGTATCTACATTAACTAAACAAATGGCTTGATAATAATTAAGGAGAGCTAACTCATGAAGGATAGAAAAAAGAAACAGCAATTAAAGGAGGTTAAAGTTCAGTCTGCTTCTAAAAGGAACCAAGATTTCTGAAAAGTTGTCTAACGACTGCCCCAACTTGAGCCTCATCCCATGAGAGAGAGCTGACACTATTACTGATACTCCGTGATGTTTGCAGACAGCAGTCTAGCATAACTGTTTCCTGAGAGGAGGCTTCATCCAGCAGCTGATGGAAACAGATGCAGACACCCATGGCAAAACATCAGGTGGAGCTCATGGAGTCTTATGGAAGAGTGAAGGATAGAACTGAGTGAGCCAGAGTGGTCAAGGACACCATAAGAAGTTACCACTACAGAGTCAACAAACCTGGGCCCAGAGGGGCTCACAGAGACTCAATCACCAACCAAAGAGCATGCAAGGGCTAGGCCTCTTACACATCTGTAGCAAATGTGAAGCTTGGTCTTTTTGTGAGTCCCTTAAGAATTGGAGTGGAGTCTGTCTCTGACTCTGTTGCCTGCCATTGGACCCCCTTCCCCTAGCCAGACTACCTAGTTGGACCTCAGAGGAAGAGAATGTGCTTAGTCCTCCTTGGGACTAGATGTCCCAGGGCAGATGGTACCCAAGTAGGGCTTAGTGCCTTCTCTGAGGAGAAGGGAGGAAGTAACAGGTGTGGGAACTGTAAAGGTGGGACTGGGAGGAGAGGAGAGGAGGGGGCTGTGATTGGGATGTAAAGTGAATAAATAAATCGATGAAAAAAAAAGAAATTATGAAATGTGACTCTTAAGCAATCGATTATTTTGCAAACAGGCTACTAGTTAAAATCTGAGAACACAGAAATAGCTAGATTTTTTTTCCTACTAACTCAAGAATGAAGTAAATATATTTCTTTAATCCTAGCACTTAGGAGGCAGAAGGAACCAGTTCTCTATGAGTTCAAGGGCAGCCTGGTCTACAAAGTAAGTTCTAGGAAAATATAATGATAGCTATTTCACATCAGCTGGAGAGATGGCTCAGCAGTTTAGAATATGTATAACTCTTGCAAAGGAGTTCGATTCCAGCACTCATGTTGTATAGCTCACAACTGGTTATAACCTCAGCTGAAGAATTACTTCCACCAGACTGGCTTATGGGGCATTCTCTTGATTAATGATTAATGTGGAAAGGCCTAGCCCACTGTGGGTGGTGCCACTCCTGGGCAGGTGGTCCTGGGCTATATAAGAAAGCAAACTGAAGGGCTGGAGAGGTGTCTCAGAGTTTAAGAGCACTTACTGTTCTTGCAGAGGACCTAAGTTTGATTCCTAACACCTACATGGTGGCTTACAACCGACCATCCATAACTCCAGTTCCAAGGGACCTGACACCCTTTTCTGACTTCTGCAGGAATAAGGCATGCATGTGATACATATAATTACATGCCTGAAAAACACACATATAAAATTAAATCTTAAAAATACTTTAAAGAAAAAGAAAGCTTCTCCCTATGGTTCCTGCCTCTGCCTCTGCTTGAGTTCCTACCTTGACTTCCCTTAATGATAGACTGTGATCAAGACATGTAAACCAAAGAAACCCTTTCCTTTCCTTTCCTTCCCAGGTTGCTTTAGGTCAGTGCTTTTTCACATCAATAGAAAACAAACTGTTAAACAGGTCTTCTAAAAATTGCTTTCAGAAATTTTAGTATTTTTCTTTGCTAAATTGTTTTGTGAGTGGGTTATGTAGCTCAGCAGATAAGTTAGTTTGTAGAAACCATGAGCCTTTGGGTATCCCCAACATATAGAAAAGGGGAGATAGGGGGAGGAATAATAAGAGAGAAAAGAGAGAGAAGAGGAGAGAGGAAGAGAGAAGAGGTATGTTTCAGTTTCCATTAAAAAAATATCATAGACTATGTGACCAAAAAAGCAGACATGTGTTTTTCCATAGTTATGCCCATAAGAATCTGAGATCAGAGTACCAGTGTAGTCAGGCTTACAGATGGCTGTCTTCTGGTTATGTTCTCGCCTGGTAGAGATAGAAAGAGAGTTAAGATCTTTGTATGTCTCCTTATAACTGCAGCAAGCCCAAGACAAGAGTCTCACCCTTATGATCTCACCTAACTCTAGTCATCTCTAAAAACCTGCTCTACAGATCTTCATACAGAAACATAGAGCTTCAATTATGAATTTGGAGGCGTTCAATTATGTCCACAGCAAAAGCCTTGTCCATATCAAAGTTTAACTTACACTAGAGGAATCCAGCTGGATATTATTTTTAATCCTGACATAAAGGTTAAGCAAGAGATCATTAAAAATATATACATCAACTTGTAAAGTAGAAAGGTCTAATTCCTGTCTCTGTTAGTAAGTTGAATATTATAACATTACTTAATAGTCCCAATGAAGAAATTTGTTTAAAAAGAACAAAAACCATGGGTCTGAAATGCAATCATTTGAAAATGGCAACTACTAATGGTATCGATACAGTTGAGTCAGGAAAGTATGTTGGCATCTTCCATACAATGACATGTCAGTGTTCCCCCTTGTAATTTTCAAATCCCCATGCTAACATGTTAACCATGGCACCATCTTGTGGATGTTTCATCAAATAGCTGGGATATACAAATATTTGTAGGGAGACACTTAAATGAAAGTTATTTATTTTAAAAAGTAAAGCCATAAAATGACATTTAATTTAACATAATGTTGGTAAGTAATCTTCCTTATTATCCTTCAAAGAGCTCCAGCAAGAAAAGTAAACTATTCAACTAGCTCCAGCATGGTATGTTTCCTTCTTATTTTCTGTATTAACTGTTTATATACAATCTCAGATTGGTCCATTGGTGATGAAAACATCAAATGAATATTATAATCTGAAGCATTTTAGTTTGATGGCAGTTTTAGTTGTGTGTAGGTGGGTCACTGTGTTTAGCAGCAAATTGTAAGGGTAAATGGTGTTGTGTAAGGTCATTAGTTGACATTGGCATTTCAAGATTTGTAAGATTTTTCTTTATGCTTTAAGCAGTAGCAGGGAATTGCATTGAAAAAATTTTAATAAGAAACCTTTGTAAATTTTCTAAAAATTTTAAAATTTTTAAACATAAATTTAATTTAATAGAAATATTTTAGTCTATACATTTAAAAATGTTACCGTTAGTCACATCTTAACCTCATGGGGCGAAGCAGCCCGGGATTCATTGAACCTGGTTTAATAACGAACGCCGACTAAAGAAAAATTTAAAACCAAAAAAAAAAAAAAAAAAAAAAAATGTCTTGAACTCTTTTTTTTTTTTTCTTCAAAAGTGCCAGGTATAGTGGTACACACCTTTAATCCCAGAACTCAGGAGAAAGAGGAATTAGATCTCTGTGAGTTCTTGGCCAGCCGGATCTATAGAACAAGTTCCAGACAGAGAAACCTGTCTCAAAACAAAACAACAACAACAACAAAATTCTTCAAGCAGCAGATAGTTCACAGGAAGGATATAGAAATATTTCAAATACATTAAAAAACAATCTTCCTAAGAGCTGGAGAGAAGACTTAGCAGTTAAGAGCACTGCCCACTCTTCCAAAGGACTAGGGTTTAATCTCAGCACTCACATGGCAGCTCACAACTGTCTATAACTCCAGCTCCAGGGGATCCAAGGAACACATTTACATTCAGGTAAAGGATACATACACACAAATAAACCTTTCTAAAGTGAGGAAAATAATAGAACCATACTGAGGTGAGAATTTTCTCCCAAACCAAAAGAGGAAAAAGTTGATTATACTACCAGGGTAGTGAAGATATGGAAAGATGTCCATTCTCTTACAGTGCTGGTGTGAGCACATAATATACACTCCTACAATGGCAGCTTGGTAAAACCTATCAAAATTACAAATACACATATTATTATGTGTTATTTTATGTTAACTAAATTTCCACCTATACATGTAATTTACATATTTTAGGAATGACATGTTATTCAGAGTTTGTATTGGGAAAATTTGGAGAAGACTTGATCTCCATTAACTGGGAACTGTTAAGTTATCACCATTAAAATGACAGAAAACAGTGGTCATACTCTGAAATCGCTAACACAGGCTGTATGAGATGGGAACTGAAATAGAAGGCAGACTCTCACTGTTCACACATCTGAATCTGTTTAAAGTTGAACCATCTCAATTTATAGCCATTTATATGAATAAAAAGTTCTCCTTCTGCTTCCTGGGCCACTACATCTCCCACTCTGGTTTCTCAAAGGTTGCAGACCCAAGTTGGGTTGTCTAAGGTCACCGTGCTCCTGTAAATTCCAACTGTGTGCTGTGGACGATCTCTGCAGAAGGTTCAGCCTGGTCCCTGGTTTCCCTCTGACCCAACTCTTTTTTAACACTGCTTCTCCAAGTCCTGGGTGTTCCAGGATACTAGGTCAGGGGTTAGTTTTAAAAATGTTGATTCAAGTCTAGGGCAGGTCCCCAGCAAAGCAGTCACTTGCATGAGGTCACAGGACTCATATAGCCCCAGATTGCTGCTTGCCTCTCAGCCTGTAGTACTTTTCTCCGAACACCTCCATGAATACCTTTTCTTTTGGGCCAAAAAAAAGAGAAAATGATGTATACACTGTATAAAAACACACTAATGGATAAAGAACCTGAGGATTCCATGACTTCACCACTTCTCTTTTCTTGTTACCCCAGCCAGATCTCCCTTTCAACCCCTGACCTATTTATTTAACTGGCTCTTTGGCATCCCCACTCAGATGCTTAATGTTTCAAAGTCTATGTGTTAAAAAAATTGGCCTCATATTCAGCTTCAAACCAACCCCTCCAGGCGACTCCAGTTATTGGGATCTGGAGTTGTCCTCTTCTGGCTCCTTTAAAATAGTAACAGAATTCTCTCCCCTCACCCCCAGCTGAGAACCCAGGAGTTACATGGTCCCTGAGGCCGGTGCCTCAGCAATTGAAGTAGTCCCACAGGGGCTGTCCTCCATGGGTGGCAGCCAGATAACCAGCAGCTGCTTTTTCCACAAGCCTGGTGCCTCAGCAGTTCCAACCTCGTGCCAAAAGGCCAAGCCGTTCCTGGAGAGCTGCTGATGCTAGTCCACTATGATGAGAGTTTGGGAAAGCTGGTTCTGCCATATGGAAGGAATCTGCAGCCGCAGGGAAGAAGGGGGGAGGGAAGTCCAGGGAGCAAAGGTGCTGCGCCTTTTGTCTTGACTGGAAGATGCAGCTCAGGATGGGTGTTTGCCCATCCATCGAGGATATCAGCACATTTTCTCAGGTGAGGCCCCCAGTTTAGGCAACTATACTTTGTGGCAAATTTGCATTAAAATCAACCTACTAAAAACTGGCTCCCAAAAGTTGTTCTCTGACTTCTGAGTGGATGCATTAATGAAAATAATAATTATTTACTTTTAAACATATAATTTACTTTTACTTTATGTTCATTGGTGTTTTGCCTGCCTGCTGTCTGTGTAAGGGTGTCAGAAGCTCTGGAACTGGAGTTGCAGACAGTTGCGAGTCCCCATGTGGATGCTGGGAATTGAACCCCTCCTCTGTCACAGCAACCAGTGACTCATCACATCTGGGTGTGCTGTTAATTAGTGGTGCTGAATAGTTACAATTCATTGGGACTTCCATGATGACATTATAATTTGCTTTTATTAGGGGCATCAGATTCCTTGGAACTGGAGTTACAGAAGGCAGTGAGCTCTCATTTGGATCTTCTGGAAGAGCAGCCAGTTTTCCTAACTGTAACTTTAATTTTTTTCAAAACCTATTTTTAATGATGGTTCTTAAACACTTTAACCTCCTTTTTAGTCTACCTCCCACCAGAAGTAGTGAGAATAAAAGGATGGAGGGGGGGAGTGAACATGTTTAGAAAGGTTCTTAGGAACAACTCTTGTCTTATCTGTCTGTGTTATCTGGAAATAAGCATTGCAGTTCACAAGTTAACAATGGCAGCTCGGTCAGCTTGAAAACACTTCATGGATACACCAGCAGTCCAGTTCACTTCAGTAGAGTAGGAATAGCAAACACGAATCAGCAGCGGTGGCACTACCTAGCAGAGACAGCCAGCCCTCAGCCTTGGCACAAGTCAGCAGGAGGGACCAGGAAGAATGCCAGGAGAAGTTCTTGGTTGTGCCTCTCAGTGAAGCAAAGATCAGCAAATAAGCAAGACCAACAGGCATTGCACAGCTAGCTCTAGAAGCAAGCCTAGCTCTGTCTCTGTCACTGTCCAAGGAATCCTTTTATACGCCCTCCCAACATCATGTGTCCTACTGGTCTTGACTCAGCAAGTGCGTCTGTCTCAGCTGACATCACTCTGCCAATCAGTCCGGGTCTGAGGAAGTGGCAAGAAACCGTAGAACACCATCAGATGTTTTTTTGGTTTGTTTCTCTCTATGGAGTCCCAACAAATGCAATTCAACTACACAGAGTTAGATGGACCAAACACATGCATGTCATTAACAAAGAATCCTTCATACATGTCCTTTCATGTGCTTGCTTTAGCAGAATATCTTCTCTCCTGTGACTGCTTCAGTGAAACATTCCTTCACAAGTCTGCTCTAGTCTTTCACCTGTGTCCATTACAGCTAAATCTTCCTTCACATGTTTGCCCCAGCAAAACAACACCCAACCAACTCTCCAAAGAACCCTTAAATTTCCACTTCACCCACTTCAGTGGTGCCAGCCTGATGGTCTGATTTTAATATTACTTTTTTACTTGTTGAAATGTCTTAGCAAAGTGACACTTCTCTTTATCTATTATTTGGTCATCCATTGGTGCAGTATATTTAGGAAAGACACTATAAATTCTTGGTCTTCCAAAGCAATGTAAACATCTCCCATTACCAAACATGAGCAATGTTTTATCATTGTCAATTCATGGATTTTGATAGTTTGAGATTTTTGTGATTGTAAACCTCATTGAAGCTTAGTTCATCAGGATCTGAGAAACTGAGAACCATATTACTTTCCACTCAGGTCTATAATCTTTTAACTCTAGAACTCATTGCTAGCTTCCTTGCTAAATAGACTAGGAGGATGGCCCAGAAGCCCTGGTTTCTTTTGGAAGCAAATGTGAGTTCAAGACCACAGTAAGGAAAAAAGGCCAAGTAACATATAAAGGCAAACCTATCAGACTTACACCTGATTTTTCAACAAAGAATCTAAAAATCCCAAAGATGTTGGACAGATGTCATGCAGACCCTAAGAGACCATAGATATCAGCCCAGACTACTATACCCAGCAAAACCTCAATTACCATAGATGGAGAAACCAAGATATTCCATGACAAAACCAAATTTAAACAATATACTTCTATTAATCCAGCCCTACAGAGGATAGATACTAGAAGGAAAACTCCACACAAAGGGGTAACTATACCCAAGAAAACAAGAAATTAATCATCTTACAACAAACCCAAAAAGAAGAGAATCACACACACATAATACTACCTCCACAACAAAAATAATAGGAACTAATAATCATTAGTCTTTAATTTTTATCAACATCAATGAACTCAATTCCCCAGTAAGAAGACACAGGCAGTCAGATTGTGTATTCAACAGGATCCACCATTCTGCTGCATACAAGACACACATTTCAGCAACAAAATAGACACTACCTCAGAGTATCAATCTGGAGGTTCCTCAAAAAATTAGAAATAGTTCTACCTGAAGACCCAACTATGCCACTCCTAGGCATATACCCAAAAGATGTTCACCAAATCGCAAAGACATATGCTTCTTTACGTTTATAGCAGCCTTATTTTTAATAGAAGCTGGAAACAACCCAAATATTCCTCAACCAAAGAATGGATACATAAAATGTGGTTCATTTACACAATGGAATACTATTCAGCTACTAAAAAATGAGGACATCATGAATTTTTTCAGGCAAATGGATGGAACTATAAAATATCATCCTGAGTGAGGTAACCCAGACCCAAAAGAATGTGCATAATATGTACTCACTAATAAGTGGATATTAGTCCAAAAGTACAGAATACTTATGATACAGCCTACAGACCCTAAGAAGTTAAATTAGAAGGAAGGCCCAAGTGAGGATGTTCAATCCCATTCAGAAGGGGGAACAAAATAATCATGGGAGGCAGAGGGTGGGAGGGAGGACCTGGAGGGGATGGAAAGGGGAAAAGGGGAGTAGGATCACATATAGGGGAAGACAGGAAAGAAGCTCAGAGGGCCAGGAGAATGAATGGAAATAGGCAGATGCCTGGGGTGGGGACGTGGGAGGTGGGATTAGAGAGGAACCTCTAGAAAGTCCCAGAGACCTGGGATGTGAGAGGCTCCCAGGACTCAGTGGAGATGACTTTAGCCAAAATGCCCAACAGTGGGGAGATGGGACCTGAAGAGACCACCTCCAGTAGATAGACATGGCCCCCAAGTGGAAGGATGGGGTCACCAACCCACCTTCAAAAGTTTTGACTCAGAAATTGTTCCTGTCTAAAGGAAATGCAGGGAAAAAATGGAGCAGAGCTTGAATAAAAGGTGGTACAGTGACCAGCCCAACTTGGGATCAATCCCATAGGTGGGCACCAAATCCTGACGTCATTACTGATGCCATGTTGTGCTTGCAGACAGGAGCCTGGCATAACTGTCTTTTGAGAGGCTCTATCAACAGCTGACTGAGACAGATGAAGATACTTACACCAACCATTGGACTCAGGTTAGGGACCCCTATGGAAGAGTAAGGGGAAAGATTGAAGGAGCTGAAAGGTATGACAACCCCAAAGGAAGAATAACAGTGTCACCTAACCCAGACCCCTGGGAGTTCCCTGAGACTAAGCCACCAACCAAAGAGCATACATGGGCTGATCCAAGGCCCCTGGCACATATGTAGCAGAGGATTGCCTTGTCTGGCCTCAGTGGGAAAGGATGTGCCTAATCCTGTAGGCACTATGCCCCGTGAAGGGGATGCTGGGTGGAGGGGAGCACACTCTCAGAGGCAAAAGGGGAGGGAGAATGGAGGTGAAGAACTCTGGGAGAGGGGACTGGGAGGGAGGTAACATTTGGGATGTAAATAAATAAAATAATTAATTAAAAAAAGAACACAGTCTGAGTATCTGACTGTGAAGGTAATATGCTTATTCTTTTGTTTGAGGGCAGATCTAAGACACATACATATACATGTGGTATCTCAAAAGTTCATACTAGTTCAAATTGAGTATCACATATGCCCAACTTACACTGAGGTTAGAGGCTATTAAAACCACTGGAAATTGGCAATATATTGTTAATCCAGTCCACCAAAACCCCGTAGCTTAGCAACATACAGAGCTGACAGAAAGCCGCACTTCATGCCGCTGCCCCATAAGTGAGGATAGCATAACTCCAATCACCAGCCTGGAAAAGATCAACATACGGGTCTTGAGTAATGTAGCTTTGAGGCATTGTAGTAAAAAAAAAAAAAAAATCATTAAATCAAACCATTCTAAGTCAGGGTTCATTTTTCTGGACTTTTATAAGGGCCCCTCTGTCTTCCATGATGTTTCTCTAGCTCCTTTCTTTCCTACTGAGAATCTTGATTCTTAAAATACAGCAGATGTTATCAATAATAACAGGAAACTTTAATGTACTTTGTCAGTAATTGCTAAATCATATTTTTAAAAAGCAGTAATATCAAGTATTTTATATGGGTTGACTAAGTTAGTAAGGTTGACTTAATAGGTGTACTTAAAACATTGCATCTTCAACTGAAATTTTGATTTTATTAGTCAGTGTCTCAATAGGAAACAGATGGTACATTTGAAAGATGGTAAGTCAGTGAGACTTATTGTGAAGGAATACTTATAAGCTATAAGAGTAAGGAAACCACAGGAGATGGTTCTGGGTTTAATTGCAGCAAAGCTGTCATCATCCTGTGCCCAAAGACACAAGGAAGGAGAGGAGTAATTTGAAAAGACAGAAATAGATGAAGTCAGTGATACTGGGAGGATCACTGACCTTTGGAGGAAGAGAAGCAGCCAGGTGACAAGACAGGGGGCAATATATGGCAATTCTTAGAGTGAACCCAGTCTCCCTCCAGTCTCCTGTTGTAGCTTCACCCAGCTTACTTACTGCAGGAACCTCCTAATGGTATCTACACTTCTTCCCATGCTGTTTTTCAATATCCTGAAAACAGTAGCTAAAGAGACCCCTATAATAATGCATGTGGATCAGGTCATTCATCCCCTTGATATCCTTCAATGATTTCCATTTCACTCACAAGGGAAGTCTGCAGGAGAAAATACAGGCATGGCCTGGCAGCCAGCCTGCTCAGCAAACTGTGCTTTTAAACAAGAAGCATGGCAAACCATGCCACAGAAGTCAGAACACTGAATTCTGAAGTAGCATGAGTAGCTGGTAGCTGGCCTGTGGACTCTGCAGTCTTCTTTAATGGGCTTCTTCTGAATAGACACCCCCGGTGGTATGAATGCTCACTATCCAACCACAACGCTCACAGTCGCTAGGCTTCCACTACAGAATGGTTGCTTTGTGCAATAAAGCAGATGCTGATTCATGAAACTGTCTCTAGAATTGTGTCCTTTACTGACCAACTGCCGTCTTGCCTGGGGATGCCAGGAAAAAGTGACAACAAAAGTCAAAACCCTTATGAAGATACACAAGGTTCTTTAAGATGGGAACACTCTCATTGTCACTCTGACCTTATCTTACTAGCCTCTCTCCTAAGTTTCCAGCCACAGTGGCCTCCAAGCCTCTGCTCTTGAGGTGTCATCTAGTGAACTGTACTTCTCACAACATCTGCTGGTCTGTGCCGGTGGAAACATCTGATCCTGAGACATCCTAGAAGACCTACTGCATCCAGAGCAGAGGGAGCTTAGGATCACAGGAACACAGAGACATCTGGAATCCAAGGAGATCTGACACAAACAAGATAACTGGAAAGACAGACTCCAGTCAGACACAGTAAGCACAGGTAACACTAGAGTCAACCAGATGGTGAAAGCCAACCGCAAGAACACAAGCAACAGAAACCAAAGTTACCTGACATCATCAGAACCCAGTTCTCCCATCATAGCAAGCCCTGGATACCCCATCACACAGGAAAAACAGGACTCAGAATTAAAATCACTTCTCATGATGATGATAGAGGATTTTAAGAAGGACATAAGTAACTCCCTTAAAGAAATACAGGAGAACACAGGTAAACAGGTAGAAGCCCTTAAAGAGGAAACACAAAAATCCTTTAAAGATTGAAAGAGAACACAGGTAAACAGGTAGAAGCCCATAAAGAGGAAACACAAAATCCTTTAAAGAATTGCAAGAAAACACAACCAAACAGATGAAGGAATTGAACAAAACCATCCAGATCTAAAAATGGAAATAGAAACAATAAAGAAATCTCAAAGGGAGAATACTCTGGAGATAGAAAATGTAGGAAAGAGATCAGGAGTCATAGACGCAAGCATCACCAACAGAATACAAGAGATAGAAGAGAGAATCTCATGCGCAGAAGATACCATGGAAAACATTGACACAACAGTCAAAGAAAATGCAAAATGCAAAAAGCTCCTAACTCAGAACATCCAGGAAATCCAAGACACAATGAGAAGACCAAACCTAAGGATAATAGGTATAGATGAGAGTGAAGATTCCCAATCTAAAGGGCCAGTAAATATCTTCAACAAAATTATAGAGGAAAATTTCCCCAACCTAAAGAACGAGATGCCCATAAACATACAAGAAGCCTACAGAATACCAAACAGACTAGACCAGAAAAGAAATACCTCCCATCACACAATAATCAAAACACCAAATGCACAAAACAAAGAAAAAATACTAAAAGCAGTAAGGGAAAAAGGTCAATTAACATATAAAGGCAGACCTATAAGAATTACACCAGACTTTTCACCAGAGACTATAAAAGCAAGAAGATCCTGGTCTGGTATCATATAGACCCTAAGGGAACACAAATGCCAGCCCAGACTGCTATACCCAGCAAAACTCTCAATCACTATAGATGGAGAAACCAAGATATTCCATGACAAAACCAAATTTGCACAATATCTTCCCATAAACCAGCACTTCAAAGGATAATCGATGGAAAATGCCAACACAAGGAAGGAAACTACAACCTAGAAAAAGCATGGAAGTAACCTTCCAACAACCCCAAACAAAGATAACTACACAAACATAATTTCACTTCTAATAACAAAAATAATAGGAAACAACAATCATTTTTCCTTAATATCCCTCAACATCAATGGACTCAATTCTCCAATAAAAAGACGTAGACTATCAGACTGGATACATAAACAGGACCCGGAATTTTGCTGCATACAAGAAACACACCTCAGTGACAGAGACAGACATTACCTCAGAGTAAAAGGCTGGAAAACAATTTTCCAAGCAAATGGACCTAAGAAACAAGCTGGAGTAGCCATTCTAATATCAAATAAAATAGACTTTCAACCAAAAGTAATCAAGAAAGATAAGGAAGGACACTTAATACTCATCAAAGGAAAAATCTACCAAGAAGAACTCTCAATTCTGAACATCTACGCTCCAAATGCAAGGGCACCCACATACATAAAAGAAACTTTACTAAAGCTCAAAGCACACATTGCACCTCACACAATAATAGTGGGGGATTGTAACACCTCGCTTTCTCCAATGGACAGATCGTGGAAACAGAAACTAAACAAAGGCACATTGAAATTAACAGAAGCTATGAATCAAATGGATTTAACAGATATCTATAGAACATTTCATCCTAAAGCAAAAGAATATACCTTCTTCTCAGCACCTCATGGTACCTTCTCTAAAATAGACCATATAATTGGTCACAAAACAGTCCTCAACAGATACAAAAAGATTGAAATAATCCCTTGCATTCTATCAGATCACCACGGACTAAGGTTGGTCTTCAATAATGACAAAACCAAGGGAAAACCCACATCCATGTGGAAACTGAACAATGCTCTACTCAATAATGACTTTGTCAAGGAAGAATAAAGAAAGAAATTAAAGACTTCCTAGAATTTAACGAAAATGAGGAAACATCATACCAGAACTTGTGGGACTCCATGAAAGCAGTGCTAAGAGGAAAACTCATAGCTCTAAGTGCCTACAAAAAGAAATTGGAGAGAGCACACATTGACAACTTGACAGCACACCTGAAAGCTCTAGAACAAAAAGAAGCAAATACACCCAAGAGGAGTAGGCGTCAGGAAATAATCAAACTCAGGCTGAAATCAACCGAGTAGAAACAGAAAGAACTATACAAAATATCAACAAAACCTGGAGTTGGTTCTTTGAGAAAATCAACAAGATAGATAAACCCTTAGCCAGATTAACCAGAGGCACAAAGACAGTATCCAAATTAATAAAATCAGATCTGAAAAGGGAGACATAACAACAGAAACTGAGGAAATTCAAAAAATCATCAGATCCTACTACAAAGGCCTATACTCAACAAAACTGGAAAATCTGGATGAAATGGACAATTTTCTAGACAGATACCAGGTACCAAAGTTAAATGAGGAGCAAATAAACCATCTAAACAGTCCCATAACCCCTAAAGAAATAGCAGCAGTCATTAAACGTCTCCCCACCAAAAAAAGCCAGGACCAGATGGTTTTAGTGGAGAATTCTATCAGACCTTCAAGGAAGACCTAATACCAATTCTCTTCAAATTATTCCACAAAATAGAAACAGAAGGAACACTACCCAGTTCGTTCTATGAAGCTACAATCACACTCATACCTAAACCTCACAAAGACCCAACAAAGAAAGAGAACTTCAGACCAATCTCTCTTATGAATATTGATGCAAAAATACTCAATAAAATTCTAGCAAACCGAATCCAAGAACACATCAAAACAATCATCCATCATGATCAAGTGGGCTTTATCCCAGGAATGCAGGGATGGTTCAGTATTCGGAAATTCATCAATGTAATCCACTATATAAACAAACTCAAAGACAAAAACCACGTGATCATCTCATTAGATGCTGAGAAAGCATTTGACAAAATTCAACATCCCTTCATGGTAAAAGTCTTGGAAAGAACAGGAATTCAAGGCCATACCTAAACACAGTAAAAGCAATATACAGCAAACCAGTAGCCAACATCAAACTAAATGGAGAGAAACTTGAAGCATTCCCACTAAGATCAGGACTAGACAAGGCTGCCCACTCTCTCCCTACCTATTCAATATAGTACTGGAAGTCCTAGCCAGAGCAATTAGACAACAAAAAGAAGTCAAAGGAATACAAATAGGAAAGGAAGAAGTCAAAATATCACTATTTGCAGATGATATGATAGTATACTTAAGTGACCCCAAAAACTCCACCAGAGAACTCCTAAACCTGATAAACAACTTCAGCAAGGTGGCAGGTTATAAAATCAAATCAGTAGCCTTCCTCTACATGAAAGATAAACAGGCTGAAAAAGAAATTAGGGAAATGACACCCTTCACAATAGTCACAAATAATATAAAATACCTCGGGTGAATCTAACCAAGCAAGTGAAAGATCTGTATGACAAGAACTTCAAGTCTCTGAAGAAAGAAATTGAAGAAGATCTCAGGAAATGGAAAGATCTCCCATTCTCATGGATCGGCAGGATTAATATAGTAAAAATGGCCATCTTGCCAAAAGCAATCTACAGATTCAATGCAATCTCCATTAAAATACCAACTCAATTCTTTACAGAACTAGAAAGAGAAATTCTCAAATTTATTTGGAACAACAAAAAACCCAGGATAGCAAAAACCATTCCAACAATAAAAGAACTTCTGGAGGAATCGCCATCCCTGACCTCAAGCTTTACTACAGAGCAATAGTGATAAAAACGGCCTAGTATTGGTACAGAGACAGGCACGAAGATCAGTGGAATAGAGTTGAAGACCCAGAAATGAACCCACACAACTATGGTCATTTAATCTTTGACAAAGGAGCTAAAACTATCCAGTGGAACAAGGACAGCATTTTCAACAAATGGTGCTGGTTCAACTGGAGGACAGCATGCAGAAGAATGCAAATCAATCCATTCTTATCTCCTCGTACAAAGCTCAAGTCCAAGTGGATAAAGGACCTTTACATAAAACCAGACACACTGAAACTAATAGAAGAGAAGGTGGGGAAGACCCTCGAATATCTAGGCACAGGGGAATAGTTCCTGAACAGAACACCAATGGCCTATGCTCTAAGATCAAGAGTTGATAAATGGGACTTCATAAAATTGCAAAGTTTCTGTAAGACAAAGGACACTGTCAATAGGACAAAACGGCAACCAACAGATTGGGAAAAGATCTTTACCAATCCCACTCCGATAGAGGACTAATATCCAATATATACAAAGAACTCAAGAAATTAGACTCTAGACAACCAAATAACCCTATTAAAAAATGGGGTACGGAGCTAAACAAAGAATTCTCAACTAAGGAAATGCGAATGGCCGAG
Organism: Mastomys natalensis; assembly: GCA_021653895.1. Classification (NCBI taxonomy): domain Eukaryota; kingdom Metazoa; phylum Chordata; class Mammalia; order Rodentia; family Muridae; genus Mastomys; species Mastomys natalensis. The sequence continues at coordinate 1,203 of JAJTUV010000226.1, read as the reverse complement.
AAGCACCTAAAGAAATGTTCAGCATCCTTGGTCATCAGGGAAATGCAAATCAAAACAACCCTGAGATTCCACCTCACACCAGTCAGAGTGGCTAAAATAAAAAACTCAGGTGATAGCAGATGCTGGCGAGGATGTGGAGAAAGAGGAACACTCCTCCATTGTTGATGGGATTGCAAGATGGTGCAACCACTGTGGAAAACAGTCTGGCGGTTCCTCAGAAAATTGGACATATCACTACCTGAGAACCCAGCTATACCACTCCTGGACATATACCCAGAAGATGCTCTAACACATAACAAGGACATATGCTCCACTATGTTCATAGCAGCTTTATTTATAATAGCCAGAAACTGGAAAGAACCCAGATGCCCTTCAACAGAGGAATGGATACAAAAATGTGGTACATTTATACAATGGAATATTACTCAGCTATTAAAAACAATGAATTTGATAAATTCTTATGTAAATGGATGGAACTAGAAAATATCATCCTGAGTGAAGTAACCCAATCACAAAAGAACATACATGGTATTCACTCACTGATTATTGGATTTTAGCCCAGAAGCTTGAAATACCCAAGATTCAATTCACAGACCACATAAAGCTCATGAAGAATGATGACCAAGTAGGGGGGCCTCAGTCCTTCTTAGAAGGAGTAACAAAATACTCAAGGGAGCAAATATGGAGACACAGTGCAGGACAGAAACTGAAGGAGGGACCGTCTACAGACCATTCCACCTGGATATCCATCCCATGTGCAGTTACCAAAGGTAGACATTGATGTGGATGTCAGGATGTACATGCTGACAGGAGCCTGACATAGCTGTCTCCTAGAAGTCTGCAAGAGTCTGACATACTCAGAGGCAGATGCTCACAGCTAATCATCAAACTGATCATGGGTTCCCAATGAGAAGATAGAGTGAAGGCTGAAGGAGTTGAAAGGATTCGTGACACCATGAGGAAAGCAACAATACCAACCAACCAGAGCCCCAGGGTCTAAACCACCAGCCTGGGAGCGCTTAGGGAGGGACCCATGGCTCCAGCTATATATGCAAGGGAGCTATATATAAGTGGGAGAAGAGATCCTTGGTCCCATGAAGGCTGGACGTCGTGGGGGGGGGATATTCGAGGGTGGGGAGGTGAGATATGAGGGAGGGTGGGTGGGGGTACACCAACATGGAGGCAGGGGGAGGGGAAGATGTG